>CM052363.1:4262474-4812739 GCA_028551485.1 Casuarina cunninghamiana | reverse complement strand
TCGTAATTAAAATTTTACAGAATTACAAAGAATTTAAGAACTTGATTTATGTGCTGAATTACGACACTTTAATTTTACTAAGAGAACTATAGAGTCTAAACAATTCAGAATTAAATATAACAAAATTGCTTAAAACTTAAGAACATACTTAAAAGTGCTGAATTACAAAGAATTTAAGAACTTGACATATGTGCTGAATTCGAAAAATTGATCAGTGATTCATTGATGAAGAAGACTTCAACGTGTAATACAATGCCAATTATTTTCTGCCGTTAGTCGTATTTCAAAATTCTTTAAATGGACTTTATTTTCCATTTAGTTCATAAAGTAACTTTTAAGAGATAAGAAACTAAAAACTGCTGTGGTGATTAAGGGGCATTTTGTTTGCCTCTTTGGATGGGATGTAGTCTTGAAAATCAATGTTCTTCTAACTCCATCAATCTGCCATTTATTCAAATGGAAACATTTAATCTATCCTTCAATTTAAGCTTGGTAAACGTATTGAATGGACCAAAAGGGAATTCAAAGTTTAGCTCTACTAAGCTCAGCTACTTTTCCTTGAATGGTATGCAAAGTGCCAAGATAGTGTCATCAGCAATGTTGGTCATTGTCTTTCTTAAGATTTTTCAGGACTTCCAATTTTCTTATATTCGTTCAATAATTGATACATTTAATGATACAAAAATTTCAAAAAGTTGATCTACAGCAGAAAAATGCTACAAGTTTGTTTTTATATATCATTTATTAGATCCTTTTAAACTTCATACCCCAAAGATGAAAAATAAATATAAGAATTAATATATAAATTACAACTTTTTACTTTGTCCAGCAACCTAACACCTATTTGCTTATCACTTACCACTCAATGATATAGAACATAGGTCTACGGTCTTTTGTGAACAGAAGAATCATGGCCAACCTGTGTCCCTAGTGCTATACATCATGAAAGAGTTGCCCGCTATGTTTGGTCACGACTTTTTATCTTTTTCTTTTACTTTTTGGTACGATTCCTCTCCTTTTGTTCACTCACCATCTTTTCCAAATTGTTTTTGTTACAGACTTTTAGACCCCATGCGCGACGACCGAAAGGAATGCAAAGCCCATCACTCATCGTGAGCAAAGAGCCAAGAGAACGTCGTCAGCCTTGATGATGATGAGTTTGTCTTTGATCTTATCTTTAGATTTGTCGTTCTTTAAACAGCCCCCACCCGCCATGCCCTCCAACCCCAATTATGCAAAATATCATTTCGGCATGCATCCCCACATTGCATCCAGTTATGGTACAGTCCTCGGGTATGTCATGTTTCACGTGTGAAGAAAACAAGAACCATAATTGGTGTTACCACAATAATTGACATTCAGTGGACTTGGGCAAGATTCCTAACCAGAAAGAGATTTTGGGTCTCAGCCGTGCTGCTTTATGTCTTTCAAAGCTCTTCGGTTTGGTTGGAGACAGCGAAGAGGATAAGGATGGCAAAGGCAAGTGCCATGATAATTTCACCATCCCCAGTGTCATGTTAGACGGGTTTTTGACAAAGACAAGCTACTGTAATTTGATTTGGATCAATCGAAAAAAGGAAAAACAAAAAAGCAGTTTTAATTATGTTTTTAAGTCTTTAGCAATTCTTTTAACTCAATTCTGAATTGCATAGACTCAGTAATTCACTTACTAAGATCAAAATGTATAATTTCACTTTTATAGAATGACAAAGAATTTGAAAACTTAACATATGTGCTGAATTTGAAAACTTGATCAATGACTCACTGGTGAAGAAGACTTTAATGTGTAATATTTTGCCAATTGTTTTGCATTGTTAGTTGAATTTCAAACTTCTTTAAATGGACTTCATTCCCCGTTTAGGTCACAAATTAAGTTTTAAGAGACGATAAAAGCTAAAAACTGCTGCGGTGATTAAGGGGCATTTTGTTTTCCTCTTTGGATGGGATGTGTAGGCTTGAAGATCATTCTTTTTCTAACTCCATTGACTCGCCGAACTTTAGCTCTGCCAAGCTCAGCTACTTTCCTTGAATGGTATACAAAAAGCCACATAGTGTGATCACCAATCTTGGTCATTGTCTACCTTTTTCCGATTTTTCAGACTCCCAACTTTCTTATATTCGTTCAAAAATTAGTATATCTAATGATACAAAAAATTTGAGAGCAAGTCTAAGAAACTCCTTACTCTTTTGTTAGTCTGTCTTCGTTCTATTGGCTACTGGATTCCTTACATCCGCGCCATCGGATATCTCCGCCAAAAATAAACGACACGACTCATACCGTCAAAGAGGCTATGGATCCATTAGACATTATGAATAGACTGAGAAACCTGCGAACAGTTGAAAATGTCGTCAGTCAGAAGGAGGAACCTGAGCCTGTGGCTCCAAAGGGAATGGAGCTTCGTCACACCAGGGACGCTTTGCAAGATCGCATCGATGAGTTTTTAAGCTCTGTTCCAGACCTGGGACCCATCACCCCAAGTATCGGGACCTGCCAGACGTCACAGAGGGACTCCTCCCAGTAAGCACTGATTTCCCCGATGGGTTCGGATTGGAAAAGCCTGCCCTACTGATGCAAAGAGTGTCGTCTGAGGAGGCCGCGGAGCTCGGGAGGAATGTCATCCCAATGCTAGCATCCGGTTTCTCTCAGCAAGGGGCTGGAGCCCTCTTCCTCCTCGCGTTCCAACTGAGGTCAACCTCAGCCTTAAAGGACTTCATCCTTGATGAGGCAGATGACCTACTACAGCCAGGGGATATCCCGATCGAGGAGTTATCAAAGCAGATTATGATGCAAGGGGTAGCACATGCGAAGCTCCCCGCAACCGACAACGTAGAGCGAGAAGCAGCTGCGTATGCTTACATAGCGGCATCCACCCTTCGACTCTTTACCAAGTCTGAAGAAAACTATACCCGAGCATTCAATCACATAACAAACGGGTACTTCCGCTTTTACGGCCATAAGATCCCCATCAATGCCCCTGCGCCCACGGTTGAAGCACTGAAGACACTCACCCACTTCTTCTCTCATGGAGACATATTCCGATGGACTCTATACCGGATCTTGTATATAGGAGGAGGGAACACCTCTGACTTGGGGCTGCGAACATTCCTCTATGAGATGCATCTGGCAAACACCGGGATGCATATTGTGGGCATCTTTGTAAAGCTATGTGTCTCACTACAGTGCACCCCAGGGGTCCTGATGCAGGCGATCGAGTCGCCAGAAAATGCGAGGCAGATCGATGCTCTGGTGAGCATGCTTGCTCTGATTTCAGACGAGGACCCAGGCCACAGCCGGAAGATGTGGAGATATGGAAGGGTGTTCAACGAGGCATTTATGTCTCCACTTCATACAAAAGCCTGCCCGTCTCTTGTATATATTCTTGCCTCGGCATTGAAGGGAGAGTCTGCCAAGTCAAATCAGGATATATTGAACATCGCACAGCTCGCTGAAGTCGGACCGGAGAAGCGAAGAAGATGTGCTGCCGCAGGAGAGATGATAGTGCGAATGATACGCAAGAGCCACGTTAAGGGAGGAGCAAGCGCCGCACTACAGGTACTCTACTAGCATAATAAGAAAAAAAAAAAAATGATACAAAAAATTCAAAAAGCTGATCCACAATAGAAAAATATGTTACAAGTTCATCTTTAAATATCATTTATTGGATCCTTTTAAGCATCACACACCAAAGATGAAAAATAAATATCAGAATTAATATCTAAAATAACAAATTTTTACTTCGGCCAACAGCCTAACACCTATTTGCTTATCACTTTCCACTTAACGACATAGAACATAAGTCTACGGTCATTTGTGAACAGAAGAATCATGGCCAAACTTGTGTCCCTAGAGGTATACATCATGAAAGCGTTGCCCGCTATGTTTGGTCACGACTTTTTATCTTTTTCTTTTACTTTTTGGTGCGATTCCTCTCCTTTTTTTCACTCGCCATCTTTTCCAAATTGTCTTGTTACAGACTTTTAGACCCCATGCGCGACGACCGAAAGGAAAGCAAAGCCTATCACTCATGGTGGGCAAAGAGCCAAGAGAACGTCGTCAACCTTGATGATGATGAGTCCGTCTTTGATCTTATCTTTAGATTTGTCATTCTTTATTTCTTTCTTTAGCTTTTTTCGTTCACAAGGGACAAGCTGACAGATGATGAAAAGACCTCCGGCAAGATTATTAGCAAGAACGTGGTCTTGGGTCCAGCCCTGCGGCCTTATGTTGCTAAGCAAAAGAATTGTGAATTTAATGATATGTACAATTTGCTTGCATGAATGGTATCGGTGGTACCATTCTATAGCTTTTTCGTTTTCTTATTGTAGAGAAAGTAGCAAGGGACCAGCCACAAGGGGTAAGGAAAAGACCTTCGGCAATTTAACAGTCGACCCGTGACTCAAGGTCCCCGTCTTGCATATTTGTGTCTTTCAGAGGTGATTTGCTAGGAAGGAGAACCAAGATGTGGATGGCAAAGGGGCACAAAGGCTTATTGGGTTAACCTTACAAATATCCTTGGCTTATAGGTAAAAATTAATTTTCCAGAAAAAGGATACGAAATCCTGAAAAATTAGCCAAAAGAATTATATTAAAATACTTGTGAAATCAAAACAAACATTATTTCTCATTTTATGTTTCAAAACTTATTCAAAATGAAAATGGCAATTCTTTAATTTTTTTTTCTTCAAAAGGATCGTTTGCTTGTTGGTTTGTGGACATGGATACCATTCTCAACATGATGTTGAGGTTCATTTTGATTTTGAGGAACTCATTCTTAACCTATGATTGTTGTTTGAGTGTATTTAGGTTACTTGATCAATTCTTAAGTATATTCAATATAAGTAAATTTGAAAGCATTTTATGTTTTCAAGCACATGAGACTTACTTACATTTTTATATTGTTTTGTCAATCTTTTAATTAATCTCAACAAAAAGCTTTTGTTGTTTTTGCCATAGTACAAGTAACATAAGCGCATGACATATGGGCCTTAACCCACTTCCAAGCGTGCTGGTATGGGCTTCAGTATTTTCTCAAACAATGGACATAATTAGATTGGGAGAAAGAAAAAGGCCGAAGTCCAGTATAATGGAAGACTCCCCTTCTTTGTTATGCTCACTCACTGTATGTGGCCTTGTATATGGACTTGTAAGCTGGAGGCACGGGAACTTTTTGACATGCCTGGAGAGTTACGGTGGGTGTTATTGGATAATGATTGCAGCAAGTTCTCATTTTCAATGAAAATATTTACTTGTTTCAACTATGTACTCTTAAATGCATCATATTCAAAAATCTTCACCGGAGTACAAAGCTATGTAGTTTGGAGGAGGATTACGCAAGTCAACCCGGAGTCCAGGAACAAGATAACCTCGTTACAGAGACCTACCAAAAACTTGGTTCCTTCACTCCGCAATAGCTTTTCCATTATGTACAAGCGTGGGAATCTACTATGTTCTCCCCAGCCGGTTGGCCGCCGAGCGATGCCAACACTGCTAGGAAGATCATGGGTTTCAGATTCTGGCCGCGACAGAATCTTCTTGCGGACCAGGTTGTATTTGACAAGCGAAGGACTCTTGTCAGCAAGAACTTGTTACTAACTAAAAGTAGTTACATGACGTCACTAGGTAGTTACAAATGTTTCCTCAAAGAGCTTGTGAAGGTGTAAAAATAAGGCCATCCTCGTGAATGTATTCCAGAATAACAATCTTTCTCCTTATTTGTTCAAGACTTCAACTCCTACCACTTTCAGAATTGGAAAAAACCCACAGATCCCAAATATACGCTAGTATATAAAACTATAAGAATAAAGGAAGTTGGCTGCAAGAGACAGGTAGTATATTTCCTTCATAAAAAGTCCAAAAGCGTCGTCAGCTACGACTTTCTCCCTTAACTTTTTATACTAGTGAAGTTGCCACCTGACACTAATCACATCCAATTAATACCTTCAAAGCAAATTAAACGAGCCACCGGAAGTCTACGAAAGCAATTCCTATGCAAATTTAAGGGAGGTTTCGATGACGAGCCACTGATGCTAGAGAGGTCTCGGTTGTTTCACCAGAATTGGTTGTTGGAAGCAAAGTGCCGGGCCTTTTGTAGTCCACAGGAAGAATTCAATCCATTTGAGAATTTTCGTCGCTTTCTTTTCCTCTGAATTCTGTTTTCCATACTACTTTTGTATCTAAAATATAACAATCTGAAAATATCTAGAAAAAATTAAATATGGGTCAAAGGTAGATATATTAGTTTCTATGATAGACAGAAAAAAACAAAATAAAATACCTCAATAATAAAGGCAGCTTCAAGCATAAATATATCGACATTATACAGAATAATTCTCAGTTAAAATCCGTGTCCCTGCGTTTCAACAATCTTGTATTTTAATTTCTCTAAACTTTAATTTTAACTTCTCCATGTTTAAAGGAAGGGAAGAGGTATTTGAATTTCTGTAGTGTATTATGTTAAAATGATAAGAACCATATCTTAAATCAGTAGTAATATACTCCAACTATAAAACTATGGAATATGAGCAATCTTGACCTAATTGGGACCTATTTCTCTCTTGCATTTCTTCTTTGCTGCGAAAATACCACTGTTGTTGATCTTGTTATGGATGATGGTGGCGCTGTTGTTGCAGGAGTCCAACGGTTCAATCATGGAGAAATTCTTGAAATTGTCAATGGTGGCATCGAGTATGAGGTGGGGCCTGCCATCATGTTCGAAGAGTGATGAAGGATGGGGCTGAGGCTCCCTTGAATCTATTGGAGACATCGTCTTTATATTAAAGACTTCAATTTGTTCTGCATTGGAAAAAACTCATACTCCATTTAAAAGCTAGTGCTATATAAATTCTTGAGATGAAGGAAAACGGTAGCAAATGAATAACCAAACCTGCTCATTCTACTTCTCGTGTCGTAACATCACACCACATAATAATTTTGGTATTAAATGAATGAAAAAAATGGCTCTGACAATTAGTAGTTGCCTTAGCTGTCCAGAAAAGAATAGAAATTAATAAAAATAATATTTCAATTTGTAAACACAATGCTTAAGGCAAGAATTATTACTAACTAATTGAAATAGTATTTCATTCAAATAAGTACTATAATTAAGCAACACGTAACGGCATAAAAAATGGGAATATATTTCTTCAAAAAAAAGAAAAAATTACTGGATTTCTAGGAAGGAACATTCAAGCGTCATTTAAAGAAATTCAAAGCTGATGATACCACGGGAGGAGGCCTGAAATGTGACAGCCACAACAGTGTTGCCAACAGTGCCTTCTTTCCTTAGCTTTTCTGGACTACTTAGCTTCTTTTTAGTTTTTTCATCGTGTACACCCGTGAAGCTGCCAATTCACCAATGTTCGAAGTTCAGTAATTTATTACCATCTGACACAAGCTACCGAGAACTAATTCTCCACAATGAATATCATCAAATCAAACAAACAAATAACCAAGTAAGCAAAATTTAACTCTTTACCCTTAGCATGAAGCTGCTTCTTCCCAGAAGTCACGCGAGTAGCTCCTACACTTACTCAAGAGATGCTTCGATGATGAGCAGCCAGTGGTGGCTATGCGTTGGCTCTTTCCTATGATTGAAAGTGGAAAGTCAAAAGTGTTAGAACTGTGGGTTTAATATTCACTCTAGATAGTTATTTATGGTTTTTGATTTCATGTACCCTTGTAGATCTAAGGCTGTTGAGATTATATTTGGGTTTGGCCGTTTATACGGCCCAGCGTTGCTTTTTATTAAGGAGCCGAGTTTGGGTCTGTCCAACCCGGCCCAATTTTTATTAAGGAGCTGGGTTTGGGTCTGTCCAACTTGGCCCAAGGGCGCGATGCATCTCTTCAACCTATTTCTTTCATAAATAGGTTGATTTTTTCTTTTAACGAAGAATTGAATTTTTGTTAAGAGAGAGCTCTTGTTCATTCGTGGTTTTTCCTTAGAGATTCTTCTTTCTTAGAAAGGCTATGAATTTCATATGGCTAATGGCCTACTATTGTTTTGCTTGATTAGAATTATATCACATCAAAGATCTTTTTTTTTGTTCTTTTAATACATTAAAAATAATGATTGATTTACATCACTAATATTTTAACATGTTATTTTTTTATATGTTCAATTGTTTTTTTTTCTTTTAATAATTAGTTTGAAGAAAAGATATTAACATTCTAATATACTATTGTAGTCCAAGTTTAAGAGAACACTTCATACCAGATCATTGTTTCATTTTATCCCTTTAATCTATCAACAACGGTAATATTTACACTCAAAGTTAAAATATATTTGATAAATAATGATTTTTTTTCATTATTAATATTTGACACTTGATATCATTTTAATTTCTTAGAATATTTATTAATTTTTTTAATTTAACAATAGTTTCTTAGGGAGCATTTTGATCATTTCTTAATATAATTTGTTACTTTTTTTATTTATGAATAATGATATAAAAGAATATTATAAATATTTTTTCAAAATGTGAATAAAGTATAGATGTGCTATTCAAGATTTTAAAATATTATCTATAACACTCATCTAGGGTTGTGAGTGATGATAAAATGAAGATAATACTCTTTCTTTTATGAACATATATTTCTCTTCAAATTTGTGGTCCTAGGGTTTTAAGAAAAGTAAGTAAAAGAATGAGAGGAAAAGGTTAAGAACGATGATCAAAACTCTTGAGCAAAGAGAATTTACAACTTTCAATGATGGGCCTTTTGATTGTGTTCATTGCTCCTATATAAGTAAAAGTGAAGGCCAAAACACAAAAAAAAAAAAACTAATTATGTAAGCATTAGCTCAAAATCTTCTGTCTTGCTATTGGACTAGTTAGTGGCAAGCTAACTGTTGTTTTTAGAACAGAGTAGCAAAGTCCTAAGTATGTTAGTTATTATAAGAAGGGACAAATAAAAACAAGGTCACTTGTTGTCAAAGGATGCAAGTTGCTTTAAGTTGAGGAAAAGGCTAAGTTGCCTCTTAGTGAATCATACCAAGGGGTAGAAAAGTAAGAGGTAAAATAAAAGAGACAAAATGCACAAGCAAAGTGTGAAAATTGACAAAATCAGAAACACAATGAATAGGTTCATAAAACCCCAAGTGAACCAAGTATTCATGTAAGAAAAAAGGGTGTAATTGAAAATTCATTTGAGTGTAATGCTTGTAAAATTCTTCATGTTGTAGTAATAACATTCTTTTAGGCTAATTATTGAACCACACTAAAATTGTGTCTCTTATTACATAGTTACTATTATGCCAATTTTGTGTTTTTGTATAGTATTCTTTCACTAGTTTTCTTAATCCTTAACCTACAAGAGCTATGAAAACTCATATTAATCAAGCCATTTGTGTAGCAAATTAAACGCGAGTCACCAATATTGTTTAATTACTTATTTATAATTAGAAAATAACCTTAGACACATGATTCTAAATAGTTTAGTTGAAGAATTTGACAAATTTCAAACTTTACATTGTAGAATTGAACATTTCAAAATTTTTGACGCTAGCTTTATGCAATCCTTCCTTGAAAGGGGCAATGTTACATTCTCTACTCATTGGACTAACATCACCAATATCCTTGGTGTATTATAATCTCTTATTACAATTCATATTTAAGTGACAGAGACAAAAGAAGAGCTTTTAGCCACAAAAAATTTTAGCCATAGCTTTTGAGTGCTTCATTGAGGGAGGCTTCAACAATAATGTGTGGCCAATGTTGCTGCGGCTTCCAGTTGTTTTCCCATGATTGGCTATGGAAGAACTTGATAGGTGCATGAGTGCTGAACCTAGTGCAATCTTGCCGCCAAGTGATTACTTCACCGGCCAGTTCTTTTTTGTCACCATTGCATCAATGCTCAACCAAGATGAACTGTTGTATGGACTGGTATTGTGTGATCTTGTTATTACTGATCATGGCATTATCGTTTGTGGGAATCAAACAGCTTCACCAAGGTCAAGAGGCCCAACGCCACCGAAATTGGGGCTAATCATCATGTGTGGGAAGAGTGATGGAGCAAGGGCAAAGGTTCCCTTGGTTCCATTAGAGAAATCTTCTTTTCCATTTTCTGTTCCCTTGATTCAAGTGGAGAAATTTTTGTTTTCCTCTTTTTGCGAATCCTTCTCACCATTTCTTCAAGACTTCAACTTTTCCTCTTTCTTGCACGAGGAGAAAACCAATAGCCATATAAAAAATATGCTTGCATATAAATTATAAAGATGAAGGAAAATGATTGTACTTGAGAAACCAAAACTGCTCATTCCACTTCAATAATCTCAATATCAAGCCACACAACAATCTTAGTATACATGAAACTTAATCTTTAAAGTCAAAAGCTGTTAGTTCACTTAAATTTATGATACCAAACTGGCTAGTTAAGATATGCTAATGAACTTTATGAGTTGAAAAATAAAGCAAAGTTAAAGAAAATATATCACCATATAATACAAGAATCACAAATCCTAATTTAATCATAAAATAAATTCATCAATTTGGTAAAATAATTCTATATAATCTAAGTAAGAGTAATAAAAATATATATGAAAAAGATGAGAAATGGCACCCATTTTATTCCAAAATTATTTTAAAGACATAAAAGTCCTAACTGTAGATTCTTTATGATGAAGTCGGTGCTTGATCAGTTGAGGTTGATGGTTAGACACTGTCCTGCATGATACAGAATAAAACTTGAGGACTAGAATTTAAGCTAAAAAAAAGCATACATGGCTTGAAGTAATCTTTAAGATGATGGAACTAAAAATTCTATGGCTTCATGTATAGTACTGGTGTCATAAGGTGCCACATAGATCATTGTTGTTATATAAAGAGATTCGACCACAGTTACATGTTTTTACTCTTGAATGCGGATGATATGCTAATTGATGCCTCTAGCATTTTATGAGACTAATAGTGATGGTTTTTGGCTATCATAATAAGATTTCATAAACAACATTTGCTTCTTGTCATAGCAGAGTACTTTTTCAAATATTAGCTCTTGCTGTAAGCTTTGTTCTTTGTGACAAATGGCATCTTAATTCTTTTAAGGGATAGACATAAAAAGACCTTAAAGATTGAAAGAAGCCAAATATAGGAATATGATCTGTTAAATGTTTTTAAATGTTATTAAATGTTGTTACATAAAGGGAACATTTATTGAAAATGATGTTGTTTAGCTCTTTGGTTTCATATCATTTGCCTACAAATAGGACAATCAGTACTCATATTTGGGTTGGATTTTCCTTTCAAGCCATCTTGTTTGACCTACTTAAAGACCTCAAATTTCCCCTCCAAGTTCACGTTTGTAGGGCTTAAAACTATTTAGTACTACAAGTTCTGAAAAGGTGTTAGAATATGCATTGGTTAAACTTTTATCTTGACTTTGCACCATGATTGGAGTGTGAAAAGAGCTAACAATAAACATTCACTAGCAGGATTTAGTTTTGTAAAGAAAAACTTGACATGGTAGATCAAGTTGCTTGTCTCAAATTTGGGGTAGTTGATTTTCCTAATATTAATGGTAAATCCTTCTTTATTGCATGGTTAAGTGCTCATGTGCTTCCTTACTTTTTGAATTTCACTTATAGTGATTTCTAATTCATATCAACATATGAACAATTTCTTAGTCAACTAGTACTTATATATGTTTTTTGAAACAAATACCCAATTTTCGTATGGAATAATTACAAAGCAACAACTCAAAGAACTTTAGCATATGAGATAGCTAATATTGTTGTTGAATTGAGCTTCTACAAGTATCTTGCCTAGTTGAGGTTATATTGTTTTTCCTTTTCTCTTCGCATTAGATACCAATAGCTGTCAATGTATTAACCATTCTTCTACTTCTTCTTCATAAATTCATATTTACTATTCTTGTCATTTTCCTAACTAATTATAATCTTCCTATGGTAAGAAGTATTCATGTTGACTATTGGTGGCTTCATATCAAAGACATACAATATTTAGTCAATTTTATTTTTCAAATCATGCTTTAACTATGAATTGATTTATCATAACATGGCTTGCATGGGCCATACACTTCACAAAGTATGAATTTATATTTGCCTCTTGGTTTTATCTTTGCAACTTAGACACTAACCTTCTTTAGTTATTCTTCGACAGTATAAATTTATTCCAACCTCAAGTGTATATGCCACTTAGCCAAGGACGTAACAAGATACACAGTGCATAACTATGTCTTTTCTCAGTGTCCTCAAGAAAATATAGTATGCATGGAGTATTTGTTCCTTTATTATTTTAAGCCTAAGTTGGAGTATGAATATGGAGAAAGCCTTTTTTTAAGGCATGTTGCCACTGAAATATGCTATTAGAAGCATATCAAAGATAGAGAAAGAACGCTTAAAGAATAAGAAGAAAGGCCTCAAGAACGAGATGAAATAATGAGAAAAAAGGCATCAATGACCAAAAGAAAGGCCTCAAGAAGGGGAAGAAAGGCATCAAGAAAGAGAAGAAAGGTAATCTAAATTTAATGATGAAATATGCAAAGAACTTTCAGACTACATATTTTATCTTTTTCTTATGCAACTAGAATTGATGACCCCATGTTGGGTAGTGGTTCGGAAAGAGCTTTAAAGGACACCTGTACAGAAACCAAGCGATTTTTCAAAAGAAAGGGATTAAAGGGATTAGATGAACAAAGAGCATGTGAGAAAATCTTTGACATGAAAACTCTGGTCAGACTAGTTAGTGTGAAGGGAAACAACTGCAAATCTGTTCTCTTTGATACAAATATCCTTGCCAAACAACTCCAGAAGTTGGGGAACGATGATCAATGGTAAGTAATGAACCAAGTTTGGATGGAATTGATGTCTTATGCCACCATTAAATGTCAACTAACTCAACATGCAACTTAACCTTTTTTGTTATTTTAAGGAGGGAGGGTAGGGGGTGGGGAGAGAACTCTTGACATTGGTTTGGCTATTAATGAATCACCTTGGCTTAGGAACACCATTCTATAAGTACAAATGTCATACTTGAGCCAAAATGGTTAATCAAGACTAGAAGTGTAGGAATTCATATTGGTGTTGCTTTTGATTATCCCTATTTTATGTTGCCTTCAATTATCCTTCTTTTGCTTATATTCCTTTTTAAATCTATATCTTTCCCTTACTACAAACAACTGGGGGGCAGAACTCTTGATATTGGTTTGGCAACTAATGAATCAACTTAGTTTAGGAACACCATTCTATGAGTACGAATGTCATACTTGAGCCAAAATGGTTAATCTAGAGTAAGTTAATCGAGACCAGAAATGCAGGAATTCAAGTTAGTGTTGCTTTTAATTATCCCTATTTTGTGTTGCCTTCGATTATCCTTCTTTTGTTTATGTTCCTTTTTAAATCTATATCTTCCCCTTGCTACAAACAGTTGGGGGAAGAACTTTTGATATTGGTTTGGCTACTAATGAATCACTTTAGCTTAGGAACACCATTCTATAAGTACGAATGTCATACTTAAGCCAAAATGGTTAATCTAGAGTTAGTTGATTAAGACCATAAGTGCAAGAATTGATATTGATGTTGCTTTCGATCATACCTATTTTGTGTTGCCTTCAATTATCCTTCTTTTGCTTATGTTCCTTTTTAAATATATATCTACCTGTTGCTACAAACAGCTGAGGTGGAGAACTCTTGTTAGTGGTTTGGCTATTAATGAATCACCTTGGCTTAGGAACACCGTTCTATAAGTACAAATGTCATACTTGAGCCAAAATGGTTAATCTAGAGTAAGTTGATCGAGACCAAACGTGTAAGAATTCACATTGGTGTTGCTTTTGATTATCCCTATTTTGTGTTGCCTTCGATTATGTTTCTTTTGCTTATGTTCCTTTTTAAATCTATATCTTCCCCTTGCTACAAACAGCTAGGTGGAAGAACTCTTGATATTGGTTTGGCTACTAATGAATCAACTTGGCTTAGGAACATCATTCTATAGCTACAAATGTCATACTTGAGCAAAAATGGTTAATCTAGAGTAAGTTGATCGAGACCAGAAATGCAATAATTCACATTGGTGTTGCTTTCGATTATCCTTATTTTGTGTTGCCTTCGATTATGCTTCTTTTGCTTATGTTCCTTTTTAAATCTATATCTTCCCCTCGCTACAAACAGTTGGGGGGAGAACTCCTGATATTAGTTTGGCTATTAATGAATTACCTTGGCTTAGGAACACTGTTCTATAAGTACGAATGTCATATTTAAGCCAAAATGGTTAATTTAGGGTAAGTTGATCGAGACTAGAAGTGCAGGAATTCACATTGGTATTGCTTTCGATTATCCCTATTTTATGTTGCCTTCAATTATCCTTCTTTTGCTTATATTCTTTCTTAAATCTATATATTTCCCTTGCTACAAATAATTGGGGGGGAGAACTCCTTATATTGGTTTGGCTGCTAATGAATCACCTTGGCTTAGGAACACCATTCTATAAGTACGAATGTTATACTTGAACCATAATGGGTAATTTAGAGTTAGTTGATCAAGACCAGAAGTGTAGGAATTCACATTGGTGTTGCTTTCAATTATCCTTATTTTGTGTTGCCTTTGATTATCCTTCTTTTACTTATGTTCCTTTTTAAATCTATATCTTCCCCTTGCTACAAACAGCTAGGTGGAAGAACTCTTAATATTGGTTTGGCTACTAATGAATCAACTTGGCTTAGGAACACCGTTCTATAAGTACAAATGTCATACTTGAGCCAAAATGGTTAATCTAGAGTAAGTTGATCGAGACCAAACGTGTAAGAATTCACATTGGTGTTGCTTTTGATTATCCCTATTTTGTGTTGCCTTCGATTATGTTTCTTTTGCTTATGTTCCTTTTTAAATCTATATCTTCCCCTTGCTACAAACAGCTAGGTGGAAGAACTCTTGATATTGGTTTGGCTACTAATGAATCAACTTGGCTTAGGAACATCATTCTATAGCTACAAATGTCATACTTGAGCAAAAATGGTTAATCTAGAGTAAGTTGATCGAGACCAGAAATGCAATAATTCACATTGGTGTTGCTTTCGATTATCCTTATTTTGTGTTGCCTTCGATTATGCTTCTTTTGCTTATGTTCCTTTTTAAATCTATATCTTCCCCTCGCTACAAACAGTTGGGGGGAGAACTCCTGATATTAGTTTGGCTATTAATGAATTACCTTGGCTTAGGAACACTGTTCTATAAGTACGAATGTCATATTTAAGCCAAAATGGTTAATTTAGGGTAAGTTGATCGAGACTAGAAGTGCAGGAATTCACATTGGTATTGCTTTCGATTATCCCTATTTTATGTTGCCTTCAATTATCCTTCTTTTGCTTATATTCTTTCTTAAATCTATATATTTCCCTTGCTACAAATAATTGGGGGGGAGAACTCCTTATATTGGTTTGGCTGCTAATGAATCACCTTGGCTTAGGAACACCATTCTATAAGTACGAATGTTATACTTGAACCATAATGGGTAATTTAGAGTTAGTTGATCAAGACCAGAAGTATAGGAATTCACATTGGTGTTGCTTTCAATTATCCTTATTTTGTGTTGCCTTTGATTATCCTTCTTTTACTTATGTTCCTTTTTAAATCTATATCTTCCCCTTGCTACAAACAGCTAGGTGGAAGAACTCTTAATATTGGTTTGGCTACTAATGAATCAACTTGGCTTAGGAACACCATTCTATAGGTACAAATGTCATACTTGAGCCAAAATGGTTAATTTAGAGTACGTTGTTCGAGACCACAAGTGTAGGAATTCACATTAATGTTGCTTTTATCCCTATTTTGCGTTGCCTTCGATTATCCTTCTTTTACTTATGTCCCTTTTTAAATTTATATCTTCCCTTAGCTACAAACAGTTGGGGGGTGAGGGGGGTGGGGGGGGGGAAGGTGGGGAGAACTCTTGATATTGTTTTGGCTACTAATGAATCACCTTGGCTTAGGAACACCATTTTATAAGTAAGAATGCCATACTTGAGCCAAAATGGTTAACCTATAATAAGTTGACTGAGACTAAAAGTGTAAGAATTCACATTCATGCTGCTTTTGATTATCCTTACTTTGTATTACCTTTGATTATCTCTCTTTTGCTTATGTTCATTTTTTAATTTATATCTTCTCCTTGTTACAAACTGTCAAGTGGGGAGGGGGGAACACTTGACATTTGTTTGGCTACTAATGAACCACCTTGACCTAGAAACACCATTCTACAAGTATGAATGCCATACTTGAGCCAAAATGATTAAGCTAAAGTAAGTTGATCAAGACCATAAGTACAAGAATTCACATTGGTGTTGCATTCGATTATCTTTCTTTTGCTTATGTTCATTTTTAAATCTATGTTTTCCCCTTGTTACAAACAGTAGAGGAAGGGGGAGAACTCCTGACATTTGTTTGGCTACTGATAAATCACCTTGGCTTAGGAACACCATTCTGTAAGTATGAATGGTTAATTTAGAGTAAGTTGATCGAGACCATAAGTGTAGGAATTCATATATGTGTTGCTTTTGATTATCCCTATTTTGTGTTGCCTTCGATTATCTTTCTTTTGCTTATGTTCCTTTTTACATCTATATCTTTCTTTTGCTACAAACAATTTGGGGGGGGGCAAAACTCTTGATATTGGTTTGGCTTTAATGAATCACCTTGGCTTAGGAACACCGTTCTATAAGTACGAATGTCATACTTGAGCCAAAATGGTTAATCTAGAGTAAGTTGATTAAGACCAGAAATGCAGGAATTTACATTGGTGTTGCTTTCGATTATCCCTATTTTGTGTTGCTTTCAATTATCCTTCTTTTGCTTTTGTTTCTTTTTAAATCTATATCTTCCTTTTGCTACAAATAGCTGGGGAAAAAAACTCTTGATATTGGTTTGGCTACTAATGAATCACCTTGGCTTAGTAACACCATTCTAGAAGTACAAATGTCATACTTGAGCCAAAATAGTTAATCTAGAGTAAGTTGATCGAGACCATAAGTGTAGGAATTTATATATGTGTTGCTTTCGATTATCCCTATTTTGTGTTGCCTTCGATTATCTTTCTTTTGCTTATGTTCCTTTTTACATCTATATCTTCCTTTTGCTACAAACAATTGGGGGGGGAGAACTCTTGATATTGGTTTGGCTATTAATGAATCACCTTGGCTTAGGAACATTGTTCTATAAGTACGAATGTCATACTTGAGCCAAAATGGTTAATCTAGAGTAAGTTGATTAAGACCAGAAATGCAGGAATTTACATTGGTGTTGCTTTCGATTATCCCTATTTTGTGTTACTTTCAATTATCCTTCTTTTGCTTATGTTTCTTTTTAAATCTATATCTTCCTTTTGCTACAAATAGCTGGGGGGGAAAAACTATTGATATTGGTTTGGCTACTAATGAATCACCTTGGCTTAGTAACACCATTCTAGAAGTATGAATGTCATACTTGAGCCAAAATGGTTAATCTAGAGTAAGTTGATCGAGACCATAAGTGTAGGAATTCATATATGTGTTGCTTTCGATTATCCCTATTTTGTGTTGCCTTCAATTATCTTTCTTTTGCCTATGTTCCTTTTTATATCTATATCTTCCTTTTGCTACAAACAATTGGGGGGGGAGAACTCTTGATATTGGTTTGGCTATTAATGATCACCTTGGCTTAGGAACACTGTTCTATAAGTATGAATGTCATACTTGAGCCAAAATGATTAATCTAGAGTTTGTTCATTAAGACCAGAAGTGCAAGAATTCATATTGATGTTGCTTTCAATCATACATATTTTGTGTTGCCTTCAATTATCCTTCTTTTGCTTATGTTCCTTTTTAAATATATATCTACTCGTTGCTACAAACAGCTGAGGTGGAGAACTCTTGTTAGTGGTTTGGCTACTAATGAATCACCTTGGCTTAGGAACACCGTTCTATAAGTACAAATGTCATACTTGAGCCAAAATGGTTAATCTAGAGTAAGTTAATCAAGACCAAACGTGTAAGACTTCACACTGGTGTTGCTTTTGATTATCCCTATTTTGTGTTGCCTTCGATTATGTTTCTTTTGCTTATGTTCCTTTTTAAATCTATATCTTCCCCTTGCTACAAATAGCTAGGTGGAAGAACTCTTGATATTGGTTTGGCTACTAATGAATCAACTTGGCTTAGGAACATCATTCTATAGCTACAAATGTCATACTTGAGCTAAAATGGTTAATCTAGAGTAAGTTGATCGAGACCAGAAGTGCAAGAATTCACATTGGTGTTGCTTTCGATTATCCCTATTTTGTGTTGCCTTCGATTATGCTTCTTTTGCTTATGTTCCTTTTTAAATCTATATCTTCCCCTTGCTACAAACAGTTGGAGGGAGAACTCATGATATTGGTTTAGCTATTAATGAATTACCTTGGCTTAGGAACACTGTTCTATAAGTACGAATGTCATACTTAAGCCAAAATGGTTAATTTAGGGTAAGTTGATCGAGACTAGAAGTGCAGGAATTCACATTGGTGTTGCTTTCGATTATCCCTATTTTATGTTGCCTTCAATTATCCTTCTTTTGCTTATGTTCTTTCTTAAATCTATATCTTTCCCTTGCTACAAATAATTGGGGGGGAGAACTCCTTATATTGGTTTGGCTGCTAATGAATCACCTTGGCTTAGGAACACCATTCTATAAGTACGAATGGTATACTTGAACCAAAATGGGTAATTTAGAGTTAGTTGATCAAGACCAGAAGTGTAGGAATTCACATTGGTGTTGCTTTCAATTATCCCTATTTTGTGTTGCCTTTGATTATCCTTCTTTTACTTATGTTCCTTTTTAAATCTATATCTTCCCCTTGCTACAAACAGCTAGGTGGAAGAACTCTTAATATTGGTTTGGCTACTAATGAATCAACTTGGCTTAGGAACACCATTCTATAGGTACAAATGTCGTACTTGAGCCAAAATGGTTAATCTAGAGTAAGTTAATCGAGACCAGAAGTGCAGGAATTCACATTGGCATTGCTTTTAATTATCCATATTTTGTGTTGTCTTCGATTATACTTCTTTTGCTTATGTTCTTTTTTAAATCTATATCTTCCTCTTGCTACAAACAGCTAGGGGGGAGAATTCCTGATATTGGTTTGGCTATTAATGAATCACCTTGACTTAGGAACACTGTTCTATAAGTGCAAATATCATACTTGAGCCAAAATGGTTAATCTAGAGTAAGTTGATCAGGACCAGAAGTGCAAGAATTCACATTGGTGTTGCTTTCGATTATCCTTATTTTGTGTTGCCTTCAACTATCCTTCTTTTGCTTATGTTCCTTCTTAAATCTATATCTTTCCCTTGCTACAAATAATTGATAAGGGGGGGAGGGGGGGGGGGGGGGAACTCTTGATATTGGTTTGGCTGTTAATGAATCACCTTGGCTTAGGAACACCATTCTATAATTACAAATGTCATACTTGAACCAAAATGGTTAATTTAGAGTAAGTTGATCGAGACCAAAAGTGTAGGAATTCACATTGGTGTTGCTTTTGATTATCTCTATTTTGTGTTGCCTTCAATTATCCTTCTTTTGCTTATGTTCCTTTTTAAATCTATATCTTCCCCTTGCTACAAACAGTTGGGGGAAAGAACTTTTCATATTGGTTTGGCTACTAATGAATCACCTTGGCTTAGGAACACCATTTTGTAAGTACGAATGTCACACTTGAGCCAAAATGGTTAATCTAGAGTAAGTTTATCAAGACTAGAAGTGGAGGAATTCACATTGGTGTTGCTTTCGATTATCCTTATTTTGTGTTGCCTTCGATTATCCTTCTTTTGTTTATATTCCTTTTTAAATCTATATCTTCCCCTTGTTACAAATAGTTGGGGGGAGAACTCTTGATATTGGTTTGGCTACTAATGAATCACCTTGGCTTAGGAACACCATTCTATAAGTACAAATGTCATACTTGAGCCAAAATGGTTGATCTAGAGTACTTTAATGTGTAATATTGTGCCAATTGTTTTGCATTGTTAGTTGAATTTTAAACTTTTTTAAATGGACTTCATTCCCTGTTTAGTTCACAAATTAAGTTTTAAGAGACGATAAAAGCTAAAAACTACTATGGTGATTAAGGGGCATTTTGTTTTCCTCTTTGGATGGGATGTGTAGGCTTGAAGAGCATTCTTTTTCTAATTCCATTGATTCGCCATTGATCCAAATGGAAAAATTTAATCTATCCTCCAATTTAAGCTTGGTATGCCACATTGAATGGATTAAGAAGGAATCCAAACTTTAGCTCTACCAAGCTCAACTGCCTTCTTGAAATGTATACAAAGAGCCACCGTAGTGTTATCAACAATGTTGGTCATTGTCCACCTTTATTAGATTTTTTGGACTCCCAACTTTCTTATATTTGTTCAAAAATTGGTATATCTAATGATACAAAAAATTCAAAAAGCTAATCCACAATAGAAAAATGTTACAAGTTCATCGTTAAATATCATTGATTGGATCCTTTTAAACATCACACACCAAAGATGAAAAATAAATATCAGAATTAATATCTAGAATAACAAGCTTTTACTTTGGCCAATAGCCTAACACCTGTTTGCTTATCACTTTCCACTTAACAATATAGAACATAAGTCTATGGTCATTTGTGAACAGAAGAATCATGGCCAATTTGTGTCCCTAGTGGTATACATAATAAAAGCGTTGACCGCTATGTTTGGTCACGACTTTTTTATTTCTTACCTTTACTTTTTGGTACGATTCCTCTCCTTTTGTTCACTCACCATCTTTTCCAAATTGTCTTTTTACAGACTTTTAGGCCCATGCGCGAGGACCGAAAGGAATGCAAAGCCTATCACTCATCGTGAGCAAAGAGCCAAGAGAACGCCGTCAACCTTGATGATGATGATGATGAGTCTGTCTTTGATCTTATCTTTAGATTTGTCATTCTTTATTTCTTTCTTTCGCTTTTTTCGTTCACAAGGGACAAGCTGACAGATGATGAAAAGACCTCCAGCAAGATTCTTAGCAAGAACGTCCTAAGCAAAAGAATTGTGAATTTAACGATATGTACAATTTGCTTGTGGGACCATTCTATAGCTTTTTCATTTGCTTATTGTAGAGAAAGTAGCAAGGGACTAGCCAAGGGATAAGGAAAAGAACTTCGGCAATATTAACAGCTGGCCTATGACTTAGGGTCCTTGTCCCGCACATTTGTGTCTTTCAGAGGTGATTTGCTAGGAAGGAGAACCATGATGTGGATGGCAAAGGGGCACAAAGGCTTATTGGGTTAACCTTACAAATATCCTTGGCTTATAGGTAAAAATTAATTTTTCAGAAAAACGATACAAAATCCTGGAAAATTACCCAAAAGAATTATATTAAAATACCTGTGAAATGAAAACAAACATTATTTCTCATTTTATGTTTCAAAACTTTTTCAAAATGATAATGAAAGTGAAAATTCTTTATTTTTTTTAATTCAAAATGATCTTTTACTTGTTAGTTTGTGGACATGCATACCATCACAACATGATGTTGACGTTCATTTTGATTTTGAGGAACTCATTCTTAACCGGTGATTATTGTTTGAGTGTATTTAGGTTACTTGGTCAATTACTAAGTATATTCAACATAAGTAAATTGGAAAACATTTTATGTTTTCAAGCACATGAGACTCACTTACATTTTTATATTTTTTTGTCAATCTCTTAGTCAATCTCAACAAAAAGCTTTTGTTGTTTTTGCCATAGTACAAGTAACATAAGCGCATGACATATGGGCCCTTACCCACTTTCAAGCATGCTGGTATGGGCTTCAGTAATTTTCTCAAACAATGGACACAATTAGATTGGGAGAAAGAAAAAGGCCGAAATCCAGTATAATGGAAGACTCCCCTTCTTTGTTATGCTCACTCACTGTATGTGGCCTTGTATATGGACTTTTAAGCTAAAGGTACGGGAATTTTTTGACATGCCTGGTGAGTTACGGTGGGAGTTACTGGATAATGATTGCAGCAAATTCTCATTTTCAATGAAAGTTTTTACTTGTTTTCAACTATGCACTCTTAAATGCATCATATTTAAAAATCTTCACCGGAGTACAAAGCTATGTAGTTTGGAGGAGGATTACAAGATAACCTCGTTACCGAGACCTACCAAAAACTTGGTTACTTCACTCCGCAATAGCTTTTCCATTATGTACAAGCGTGGGAATCTACTATGTTCTCCTCGGCCGGTTGGCCGCCGAGCGACGCCAACACTGCTAGGAAGATCATGGATTTCAGATTCTGGTCGCGACAGAATCTTCTTGTGGACCGGGTTGTATTTGACTAGCGAAGGACTCTTGTCAGCAACAACTTGTAACTAACTAAAAGTAGTTACATGACGTCATTAGGTAGTTACAACTGCTTCCTCAAAGAGCTTGTGCAGGTGGGGTTCCAACTGTTTTCCATGATTGGCGGCGAAAGAACCTAAGAAGAGCAAGGGCGCCGCACCAAGCGAATACTTTGGCCTCCAGAGAGGTTGGCGATGTTGTTTTTGAGGAATCGGAAGGCAAAACTCAAGGATGGAGTCAACTATTTTGCTTTTTCTGCATCTTAAACTCAAGTCCTAACTACATATTCTTCATGATGAGGTCATTGCTTAAACAGATGTGGTTGGTGGTGGACACCGTCCCGGGCGATGCAATCAAACTCCTTGTAGGCCGCGTCATCTGAAGTTGAACAAGGGGATGTTTGTCAAACAATGTAGTGCTTACTTCATTAGTAAGGCAAGGAGGAACACTGAGTTCATTAATGTGTTAATAGGGTCTTCAGAACCATGTTTTGCCTATTATTTTCTCTTAAATAGGGTCTAGGTTTAGACATATTTCCTATCCTAGTAGCAGTGGATTTTGGAGACCTAAAACAATTTGGTTTTGAACTCCTATATTAATTAGGTTTTGAACTTCTAATATGACTAGGATTTCTAATTATTTAGAAAACCAAATAACAATAAAAATCTAATAACAATCATCCAAAGCTTATTTTGATTTTCTTAATCCTAATATCTTGACCATATTTTGCCATATAATAAGCATCAATTTCTTCATGCTTGTTCTTTTTCTCCATACCTCCTTATTATACAAAAATAAAGCAAATTTAAATAAATAAAGAGGAATTCAAATATCTTCTCACAAGCATTATATTATTTATTGCTTAAATTAGATAAAATAACTCTATAAAAATATAGTTATCATTCTTGATGGTTGTGGAATTCTTGTTTGCATGAATCAAATAGCTTCAACGAGGTCAAGAGGCCCACCACCACCAGAGTTGGGGCTAATCATTATGGAGAAATTCTTGGGATTGTTGGTGCTGGCAGTGGGCATTTGGTATTAAGGTGGGGTCCGCCATGATGTTCGAGGGGAGTGATGGAGGAAGGGAGAAGGTTCCTTTGAATCCATTGGAGAAATCTTCTTTTCCTTGCTCCCTTGAATCTATTGGGAAATTCTTGTTCTCCTTCTTTTGCAAATCCGTTTGTCTAATTCTACAAGACTTCAACTTGTTCTCCGTTCTACATTCGGAAAAGACCAATAACAATATAAAAAATACGCTTCTATATATAAAGATGAAGAAAAATGGCTGCAAATGAGAAACCAAAACTTCTCATCTCCCTTTCATGAATCCCAACATCAAGCCATGCAACAATTTCATTATATATGATACTTAATCTTCAATGTCAAAAGTTGTTAGTTCACTTAAATTTACAATACTAAACTAGCTAATTAGGACATGCTAATGAAATTCAAGTTAAAAAAAAAAACTAAAAAAAATACACTACCATATAATACCAGAATCATAAATCTTAATTCAATAAAGTAGATACCGTCATTTTAACATAAGAAATTTCATTAAATCAACTCATCAATTTAGTAAAATAACTCTATATAATTTGAACAAGAATAATAGAAATACAGATGAAAAGGAAAAGAAGCCACACCAATTTATTCCTATTTATTTTGGTCTATGTGCAGGATTTGGAAACATGGAAAGAAGGTCTTTGACAATTACCAATTGTTCACCTATCTTAATATATATATATATATATTACAATTCATGAACACAATACCTAAGACAAGAATTACTATAGAAACATTGCAATGGTATGATGTTCAAAGGAATATTATAGCAACATGTAAAGGACATAAAGGAAAAGAAAAAGAAACATCGTTACTTAAATAAAAAGTTACTTCCAAGGCTCACCGGAGAGACAATATGAAGAGCCCAAAAGCATTGCCAGTTATGTCGTTTTCTCTAGCATTTTGGTTCTTTCAAGGTATACACAAGTGAAGCTGCCATTTGACATCAGCCATTTCCAATTAACTCTACACAATTAATCTTATCAAATTAAATAAAAACAAACAAATAAGCAAAATCAACAAAAAATTCAACTCTTACCCAAAGTATGAAACTCCTTCGGACTAGTTAGGCAAGTAAGGCTTCCTATGCTTATTCAAGTGAGGTTTTGATGATGAAAGACCCATCAGTGCTGGTGAGTTCTCGGTTGTTTCTTCATGATTGGCGGTGGAAAGTGAAGTGCCATTACTGTAGTTTCAATATGTTTCTCTTTGGAATACTATAAGAAGAGAAATTCATTTAAGAATTCTAGCTTTTTTGCCATGATTGGCTTTTGAAGAAGTTGACAGGGTCATGGGGGTCAAACCATGCACAATCTTGCCATTCAATAATTTACTTCTGCGACTGGTTCTTCTTCTTCCTTGCCCGCAACACATCAACCTGAACCTAGAGGATCTATTGTTCATATTGGTGTTGTTGGTGTTGTTGTTGGTGGCAATGGCGTTGCTGTTACGGGAATCAAATATGGCTTCAATGCGTTCGAGACGTGCGCCGTCACCAGATTTGGGATTGATCATCAACGCACAAATTTCATCGGAGAAATCTTCTTTTCCTTTTTCCGCTCCCTTAAATCCATTGCAGAATTCTTGTTTTCATTTTTCTGCCAATCCTTCTCTATGTTTCTCCAAAACTTCAACTTCTTCTACTTTCTGCATTGGGAAAAACCAACAACCCATAAAAAATAAAAAATAAAAGAATCGCTTCCAAAACTCACCATAGAAATATTTGTCCTTAATAATAACTTCCAACACCCACCATAGAAACAGATGCAAGACCCCAAAAGCATTGCCAGCTATGTCTTCATTCTCAACATTTTGGGACTTCAAACTTCTTTTTTGTTTCTTTCAAAGTATACAATTGTGTGAAGTTATCATATGATACTAGCTGCTTACAATTAACTCCCCACAATTAATCCCATCGGATCAAATCAAATCAAACAAACAAATAAACAAAGTCAACAAAAAGTTCAACTCTTACCCAAAGCATGAAATTGCTTCTTCTGGGAAGTCAGGCGAGCGATTCCTATGCTTATTCAAGGGCGGCTCTAATGATAAAGACCCACCACTGCTAGTGAGTTCCTCAGCTATTTCTTCATGATTGGCAGTGGAAAGTAAAGGACCAGCACTGTGGTTTCTTGTGTTTGTTTGGTATACTACAGGAAGAGAAATTCATTTAAGAGTTTTCATCATTTCCTTTTCCACTGAATTCTACTTCTCATAATCTATTTTTAGTTTTGAAAATACTAAGAAGAAAAACGAGGGTAAGGGTCGGTGTATTAATTTCTATGACAAAATGAGTAAAATACCCAAAAATAGGGGCAGTTCCATGTGTAAACATAGCTACACCAAGTGGAATAATTCTAGGTCAATTCATGTCCCTGCATTTCAACAAGTTCTCCAGATTTGACATCTTATATTTAACAACTAAGAGATATTGACAGACAAAAGTGAAGAAAACTAAAAGAAAGGAAGTAGTATTTCAATTTCCGTGGTAGATTAAGTTAAATGCTAAATAACATATCATAAATTAGTTGGAATCTGCTCCAATCATAATTTGTAAATATCAGAATCTTGGGGTAATGAAGACTTACTTCTTTGTCGCATTTTTACAACAATATGGGGGCACATCAAAATGCCCAACTTCTGCAAAGAAGATAGACTATGTGAGATGACCTTCAAAACTTCAACTGTTTTTACTTTCTGCACTAGAAAAAGCCCCACATCCATTTATATGCTCGTAAATCAGTTATCAACTAAAAAACAAGAGCTAGTAACCTAACCAGCTCATTTCAACTTTGTGAGTCTTTGGACCAAGCCACACAAAAGTTCTGGTATCTAAGAAACTTAGTGTTCAAGACAAAAACTATTAGTTTAACAAATTAAGATAAAAATGCATATTGAACTTCATAAATTCAAAAAATAAAAATAAATAAATAAAGGTGATAAAGAAAGTGGACAATCATACAATACAATGGTCACCAAATCCTAATTCAACAAAGAATATGTCTTTTTGTAAAATTAAAGGCTCATACAGATACTTCATCAAATTATTAAAACAAGTCTCTCAAAGTGTGGGAGAGTGATTGGAAGCCAATCCCATTTATCTTGGTGAATGTGGAGGATCTGCAGGCATGCTACAAAAGACCCTTTACAATTGGAAATTGTCCCACCTACAACAAAAAGAAGAGATGCAAATAAACAAGTATGTTTCAATTTGCGTACACAATGCTCAAGACAAGAACTTCATTAATATAATATATGAACATAAAGAAAACAAAAAGGAAGGTATTGCTTTTACAAAGAGCAACTTTAGGACCAAATTGTAATGAATTTTCAAGCACCACATTCAATTTTTTAATAGTAAACCAAAGCTCACCATAGATTTCTAGAAATTTTGAATCCAAAAGCCATAAAAAGCTTTGCCCGCCACATCTTGTTTCCTCACATCTTCATACTTCCAACTTCTTCGAATTTAATGTGAGGTGTACTATCATCAAGCTGTCAGTGGTCAAAGCTGAAAGTTTACTACTTTACTACTATTTGATACTAACCCTTACGATTAACACTCCACAATTAACAGCGTCAATCAAATCAAACGGGCAAACCATACAAATCAACATAATTAAGCCATGAATCTCACTGCTTGAATGAGCTGAAGAGGAATTGAGGGGCACCAAGGGATTGTAGGATCATCGTCAGCCCATCGCTGCTGGAGTTGGGACCTCTCATCAAGGAGGAATAGTTGGAATTATTGGCAGCGGGGGAGAGCAAGGTCTCCGTAGTCACTTCTTTAGGTGGTTCTCCCACTTCTACATCTAAACTCAGCAACAAAGAGTGCAGAAGAAAATGAAGGTAAAGATTCGTACATCAGTTTCTTCAAAGAATTGCGATAAATGGAAGAAATTTTACCAAATGAGTAGAAGTGAAAAATGCGTGATTCTGTAAATTTGGTTGCTGACGAGGCAAGTCCAAGCACAAGAGCATGGCACAAGAAGAGCGCGATCACAGATTGCCTCCCCTGCTCCCAAAAAGATGAAAAAAGAAAATGAATAAATACTGCAATGAAGTGATACATAAGGGACAATAAAAGAAAATAATATATTTAAAAAATATAAAATGTAACTTTCAAGATGTATATGCAAGAGCCCAAAAGCGTTGCTAGCTTCTTTCTTTATCATTCTAGACTTCCACTCAGTGAAGCCAAAACTCAACACAATACTGACTCTTACAAAAACTGCTTCTTTCCGGAAGCCAGCTGGGCTGTTTCTACGCTTATTCAAGGGAAGCTCTGACAATCATGACCGGCTAGTGCTAGTGAGTTCCCGGCTATTTCTCCACAGTTGCTAGTGAAAAGTAAACTGCAAGCGTTTATTTTCGAGACTATAGGAAGAAGACCATTGTGATGAACCATTTTACATTTTCTGTGATTTTCCTTTTTCTAAATTCTGCTCTTTGTACTCTAAATCTTTCTACTTCTATACCAGAAATTTAACAGCAATAAAATATCAAAGAAAATAAATAAATGAAGGTAAAGGTGAGTATATTAATTTCTACTAGGATAGAAAGAACGAAGAATAAACATACCTGAACGATAAGAGGCCAGTCCTACAACAAACATCGCCACTCTATGCGGGAAAATTCATCGCCAAAATCTTCTTCCTACATTTGAAAAGCTCTTTAAACTTTAGTTTTTAAATTTAACAACTCAGAAGATACTGAAAGAGAAAAACGAATAAAAGCTAAGAAGAGGAAAAGAGTTGTTTTCATTTTGTGATGGATAGCGCTAAAATGATACATGACATACCTCACTGGAACTGCAATCCAACTCTAACTTTGGAATATGAGCAATTTTGGGCCAATCGACACCTTCGTCTTTCTTGCATTTTTGCAACAAGATGGGGCACCCATTAATCAACAACCACCGTAAAGATGATAGCCTTTGAATTCCCTCAGGCAGTTCTATCAAACGAGGACAGTTACAAATTCCAAGTATTTCCAATGATCTCCAATGGTGGATTGACTCCAAAATAGTTGTCAAGCTTTCACATTCAGAAATATAAAGCCCCCGTAGAGTGCTGACTTGTTGAAGGCCCGATGGCAGAGACTCCCATTTCGAAAGGTTTTCAACACGTAGAAAAAGAATGCTCTTAAGGCACTCCCAACACTTGCCACGTTCTTCACTAAGTGGCTCAAGCTCTGGACAATTACCAATAGTTAGCCTTTTAAGAGTTGTGAAATGTTGGATCTCTAGTGGAAGAGACTTTAATTTGGAGCACTTCGAAATCTCCAACTCCTGCAAAGATGATAAACTCCATATTCCCTTAGAGAGCTCTATCAAATGAGGGCAGTTCCTAATTTTAACCACTTTCAATGATTTCCAATCGTGGATCGACTCTAGAATAATTGTCAGGTTTTCACAATCCCAAATTTCAAGCGTTTGTAGAGTGCTGACTTGTTGAAGGCCTAATGGTAGAGACACCCATTTCGAAAGGTTTTCAACAGTTAAATGAATGAGGCTCGTAAGACCCTCCCAACACTTGCCACGTTCATCACTAAGTGGCTCAAGCTCTGGACAATCACCAATAGATAGGTTTTCAAGAACTGTGAGGTGTTGGATCCCTAATGAGAGAGACTTTAATTTCGAACAACCATCTATATCCAACTCCTTAAGAGAGGTGAGGTATTTGAGCCACTCCTCTTGCAAAGTTTCTAGATCTAAAAGGTCACGTAGTATAATTCTCTTCAACTTTGATAGAGGTGCATACGAAGAGCCAGCAAGTGCAGAGTTTGTTGTGCCAGCTGGCATTTTTACCATCATTATCTGCTCCAATAACTTTCCACTACACTTATTCAAAGTTAAGCTTTCAATATGCGGAGATAGTGGTAAGTAAGTCAACAAAGGATAGTTGATTATATCTACATGTGAAAGCTTAGGAAACAAAGAGAGTATACGGTTAACCTCTAAAGAAAAGTCTCTACACCACCCCTTGAGTTTCGGACAACTATAAATTACGATTTTAGAAAGTGATGGACAAAAAGGTTCAATAGATGCCAATGAGTCACTCCAATTATCATTGAATACATATTCCACAAGATCTATTCCCAGGAGAGAAACTTCCTTGAGCAAACGTGATTGTGGAGATAGTGGTAAAGAAGTCAACTGAGGGCAGTTTCGTATCAATACTTTTGAAAGTTGAGGAAACAAAGGAAGTGTGTGTGGGCCATTATCACAATCAATCTCTAAAGAAGAGTCTCTCCACCATCCCTTAAGTTTCGGGCACTCCTTTAAATCAATTTTAGAAAGTAATCGAAAAGAATTTTCAATAGATGCCGATGAAGAGGAAGAAAACTCACTTCCTCCATAATTAAACAGGTATTCCAAGGCATCCATCTTTCTAAGACAAATTTCCTCGAGGAAATACAATTGTGGAGGTAATGGTAGAAAAGTCAACATGCAGCATCTTTCTATCAATACTTTTGAAAGCATAGGAAACGATAGAAGTCTAGAGTCACTATCAACCATTAAAGAAGAGTCTCCTAACCATCCCTTAAGTTTCGGACAATCCAAAATCGTGATTTTAGAGAGTGATTGAAAAGAATTTTTAGTGGATGCCGATGAAGAGGAATTGAACTCGCTATAATTAGATATGTACACCAAATCAATCATCTCATGAAGATAAAGTTCTTCGAGAGAACACAATTGATTCACATGTGGCAAATATTGACAGCTCTTACATCTAGACAATCTCAATTTTACAAGACCCGTGGTCGACAAAATCCAGCTCGGAAGCATTACACTCCTACAAGAATTTATCTCAAGCTCCATCAAATTTGCATGTGGCTGTAATCCTTCAAATATCCTTTCATCCTCAACACCATTGTCATGGTTTTCATCACTAAATGAGAAGTGTAACTTTAAACTTTTAAGACCTGTTTTCTCTTTAATATTTGCAGCCTTATATTCTGCAGCAACATTTTTTGAATGTCTCAAATTCCAAATAATCAAATTTCCTCCTAACTTATTTAGTTCCTTAAATTCACTGAGACTAGCATTATCACTAGAGGAAGAATCCGAATCAACTCGGAATTGTTTCAACCATTGAAGACCAGTTGATTTCCTTAATCTACGTGACAAATATGTCATTTCATTACAGCCATCAAGATCAAGACTCCTAAGGTTGACCAAATTTTTAATGCCTCTTGGTAATCCTTTAAGTGCACTACAATGACTAAGATTTAGGAATTGTAGATTTATTAACCTTGTACAGGAGCAAGGCAACTCCTTGATTTTTCTATTCTTAGAAAGATCAAGATATCTTAGATGCTTCAATTGACCAATAGTATTCGGCACATGCTTAAGATTATTCTTACTCAAATTCAACACACGCAAGAACTGGAAACTTGACAAAATCATTTCGCAATCAATCTTACCTTTAAAATTGGGACAATGAAATGTTCTTATCATCCTTTCTTCACATCGTGAAATCAACTCTTTATTTGGAAATTCCAATCCCCTAAAAATTGATATATGGCGAGTTTTCTCATTGATCTCCCACTTTTTTTCATCAGATGTGGTAATCAATGATCTTGCCATTACTAATGTAGCAAGATCGTGCATAAGGTCATGCATTTTACATCTAATTACCCTATGATCGCCATCTTCCTTAGGATTTTGAAAAAATGATCGCCAAAGTAAATCCATAAAATAATCATTACCAACATCCTCTAAAGATTGATATGTTGATGACAACTCAATAAATCCATGTGCTATCCATTCATGAATTATTGTTGTTTTATTATACTTATAATTCTTGGGATATATACTACAATAAGCAAAACAACGCTTCAAATGCAAAGGAAGTTTATTATAACTGAACCTTAGAGTTGATAAAATCTTAGATTTATCCTTCTCTATGTCAAGAAGATCAGTTTTCACAAAATTCAGCCACTCCTCTACTGAATTTTTTAAATGTAACACCCTTCCCAAGGTTATAATAGCTAAAGGAACACCGGCGCACTTTGTAATAATCTCCCTCCCTAACTCTTGAAATCTTGGATTCTTTGGCCATTCCCCATTGGGAAAAGCCATTTGTTTAAGTAAATTCAACGATGCTAGGTCCCCTAAACCCCTTAAATTATATGGGTTTCCTGAAAACATAATCTTTGCAACCAGTTCACTGCGTGTCGTTACCAATATTTTACTGCCCACTGCACCACCAATCAACACCCTTTTCAAATTGGACCATTGTTCAGCATCTTCATTCCATACATCATCTAACACAAATAAATATTTCTTTTTGTCAATCTTTGCTTTAAGATCATTTATCATTACATCCATAGAATTTGATTTTTCCCCCCCTACAGACTCTAATATTTTTTTAACAACATCTTCTAAGTTGAAAGGATCAGAAACACATACCCATACTCTTGGTTCAAAATGGGATTGGATTTTCCCATCATTATATACAAGTTGAGCTAGTGTAGTCTTTCCTAACCCTCCAATGCCAACAATTGGAAGGATTGAAACATTTCCTTCAACACTGGTGTCGAGCAGCCTTTTGATAACTTCTTCCTTATCAGTGTCCCGTCCAATAACTTCTTCCTCTCTTTCAAAAGAATGAGTATCACCCCTCCCCATAACCATGATTGGTGACGCTTCAGGGCGCATCACAAAATTGAAACTTTTCATATCATTTGCAATATCATCTAACTTCTTTCTGACCGCTTTAATCTTATGAGCGATCTCAAGACGAAAGAAAAACTGATTTGATTTGGAAAAGAATATACGTACCCTTTTTGCCTTCTTATGTTGGGTCTTTATTTTTCGTCGTAGAGCTTCGATGGAAACAGCGTCCAACAAATTATCGGCTTCGTAAAGCACATCGCTTAGCTTTTCAAGCCAAAGCTGAACAGCTTTGCTCTTAGCCTGTCGCTCCTCTGCATCCACAAGAACAGCTTTGATTGTTGAAAGCGTATTCGTCAGCTTGTCAAGCTCTCCTTTGGCACCCAAGAACAGTTTGACCTCTTGGACAACCAGAGGGCCGGCCACAACGTTGATGATTCCGCCTGCAATGTTGAATAGAGCAGGCTCTGCCATTTCTTGATGATGGGTAAAGAGTTCCAGGAAACAGTTGATGATGTGTAAAGAGTTCCAGGAAACAGTTCTTCAGAGTACGTGCGAGTTAGAAGGCGAATATATTTGCTTTGTATCGAAAGAAAGGGAAAACTGGATATAAGAGCAAAAACTGGAGAAGGAAGTCCACGTCCAATCAACGTCCAATCAACCTGCGACGGGGAAAAGCAAAACAAGTATGGCCTACTCGCTTTCACATTGTTGGGGCAAGACGCTGTCACCTAAGTCTTGGAGAATTAGTTGGTAACTTAATCTTAATCTATACTTAATTGAAAATGAAAGACCTGAATAATAATCATATTAGGTGGGATATGACGAGGGAGACCACCTCCAACAGTCGCTTTCACCCCAATAACATATCGCATAGTATTCATTATAGTGATGGACATTCAACGTATCCACCTTAATAGATTTTGCTTATTTGATGCAGAAACTTGTTTCTTCCGTTTGGCCTGATAATCTTTTGCATATTCGTTTATCATTGGTTTATTTGCCTTTACTTGGAGCTTTTACTGATACTGTTGAGAAAGAAGCAGGGAACTGGCGGAGGCGAACGACAAAAAAAGTGGAGGTATAGAAGATTTACGGCCAGCTTTTTACACCTCTTAACCTTTTAAATTGTGTTGGTTAGAGAGAGCCGGTGGATCCATCACGGTCAATGGACAAGTGGAACCGCATTAATTAATTACAGACTTGAGAAAAGAGCCGGATAAATTCTTTTGCTTTGGCCTGAGCTGTCAACTGTACGTTTTTCTTCTTTTCCCAAACCCGAGCGGATTCGATGTCATTAATAATTTTTACTTTTTTTTTTCGAACTTTGCTTTTGCCTTTATTTCACGCTTGAACTGATACCACCTCATTTTTATCCTCTTCGAGCTCTTTTGCAAGTTAAAGTATAGGTGATTTTATAGATATATCTTTTCTCGAAACTTTTTGTATTGAGAAGTTACAAGGCAATATTGGGAGATATTATTTTGGCCTAATAAGATAAGTTTAATTTTGTATATGTGATGATAAAAATAATTTAAAAAGCAGATCCACAATAAAAATGTTACATCATATCCCAAAAATAGAAAACAATACATAAAAGTTAATATCTAGTTTCTTACTTTGAGCAAAAACTGAACACTTATTTACTTACCACTTTTTCACTAAATAATATAAAACATTTAACCTTTTTTCTAATCTAAACTATAAATTTGAACTCATAACAAAAATGGTTGGCCTTCATACCTACCTCTAATGAATCAAAGCAATCTAAAGCTTAAGTCATTATACAATACATTTTACAATAGTGTTTCTTTTCTTAAAATTTTTAAATTTATCAAATCTTTTATACTCGTTCAATCATCGGTTCATTTTATAATATAAATAAAATCTAATAAAAAATACTACAAATTCATCTTCAGAAATCATTTATTAATCATTTTAAACACCATTTTCGAGAGAATGAAAAAAAAATCCAAAATAGAAGGTTTTTACTAATGATTTATTAATGTAATAAAATAAAAAATAGTGATTATTGCTATTGTAGTAAAATAAGAATTAGTAGAAATTACCAGCGTAAGAAAAAAAAAAGAATATCCATGAGTCACTATTGTTATAAAAAAAAAAAGGGAATTATCAGCCATTAACTTATCACTTTTCCATCGAATATTATAGAGCATAAGACAGTTCTCTCCAAAAAAAAAAAATAATAATAATAGGGATTGCCATCCATTAACTTATTGCTTTTTCATTATACATTATAGAACATAAGACTTTTTTTCAAGATGGAGAAGTCTACGATTTACCAGTGTGAACAGAAGAATCTGAGGGGACATGTGCCCACCATTTGTATCGGGCAGTACACAATGAAGGCGTTGCCCACTATTTTTGGTCTTGACTTCTAATCTTGAATAATAATCGTGTTAGGTGGGGATGTGACCTGGGAAACCACCTCCAGCAATCGCGTTCGTCCCAATAACAGATATTGTTGGGAGAGGGGCAGGGACAGGGTGGGGTGATGACGAAAATAGTGATGGCTGCACATTTTTCATCTTTCTCCAAAGCCACCCACGATCAAAAATGCTAAGTTCATTCGGTGGACACAGTGGTACATAATGACTGTTTGGTTTCAACTTTTTATCTTCTTTTTTAAACTTTTTCCAACGTCCAGCTCGTGTTTGACCTATTTTATCACGAAATCATTTCATTTCCCTAAACTTTTATGACTTTTTATCGTTTTTCTTTTAACATTTTCGTCGTCCGCTTTGATGGAGGTGAGCGTAAGTCTTCAAGCTTATCTTTAGATGTGACAACGGACAAGCTGACAAGTGTTGAAAAGACCTCCGACTGGACTATCAGCCGGAGAGTGATTTTGGGTTCCAGCCTGCGAATTTACGTCTAATGACTAACAAAAGATTTGTCAAGTTAAAAATTTTGTAAATAAATTATTATAATTTTATATTTTTTTATTCCTAATTTAACGATTTTCATGCACAAAGATCTCTGGGTGCCCACCTTTGGCGGACCCTTCGCTTCATAAATGCAGATCTTCAGGGTAGATATCCGTTAATTAGACTTATTAACTCGTGTTCACGTTTGCCGTGCAACGTGGGGTTATTAATTGTAATAATTAATGTTAACCTAATTTATTCTTTAACTTTTACAATTTTTGAGTTGGTTCAAGAGCGTTTTAGACCAGAGTGAGCCTCAAACAAGGAGCAAGAAACGCAATATTTAGTCTCACTTTTTTTTTTCCGAGCACGTTTTTAATTATTTTTGCTCATCTTCTTTCCTCTCGTCCAAGTGAAATGCTTCAATCATCTGTGTGATTAAATCCACTTGGACTATTTGTTCTCCCTGCGTGATTCTCTACCATTCTCTATTATTTACATTTGGGTGCAAAGATGGGGCTTTTTGTTACAATCCTAAAAGAAATTAAATCCGTCATACCAATAGGTTAGAAAACTTAATACATTATACTAATAGGTTTAGACATGTTGGTATGACAGCTTCAATTCCCTTTGTGACCATAATATTTTCTTCTTTTGCCTAAAGAGCAAGTTTTTGAAGTTTTTTTTTTTCCTTTTAAACCTTATCAAATTATGAGTATCATAACCAATACTAAAGAAAATAATTTAACTTTTGCTGATATACCAATTTTGTTGGCTAGACTCCGAAAAATAATTCGTGGGAGAGCATTTTTATTTAGGAATATTATACTTTCTTAGACAAATGTTTTATTATGTCATAGCTAAAGAATTTCAAATTCTATTTTCTTTTAGATAAATTATAATGTTAGGATATACACTTAAGTTTTTGTATTCTCTTATTCTTTGATGAATAAACTCACATATTCATCAAAATAATATTAATAATAATAATAATTCAACTTGTTTTACTATCATGACACTTTGAAAATCCAACACTACCACAACGTCTCTCTCATGTTACTTGAAGAATAAAGAGTGAAAATAGTTTTATGCTTGGTTGAAACTAAGACATCAATATTTAATGGAAGCTAATAACTATTAGAAAAAGAGCAATCAAAGATTTGTTTTTTAATCTCTGCAATTCAACAACATCAAGCAGTAGTTCATTTCATCCAACGAGTTAAGTCAGCATTTCATAATGGTGCCGTCAAGTTTCACGTGCGAAGAAAACAAAGAACCATAATTGGTGTTACCACAATAATTCACATTCAATGGCCTTTGGCAAGATTCCCGGCCAGAAAGAGATTTTGGGTCTCAGTCGTTCTGCTTTATGTCCTCCAAAGCTCTTCGGCTTGGTTGAAGACAACGAAGAGGATAAGGGTGGCAAAGGCAAGCGCCATGATAATCTCACCATTCCCTATGTTATGTTAGACGGATGTTCGACAAAGACAAAAACTTCTATAGTTTGATTTTGAATCAATCGAAGAAAAGGAAAAACAAAACACTTTTAATTATGTTTTAAGTTTTAAGCAATTCTTTTATACTCAATTCTGAATTGCTTAGACTCTATAGTTATCTTTTTGATATTTAAGTGTCATATTTTCACTTTCACAGAATTATAAAGAATTTGAAAACTTGACATATGTACTGAATTTGAAAACTTGATCAATGATTTATTGATGAAGACTTTAATGTGTAATCTAGTGCCAATTATTTCCTGCCGTTAGTTGTATTCTAAAGTTTTTTAACTGGACTTAATTCTCCATTTAGTTCACAAAGTAAGTTTTAAGAGATAAAAAGCTAAAAAACTGCTGTGATGATTGATCGGCATTTTGTTTTCCTCTTTAGATGGGATGTATAGGCTTGCAGATCAATCTTTTTCTATCTCCTTTGATCCACCATTTACCAGATGTAAACATTTAATTTACCCTCCAATTTGAGCTTAGTATGCCTCATTGAATAGACCAAGAAGGAATCTAAAGTTTAGCTCCGCCAAGCTCAGTTGCTTTTGTTGAATGGTATACAAAGAGCCATGACTGTGTTATTAGAAAGTTGGTTATTGTCGGCCTTTCTTAGATTTTTCAAACTCCCAACTTTCTCATATTCTTTCAATAATTAGTAAATTTAATGATTCAAAAAATTGATCTAATCTACAATACAAGAATACTACAAGTTTGTCTTTAAATATCATTTATTATATCCTTTTAAACATCGTACCCCAAAGATGAAAAATAAATATAAGAATTAATATCTAAAATAACATATTTTTACTTTAGTCAAATCGTTCGCTCACCATCTTTTCCAAATTGTCTTATACAGACTTTCAGATCACATGCGCCACGACCGAAAGGAATCCAAAGCCTATCACTCATCGTGAGCAAAGAGCCAAGAGAACCTCGTCAGCCTTAATGGTGATGAGTCTGTTTTCGATCTTTAGATTTTTCGTTCTTTATTTCTTTCTTTAACTTTTTCGTTCACAAGGGACAAGCTGATAGATGATGAAAAGACCTTCGATAAAATTTTCAGCTAGAACGTGGTCTTGGGTTAATTAGACCTATGAAGTTGTGCTCACTTTGGCCGGGGAACGTGATGTTACTAATTATAAGAATTATTAGATGATATGCGAAGGCAGAAGAATCGTTAAACAATTCAGGTCCCCAGTGCCCCACAACCCAACAGAAGAAATCCAACTTCTCTAAGCAAAAGGTCATTTCAACATGCATCACTGGACCGTGTTCATAATGGAGAAAGACCCGGGTCGATCAACTTATACAATATGGACAACACCAAGAGCCATAATTTGTGTTCCCCGCAATAATTCACATTTAGAAAGAGATTTTGGGTTCCAATCCTGCGGCTTTATGTCTTTCAAAGGCACGTTAGACTGGTTGGAGACAACCAAAAGAATGTGAAGCGCAAAGGAAAGCCCCATGATAAGCTTTACTTTCTGCACTACAAGCTTTTTCGGAGATTCCATTTTCATCTTTGGATGGGATGTATAGACATCGACGATTAATCTTTTTATAAGGCCATGGGTCCGCCGTTGAGACGAATGAAACATTTAATCTTCCTTTAGTCTGTATCGTATGCTTGATCTGAAAAGCAAATAGGGTGCGCATCCTTATTTAACCAAAAGGAATTAAAAAACTCATCTCAACATACAGTGCTTTCCTTGTTGCAAAGAGCCACAATACTGTGGCCAACAATGCTGGTCATTGTCTTCCTCTTGATTTTTCGGACTTCCAACCCTTTTATAGTCGAACAATAATTGGCATATTTAACGATAAATGTCATATCCACGTGGTATTGTACAGTTTTTTAAATTGAGTTAAGAATATCTCGTGGGGGATAAAAGACCATGTTGTGGAAAGGAAGTTGAGTTTGTTATTATTTGACTTATATAGGTTAGTCAAAAGAATTCTTTATTGGGATTATTTTGTGACTGAATATTGAATTGTATTGAATTTTTTTTATTTTTAAATTGATTTTAGTCTCTTGTTGATCATTGTATTAAGTCAATCCAAATATCTTCAAATGTATTAAAAATATGTTTCGACTTCAATGATTCTTATGCACAAATATCCGTGCATACACACTTCTCGGTGTACTTTTGTTCAATAAATGCATATCTTTCTCAATTTGGACTTATGAACTTGTATTCACATTAATTACGCAACGTGACGTTACTAATTGTAATAATTAATAGGTAAGATTATTAATCTTAGTTTGTTCTTTAGGTTTTACAACTATCTTCCTTCATCGCTTGTATTTCAAAGTTCTTTTAATGAATTTATTTTTCATTTAGTTCATTAAGTAAATTTTAAGAAATAGAAAGCTAAAAATTGCTTTGATGATTGAGGGACCAGACATCCCATTTTCCTCTTTGAAGAAGAAGTATAGGTGTAAAAGATCAATCTTCTTTTAACTTTATGGGTCCGCTATTGACTCAAATGAAAAAACAAAACTGGCATACCACCGTACCTAGCTTTGATCAAAGGAATCCAAAGCTCACTTCAGTATGCTTTTTTGCGACAGTGCTGTTAGAAATTTTGGACGTCAGTTTCATTCTCTAGAATTTTTGAACATACCAACTCTTTTATATTCTTTCAGTCATTGATATATTTCACCGATAAAAATAAAATTGAATAAAAAATAGTACAAAATCATTTTTGGGCCGTTCCATCGTAGTGGTTTTTTTTTAATATAGACAAAGACTGAACATCTCTTTTTTCATCACTTTCTGCAATCCATTTTCACTGAATAGATCAAAGAAAGCCACAAACTAGATAGAGAAGTCTACGGTGCTTCGTTTTCGTGTGTGAAAAATAAAATGATGACCGACTTGTGTCCCAGTGGGATCGGTAGTACATTAGGACTGTATTTGGTTTCTTTAACATTTTCATCCTTAGCTGCTTTCCTTGAATGGTATGCTAAGAGCCAAGATAGTATCATCAGCAACGTTGGTCATTGTCTTCCTTAAGATTTTTAAGGACTCCCAATTTTTTTATATTCGTTCAATAATTTTTTTTTATATAAATATGTGAGTTTATTCATCAAAAAATGAGAGAGTACAAAATGGTTGTTCAATAATTCATACATCTAATGATACAAAAACTTCAAAAAGTTGATCCACAGCAGAAAAATGTTACAAGTTTTGTTGGAGATAGTCACACATTAGTCCTAGATATTGAGTTTCTCAGCTTTATTAGTAATGGTCTTTGATAACTCTACTTTTATAGAGTTATTTTACCTATTTTAAACAATAAATAACTTTAATAATTGTGAGAAGACATTTAAACTCCTATTTATTTACCTAAATTTATCTTGTTTATGTAGCACAAGGAGACAAGGAAAAAAGGGATGAATATGGAGAACCTCATGCTTATTGTGTGGCAAAATCGTAATATCAAGATCAAGAGAGTCAAGATGGGTTTGGGCTTTAGATGATTGTTATTAGATTTTTTGTTGTTGTTAGGTTTTCTAAATAAATAAAAAACACAGTCATGTAAGGAATTCAAATCCCAATTAATTTAGGAATTCAAAACCTAATTATTTTAGGTCTCTAAAGTCCAGTTTTACTATGATAGAAGATAGGTCTAAACCTAAACCCTATTTAAGTAAAAAGAAGAGGCAAAAGAAAAGAGAGGAGGAAATTGAGCACAACTTAAGGTTTTCTTGAAGAGAAGACAAAAAGGGTAATATACTTCTTGTTCTTGGATTCAAGATGCCTTCTTTATTTCTTATTAATGTTCTTCTTCATTATTTCTTTATGTTTTAATTTACTTTTGTTAGAGCTATGATGTAACCTAATTATGATGGTATGAATCTTATGATTGTTATGTTTTACAAGATATTTTATTTATATGAAGTTGCATATTACTGTGTTTAATGCTTTTAAGTAATTCGCTACCACTTGAATGATATGATTTGTATATTTGAGACCGATAAGAGATGATATACAATTGCTTCTTGTAATATGTAACCATAAATTAAATATGGATAGACATATACTATATTGTTTGTGTGGCTTTTGGTGTAAACTGAGAATATTCATAAATTCTAATGCATTTAGTTTGTTTCAATTCACATATAGAGATATAGTGAGTTAATGAACTAAATAGGTTTGCTATACCTAGACATAGGATAGTGAATAAATTAGGAAGTTCCGTCATCACATAGATATTATCCCTCTTGCAAGCATAAATAATTAACATTAATATCTAGAAATTATGGTAAAATCATATGCTCTAACATATTTCATATATTTAGTTTTCTTAGATTTAGTTAGTTAATCTATCATCTATCATTTGGATATGTTAGATAAATTTTAGGAGTCATTCATTATTAGTAATTAGTTAGTCTAGTAATCATCAATCTCTGTGGAAAGATATCTTTCTTATCATTATATTACTTGTTCAACATGTTCACTTGCATTTAAATTTCATCAAACAGTCTTCCTATTCTTTACAAAGCCTTTTAGAAAGATAGGCCTACTTCTTATATAATATCAAAGCAAGTTTGGTCCTGGGAAGTCCTAGTGGTGGCCCTCCTTACTTGCACATGCAGGGGGTGCTGGAGATAATCCTACACTAGTCATGGATGTCGAGTTTCTCGACTTTATTAGTAGCGGTCTCTCTACTTTTTATAAATTTATCTTTAAATATCATTTATTAGATTCTTTTAAACATCATACTCCAAAGATGAAAAATAAATATAAGAATTAATAAATAAATTACAAGTTTTTACTTTGGCCAACAAACTAACACCTATTTGCTTGTCACTTCCCACTTAACGATATAGAACATAAATCTACGGTCTTTCGTGAACGGAAGAATCATGCGCGACTTGGGTCCCCACTGGTTTACATCATGAAAACGTTGCTCGCTATGTTTGGCCTCGACTTTTTATCTTTTTACTTTTTCGTACGATTCCTCTCCTTTTGTTCACTGACCACCTTTTCCAAATTGTCCTGTTGCAACAGACTTTTAGACCAAATGCGCGACGACCGAAAGGAATACAAAGCCTATCACTCATCGTGAGCAAAGAGCCAAGAGAACGTCGTCAGCCTTGATGGCGATGAGTGTCTTTGATCTTATCTTTAGATTTGTCGTTCTTTATTTCTTTCTTTAGCTTTTTCGTTCACAAGAACAAGCTAACAGATGATGAAAAGACCGCCGGCAAGATTATTAACAAGAGTGTGATCTTGGGTCCAGCCCTGCGGACTTATGTTCCCAAGCTAAAGAATTGTGAATATAACGATATGTACAATTTGCCTCTGTGAATGATATCGGTGGTACCATTCCATAGCTTTTTCGTCGTTTGCTTATTGTAGAGAAAGTAGCAAGGGACTAGCCGAGGGGTAACGATAGCAAGTGTCTGCATGTTCGGTCTCCATACTTCATCTATTTTTTTTTAATGTTTTTTACGTCAGCACCTTTTGTTCATTCCCCATCCTTTCTAAATTGTCCTAGTTACAGACTCTTAGACCCCATTGGCCACAACTGAAAGGAATGCGAAGTCCACATTCATGGCGAGCAAATAGTAAAGAGAACCTCGTCAGCATCCACGATTGTCTCTTTGCTCCTATCTTTAGATTTTTCGTTCACAAGGGACAAGGGGGAAAAGACCTCCTACAAGATTGTGATGTGACATTTGGTCCCAGGCATGCCAACTTATGGCGATGAGTCAATGTTGGGTCCTAGCCGTGCGGACTTATGACGACGAATCTGCATATTCTTCAATTTTCTTTTTGACATTTTTGTTCACGAGGGACAAGATGAAAAGGCCTTTTACAAGATTAAGGCGTGATATGGTCAATAATTGGGTGCGAGGAGTGCGGACTTAGACGATTAGTCAATGATTGGATTCTAGCCGTGAAGACTTATGAGGATGAGTCTACGTCTTCTTTATTTCTCTTCTTTACTTTTTGGTTCGCAAGGGATAAGGATGAAAAGACCTCCTACAAGATAATGACATGATCTAGTCAACAATTGGCCCCAAGCATACGGACTCATGGTGATATTCAATGATTGGGTCCCAATCGGGCAGACTTATTACGATTAGTCTGTGTCTTCTTTATTTCTCATCTTGATTTTTCGTTTACAATTGATGTGAAAGGACCTTTTGCTTTGAAGAGACCTTCCACGAGACTATAACGTGACCTTAGGTCCTAGTCGGTGGATTTAATGTCATAAGTCTCCTTGATTTTCGTCCTTGATTTTTTTTATTTAGCTTTTTCACTCACAGGGGACAAGTGGATAGGTGGTCAAAGGTGTAATTCACTATAATCAATTTAACAACCAATTTTTGAAAAATTAATGGATTTATAAGAAATGAGTCATCCAATTTTTTTTATTTTATTTTTAAGTTTTTCCTTCATGTTCTCTAACCATTCTCTATGATTTACACTTGGGTGTATATATGGGGGCTTTCTCTTTTTACCTCTAGAGCAAGGCCTCAGAGGTCTTTTTTTTTTAAAAAAAAACCCATATTTAAGTATGAGTATCATAATCAATACTAACGAAAATAATTTAGTGTGCTTTACTATTCATGACACTTAGCATGACTACAATCATGCCTCACTCATGCTAGTTGGAGAATGGAGAGTGGAGACAGCTTTATGCTCAGTTTAAACTAAGACAATAATATGTAGTTGAAGCTAATAACTTTTAGATAAAATTAGTCACAGAATTTTCTTTTTCATCTTTGCAACTGAACAACATCAGGCAATAGCTCACCTCATCCAATGAGTTAAGTTAGCATAGCCTTCGATTAGATGTACTCTGTTGTACTCAATATTTAAATAATAGATATCAGAGTTATTATGATAAATCTTATAAGATTTATATATTTTTTAATGAAAGAAAAAGGTAACCCATATTTTTGTCTAAAGGAAAATTTTTATTTTCTTCTTAGATTTTTTAACAACTTTAAATTTTTTAAATAAAAATCATCTCAAATTAAGGACACCTAGCCTGGGTGTTACGAGATGCGAAAGCAGGAGAATCGTTAAACAGCCCCCATCCGCCATGCCCTCCAACCCCAATTATGCAAAAGATCATTTCAGCATGCATCCCCACATTGCATCCATAACGGTACAGTCCTCGGGTATGTCAAGTTTCACGTGTGAAAAGAAAACAAAGAACCATAATTGGTGTTACGACAATAATTCACATTCAATGGGCTTGGGCAAGATTCCCAACCAGAAAGAGATTTTGGGTCTCAGCCGTGCTGCTTTATGTCTTTCAAAGCTCTTCCGCTTGGTTGGAGACAGCGAAGAGGATAAGGATGGCAAAGGCAAGTGCCATGATAATTTCACCATCCCCAGTGTCATGTTAGACGGGTTTTTGACAAAGACAAGCTACTGTAATTTGATTTGGATCAATCGAAAAAAGGAAAAACAAAAAAAGCACTTTTAAATATGTTTTTAAGTCTTAAGCAATTCTTTTTTATACTCAATTCTGAATTGTTTAGACTCGATAGTTCGCTTACTAAGATCAAACTGTCGTAATTTCACTTTTATAGAATTACAAAGAATTTGAAAGCTTAACATATGTGCTGAATTTGAAAAACTTGATCAATAGCTCACTGGTGAAGAAGACTTTAATATGTAATATTGTGCCAATTGTTTTTCATTGTTAGTTGAATTTCAAAGTTCTTTAAATGGACTTCATTCCCCGTTTAGTTCACAAATTAAGTTATAAGAGACGATAAAAGTTAAAAACTGCTGCGGTGATTAAGGGGCATTTTGTTTTCCTTTTTGGATGGAATGTGTAGGCTTGAAGATCATTCTTTTTCTAACTCCATTGATCTGCCACAGACCCAAATGGCAACATTTAATCTATCCTCCAATTTAAAGCTTGGCAAGCCACATTGAATGGACCAAGAAGGAATCCAAACCCTAGCTCTACCAAGATTAGCGACGTTCCTTGAATGGTATACAAAGAGCCACCATAGTGTTATCAGCAACGTCGGTCATTGTCTACCTTTTTCAGATTTTTCAGACTCGCAACTTTCTTATATTCGTTCAAAAATTAGTATATCTAATGATACAAAAAATTCAAAAAGCTAATCTACAATAGAAAAATGCTACAAGTTTGTCTTTAAATATCATTTATTGGATCATTTTAAGCATCACACACCAAAAATGAAAAATAAATATCAGAATTAATATCTAAAATAACAAGTTTTTACTTTGTTCAACAACCTAACACCTATTTGCTTATCACTTTCCACTTAACGATATAGAACATAAGTCTACGGTCATTTGTGAACAGAAGAATCATGGCCAACTTGTGTCCCTAGCGGTATACATCATGAAAGCGTTGCCCGCTATGTTTGGTCACGACTTTTTATTTTTTACTTTTACTTTTTGGTACGATTCCTCTCCTTTTGTTCACCCACCATCTTTTCCAAATTGTCTTGTTACAGACTTTTGGACCCCATGCGCGACGACCGAAAGGAATGCAAAGCCTATCACTCATCGTGAGCAAACTGTTAGAAAAGAAACTTTATAGGATCTGCGTAGACAGATCTAAAACACCGTTTGTATGATTTTGATTTAGCAAACAAATAAAAATAGAATTCATAGAAACATACCGCTCTTACGATCCATTCTTTCGTCGTTGTAGACCCAATAATGCTCTTTGGAATTCGGGCTTAGGCGAATATCCTCTATTCTCATAAGATTCACTGGCTCGATGAGAGAACATAGGTTTCGCCTCTTTTTTTGTGAAAGACAACCTTATGAAACCCTAAGAACATTACATATTTATATGAGCTAGAGGATAAGACCTAGCCTTACCTTATGTGCAACCCAATAGGCCCACTCATCACGGTCCTATTTGGTTAGCCACGGCCCACATCAGCCAGTCCATATTTAGAACCTTCATGGACCAACATAATATAGCCCACTTTAGTAAGCTTAAATAAAAAATAAGCTAACATTCTCCCACTTGGACTATATTAAACTGAAATAATGCACATCTTTACATTGATCCAGAAACAGTTCTGAACTAAAACCAGCCATATGAGATCTTAAACTTTGAATCACACCAGTAACTATACCTATTAAGAGATATAGCACCAATCATGATCACAAAATCTTCAATCTCTTAACACAGATAAATATGGTGATGTGGCAACTATATAACACTTTAACAATTTCTGTATGCGTTATTACTGTTGTCAGTCTAATTCTCTCTCCTTCGATAACATAATGTCATCAGAGAATTTACTTTATGGTTCCAATGAACCTTTTAACATATCTTGCACTTTATAACTCGAGTTAAACTTTATATGTTACAAGATATCCTTATGGCTATGTAATTCCAGCCAATGCTTAAGGTATACTTTTACCTTAAGTCTTTAAAGAGAAGATTAAAAGCTCCCACTATACAAAAGCATCCCATGATGCCGCTAAGCCCATGCTATTGACATGTCTTTCATAAACACAAGGGCTTAGACCTTTAGTAAGCGGATCAGCTATCATATCAACTGTACTAATCGACTCTACTGAAATTTCACCTTCCTTAACCTTTTCCTTTATGGTTAAGTACTTTATGTCTATATGTTTGGACCCTCCTAGACTTTTGTTATTGTTAATAAACAATACTGCAGCTCTATTATCACAATATAACTTGATTGGTCTATTAACAAAATCAAAGCCTTGTAATTCTCTTATGAGGTTCTTTAGCCAAACAGCTTGAATGGATGCTCCATAGCATGCCATAAATTCCGAATGCATGGTTGAAGATGTCATCATTGTCTGTTTTGAGCTTTTCCATGAAATAGCTCCTCCTGCCATCATAAACACATATCCTGATGTAGATTTCCAATCATCCTTACATCCAGCAAAATCTGAATCTGTATACCCAACCAGCTCTAATTCTTTTACATGCCTGTAAGTCATCATACAATCTTTTGTTCTCTTTAAGTACCTTAAGACCTTCTTAACAGCTACCCAATGCTCTTGTCCAGGATTCGATTGATATCTTCCAAGAAGTCCTGTTATAAAAGCTATGTCAGGGCGCGTACAAACTTGAGCATACATAATACTACCAAGCGCACTTGCATATGGTATATTCCTCATTAAAGCTTTCTCTTCCTTTGTCGCAGGGCATTGATCTTTACTTAATTTATCACTCTTATAGATTGGCACCTTACCTCCTTTACAATCTTCCATGTTATACCGTTCAAGAATTCGACCTATATATGCCTTTTGAGAAAGCCCCAATAACCTCCGAGAACGGTCCCTTTGAATTTCAATCCCTAAAACATAAGTTGCTTCACCGAGATCCTTCATATCAAACTGAGTTGACAATAATTCTTTAGTCTCATGAAGTAACGTTTGACTATTACTCGCAAGTAAAATGTCATCCACATAAAGGACAAGAAAGATCGGAGTGCTCCCACTAATCTTGGTGTATATACAACGATCTACTCTATTCTCCATAAAACCACATGAAGTGATAAAACTATCAAACCTTATGTACCACTATCTAGAAGCTTGCTTTAATCCATAAATAGACTTCTTAAGTCTACAAACAAGCTTTTCTCCTTTTTTCATTTCAAAACCTTCAGGTTGTTTCATATACACTGTTTCATCTAGTGTTCCATTCAGAAAAGCAGTTTTAACATCCATTTGGTGTAATTCCATATCAAAATGAGCTACTAGAGCCATTATGATTCTAAAGGAATCTTTAGAAGATACTGGAGAAAAAGTTTCATTATAATCTACTCCTTCTTTCTATGTGAAACCTTTTGCTACTAATCTAGCTTTAAACCTTTCAACTTGACTAGTAGAACTCTTTTTGGTCTTATATACCCATTTACAACCAACAGGTTTACAACCTTCAGATAACTCAACTAATTCCCAGACATCATTATGCTTCATTGATTGCATTTCATCTTGCATTGCATCTAACCACAACTTTGCTTGAGAACTAGATATTGCTTCTGTATATGTTATTGGATCCTTCATAACTCCTATATCATAATCATGTTCACCCAAATAAACTAAATAATCTAGATGAATTGCAGACCTTCTTTCTCTAGTTGATCTTCGAAGTATAGGTTCAGGATCTTGATTCTGCACTTGATGTTCTACAACTGGATCTATAACAGATGATGAAGACTCAGAAGTCCTTACAGTTGGTACTATAGGCATTTCTATTGCTTGAGTAGGTAAAGAAAACGTCACAGACGTGCCTACTACATCTGCATCCTGAATTGGTGAAGGAGTACTTACAACATTTTCCGCTACATCAAGCTCCAAAAACTTTGCAGTTTGAGACTCTACAATTCTAGTCCCTCCAGATGGCTTATAAAAACGATATCCCTTAGAATATTCAGGATAAGAAACAAAGTAACATCTTGTAGTCCTTGAATCCAACTTGCCTAGAGTTGGATTATACAATCTTACCTCTGCAGAACATCCCCAAACTTTTAAATGGTTTAAACTAGGTACACGACCAGTCCACAACTCAAATGGCGTAAGTGGAACAGCTTTTGTGGGTACTCGATTGAGTATATAAAGAGTTGTTTTCAAAGCTTCTCCCCATAAGAAACCAGGTAAATTAGTTCTACTAACCATACTTCTCACCATATCCATAAGAGTCTTGTTACGTCTTTTAGCTACACCATTTTGTTCAGGACTCCCTGGCATTGTAAATTGAGCAACTATTCCGGAGTCTTCTAAATATTGAGCAAACGGGCCTTTAAGCTGTCCAGCATCGCCATGTTTGCCATAGTATTCTCCCCCTCTATCTGACCTAACAACCTTGATTATTTTTCCCAACTGTTTTTCGACTTCAGTCTTGAAAATCTTGAATTTATCAAGAGACTCAGACTTTTCCTTAATCAAATAGAGGTAACCATAACGGGAAAAATCATCTATAAATGTAATGAAATATACATTCCTGCATAAGGTTGATGTATAGGGTCCACTGATATCAGTGTGTATAATCTCTAAGAGATCAGAACTGCGATTTGCAGTCTTTTTCTTTATCTTGACCATTTTGCCTCTACAACAATCAACACATGTCTCTAGATCATCTTTAAGAGGAGGAAGAATGTTAGACTTTATCAATCTATCCACCCTCTCTCTAGAAATGTGACCAAGTCTTTTATGCCACAACATGTATGATTGCTCTTTAGGTAAAGACCTTTTGGGAACAACCTTTTCAATATTATAGACATTATAAGGAGATAAACTTAATTGATATAAACCATAAGATAAAACACAAGATCCAACTTTATTTGAATTGTAAAACAAAGTAATCATTGAATTATTTATTTCAAATGCATAACCATCCATGTCTAAAACAGAAACAGAAATTAAATTTCGTCTAAAAGACGGTACATAAAAAGTGTTCTTCAATAACATTTGAAAACCTGAATCTAATGTTAAAACAATATCTCCCACAAAGTCTACAGGGACTTTAGCATTATTCCCAACTGTAAGCCATAGTTCATCTTTACTTGGTCTCCGCTTGTTTATGAACCCCTGAATGGTAAAAGCAACATGATTAGTTGCACCAGTATCTAGCCACCAAGAACTTGATGGGGCTATAGATATATTAGATTCACAAACAAAAACCAAAGAACTATTACCTGCTGGCTTGCGCTTTTGAAGCCAAGATTTGTATTTGTTACATTCTTTCTTCATGTGACCTTTCTTCTTACAGAAGAAGCAACGATCACTCTATTTCTTAAAGAGTGTTTTCTTGACCCCACCTTTATGACCAGATGAACTAACATTCTTAGAGGTTGAAGGAATACCTAGATGACTTGGTGCAGCTACTCTTCTGCCTTTCCCCACATTTGAATTAGGAGAATACATTACCATATGCGACTTGTCTCGCTTCAACTTCTCTTCCTCAACTACTACTTTAGCAATCAGATCATTAAAAGACCAGCTTTCCTCCTGATTATTATAGGCAGTCTTGATTATTCCAAATTCAAGAGGAAGCGAATTCAGAGCATGGTGGACAACACACGCATCAGGGAGTGCAACATCCAAAGCCTTAAGATTTGATTGGTAATCTACCATTCTGATGATGTAATCTCTTACATCACCAGCTCCATCATACCTCATGGCATATAATGCCTGAAGTAGCTGCCCTGTTTCAGCATTTGAAGATACCTTATACCTGCTCTCTACAGCTTCCATAAATGCCTTAGCAGTACCATCCACAGGCAACCCACTCTTAAGATGATCCATAATTGATCTCTTCATGGACAATAAACAAATACGATTACTCCTTGTCCATGATTCAAAAGTCTTCTTTTGCTCTTCAGTACTCTCTTCAGTAAGAGCAGCTGGCTGTTCTATAGTGAAAGCAGAATGTACATCTGCCATCTCCATTGCGAACATAACATCCTCTTTCCATCTTTTAAAGTTCGCACCCGTAAGAGTCTCAATAGTAATCATTTGGTTGTTGATAGGAAAGGTGACTGAAAGTGAGCCAATACAACATTAGTAATATACGAGTACTATATAAATACAATCACATACTTGGAGATTCAGTAACTCTATCATGTAAACACCTTTGGGCAGAATACATAATAATCAATGTAAAATCTCAGCATAGTAAAGGCCATGAGAATATTCTAATTTTCATAATCTACCATCTTTGGGTGTATAGACTAATCCAATTAGTCTAAACACATGCATTTTAACTATGCAACTCTTTATGTTCTAATATATAATCACCTCCTTTGGGAGTATGACTATATACTAAAACTAAAAACCTCCCCATCCGCATGAGAAAACTTCTTGAACACAATTAAGTTGTGCCACTTTGGCAGTCACAACCTAATTGGATCAATCTCATACTGCGAGACATGCTTTATGTACTCATTAGAATATGAATTAACACTTTAACAGATTCAACTAAATGCATGCTTCAATGACATATACTATAATAGCATACTGAGTATGTCTATAAACAAACTTAAGCATGAAAGAAAATAAATAAGATGTCAACATACATACTCCAAACTTTAAAGTATCAAAAGAGACTGAAAAGATATATAAAACATATCATATAATATATCAAAATGTTCGTTATTAAAAAATACACATTCTGGTTTAAACCGCACTCAATTTGGACCATCCACGCTCTCTCACACGCCAGTCAAAGTTTCTGGTCAAAATAGTTGAATTTTTTTTTTTTTTTACCGTTGACCATTGACCGCTGACCGTTGACTGATGACCAGTTTGACCCGTTGACCGGGTCGGGTTGACCCGTTGACCGGGTCGGGTTGACCTGTTGACCGGGTCGGGTTCATGGACCCGAATGGATCGGACCGGGTTGACCCAAATGGGCCTAACCCGGATGGGCCGGATTGGGTTGACCCGAATGGGCCCGACCAGTCACCCGAATGGGCCGGACCGATGACCCGATCCGAATGGGCCGGATCTGGCACACCCTGATGGGCCGGGGCGAGCTTGGGGGCCAGGACGAGACGGGCCGAGCCCGATGGGTCAAGACGGGTCAGGCCGACCCTGATGGGCCAGGCCGGCCCGACCCGAATGGGTCGGACCATCCTGACCCGGGTCCAGCCCTGTTGGGTCCAGACCCGGATGACCCGCGAAGCGGGTCGATCCAGCTATTCGGGTCGAAAACGACCCGAACGCAACCCGAATGAACCGCGAACGATTTCGTTCGCGATTCGCAAATTCGTGCAAAATTAGCACAAAATATGCATCGATTCCGGCACAAATCGGCCGGAAACACATGGAAAAACTGTTCTTTGGCCGATTAAACGCTCAAAAATGACCAAATTTGAACTTAAAAGTTAGGTTTTAGGCAAAAAATGAAAAATTGACTCAAAAATGCGATTTTTATGCTAAAAGTTCGTGTAGAACTGTAGATCGACTTGCACAGAAGTGGATTGTAGAAAGAAATATCACAATCCGATCGAAATTTCATCCAATTTTGCCCAAGAATGCGATTTGGGATTTTGTTAATTTGAAAGTTTCAAAAATTACAGTTTGAACCCAAAGAATCCGAAAATTGTATTTCCAAATCACAAACAACACCCAAATGTTTAGCAAATCACATTTTGACCCGAACAGAAAAACAAACACGATTTTGTAAACCAAATAAAAATCAAAACCGGATTTTAGACCTCATCTACGATGCTCTGATACCACATGTTAGAAAAGAAACTTTATAGGATCTGCGTAGACAGATCTAAAACACCGTTTGTATGATTTTGATTTAGCAAACAAATAAAAATAGAATTCATAGAAACATACCGCTCTTACGATCCATTCTTTCGTCGTTGTAGACCCAATAATGCTCTTTGGAATTCGGGCTTAGGCGAATATCCTCTATTCTCATAAGATTCACTGGCTCGATGAGAGAACCTAGGTTTCGCCTCTTTTTTTGTGAAAGACAACCTTATGAAACCCTAAGAACATTACGTATTTATGTGAGCTAGAGGATAAGACCTAGCCTTACCTTATGTGCAACCCAATAGGCCCACTCATCACGGCCCTATTTGGTTAGCCACGGCCCACATCAGCCAGTCCATATTTAGAACCTTCATGGACCAACATAATATAGCCCACTTTAGTAAGCTTAAATAAAAAATAAGCTAACACAAACAGCCAAGAGAACGTCGTCAGCCTTGATGATGATGAGTCTGTCTTTGATAGTATCTTTAGATTTGTCATTCTTTAGCTTTTTTCGTTCACAGGGACAAGCTGACAGATGATGGAAAGACCTCCAGCAAGATTATTAGCAAGAACGTGGTCTTGGGTCTAGCCCTGCGGACTTATGTTCCTAAGCAAAAGAATTTTGAATTTAACGCTATGTACAATTTGCTTGTAGTACCATTCTATAGCTTTTTCATATGCTTATTGTAGAGAAAGTAGCAAGGGACTAGCCAAGGGATAAGGAAAAGAACTTCGGCAATATTAACAGCTGGCCTGTGACTTAGGGTCCTTGTCCCGCACATTTGTGTCTTTCAGAGGTGATTTGCTGGGAAGGAGAACCAAGATGTGGATGGCAAAGGGGCACAAAGGCTTATTGGGTTAACCTTACAAATATCCTTGGCTTATAGGTAAAAATTAATTTTCCAGAAAAAGGATACGAAATCCTGAAAAATCAGCCAAAAGAATTATATTAAAATACTTGTGAAATCAAAACAAACATTATTTCTCATTTTATGTTTCAAAACTTTTTCAAAATGAAAATGGCAATTCTTTATGTTTTTTTTTTTATCTTCAAAAGGATCTTTTACTTGTTAGTTTGTGGACATGGATACCATCACAACATGATGTTGACGTCCATTTTGATTTTGAGGAACTCATTCTTTATCTATGATTGTTGTTTGAATGTATTTAGAGTGCATTTAGGTTACTTGATCAATTCCTAAGTATATTCAACATAAGTAAATTTGAAAACATTTTATGTTTTCAAGCACATTAGACTCACTTACATTTTTATATTGTTTTGTCAATGTCTTAGTCAATCTCAACAAAAAGCTTCTATTGTTTTTGCCATAGTACAAGTAACATAAACGCATGACATATGGCCCTCACCCACTTTCAAGCGTGCTGGTATGGGCTTCAGTCATTTTCTCAAACAATGGACATAATTAGATTGGGAGAAATAAAAAGGCCGAAGTCAAGTATAATGGAAGACTCCCCCTTCTTTGTTATGCTCACTTATTGTAAGTGGCCTTGTATATGGACTTGTAAGCTAAAGGTACGGGAATTTTTTGACATGCCTGGTGAGTTACGGTGGGGGTTATTGGATAAAGATTGCAGCGAGTTCTCATTTTTAATGAAAATTTTTACTTGTTTTCAACTATGCACTCTTAAATGCATCATATTCAAAAATCTTCACCGGAGTACAAAGCAATGTAGTTTGGAGGAGGATTACACAAGTCAACCTGGAGTCCAGGAACAAGATAACCTCGTTACCGAGACCAACCAAAAACTTGATTCCTTCTCTCCGCTACACAAGGCATGGCTAAGTTGCAATTGAAACATTCTGTCATGGATTATGGGGAATGTCCAAGATCAAACTCCACTACTTTTAACGGCATTGTTTGGTCCCATCCGAAGCCTTCTCTGCCTCTGTCGTACATGATGAATGCTGCTAGATCAAGCATTTGACCCACAAGTGGAGCAAGCTCAAACTAATATATTTTATTGTTTCCTAGATCTATAGTGAAGGATTTCAAGGACAAGAAAATGCAAAAAGAAAAAGAGATATATTGATGTGGAAACATTCAATGCATCTTATTATACAATTCAATGTGCAAAGGCATATCCCAAACAGAATCATGACACCATTCTAGATTATCAGATCATTACCAACGCTATTCTACAGTGGAGCAGCGTAAATCCGTCTGTTTTGAAGCGTTAGTGTTCGCAAAGCGTTCTTAGTAATGGGCAACAAATTCCTCTTTATAAGGCATACTTTCATTGATCTCACTGCATCTCAAACACTCATCTCTCCAGTTACAGAGTTTGGGAAATGTCGCTGCAGTCAACAACTTTATCCCATGAGTATCCTCAGAAGCTTCAAGCCAAAAGCTAGTGATGCCGGCCACAATGTCTACAATTCGAGGAAGCTAAGAGATCAGGAGTTTACCTTCTCGTCCATGAACTTGAGCCAGAAACATGCAACGGCTCTTTCATAGGGATCCTTGGGCAATAAGGGATGCCTTTGCCAGGTCTCATCAATGTATTCAAGAATAACAATTCCATTATGTACAAGCGTGGGAATCTACTATGTTCTCCTCGGCCGGTTGGCCGCCGAGCGATGCCAACACTGCTAGGAAGATCATGGGTTTCAGATTCTGGCCGGGTTGTATTTGACGAGCGAAGGACTCTTGTCAGCAAGAACTTGTAACTAACTAAAAGTAGTTACATGACTAGGTAGTTACAACTGCTTCCTCAAAGAGCTTGTGAAGGTGTAAAAGTAAGGTCATCCTCGTGAATGTATTCCAGAATAACAATCTTTCTCCTTATTTGTTCAAGACTTCAACTGCTACCACTTTCTGCATTGGAAAAACACACACATCCCATTTATACGCTAGTATATAAACTATAAGAATAAAGGAAGTTGGCTGCAAGAGACAGGTAGTATATTTCCTTGATAAAAAGGAGCTGCCAAAACTCACTATTTATAAGCCGAAGTCCAAAAGCGTTGTCAGCTACGACTTCCTCCCTTAACTTTTTATACTACTGAAGTTGCCATCTGACACTAATCACATCCAATTAATACCATCAAAGAAAATTAAACATACAATTGTTTAAAATCAACAAAATTATACTCTTTACCCAAAGCTTGGAACCGCTTCTTTCCGGGAGTCTACGCAAGCAATTCCTATGCCTATTTAAGGGAGGTTTCGATGACGAGCCACCAATGCTAGAGAGGTCTCGGTTGTTTCACCAGAATTGGTTGTGGGAAGCAAAGTGCCGGCTCTTTTGTAGTCCACAGGAAGAATTAAATCCATTTGAGAATTTTCGTCGCTTTCCTTTCCTCTGAATTCTGTTTTCCATACTACTTTTGTATCTAAAGTATAACGATCTGAAAATATCTAGAAAAAGGGTAGAGGTAGATATATTATTTTCTATGATAGACTGGGAAAAGTAGAATAAAATACTTCAATAATAAAAGCAGCTTCAAGCATAAACATATCGACATCATATAGAATAATTCTCGGTTAAAATTCATGTTTCTACATTTTAACAATCTTGTATTTTAGTTTCTCTAAACTTCAATTTTAACTTCTCCATATTTAAAGGAAAGGAAGAGGTATTTGAATTTCTGTAGTGTATTAGGTTAAAATGATAAGTAACATATCTTAAATTAGTTGTAATATACTCCAACTATAAACTATGGAATATAAGCAATCTTGAGCTAATTGGGAGCTACGTCTCTCTTGCATTTTCTTCTTTCCTGCGAACATACCAGTGTTGTTGATGTTGTTATGGATGATGGTGGCGTTGTTGTTGCAGGAATCCAAAGGTTCAATCATGGAGAAATTCTTGAAATTGTCAATGGTGGCATCGAGTATGAGGTGGGGCCTGGCATCATGTTCGAAGAGGAGTGATGAAGGATGGGGCTGAGGCTCCCTTGAATGCATTGGAGACATCATCTTTATATTAAAGAGTCCAATTTGTTCTGCATTGGAAAACCTCATACTCCATTTAAAAGCTAGTGGTATATAAATTCTTGAGATGAAGGAAAACGGTAGCAAATGAATAACCAAAAATGGCTCTGACAATTATTAGTTGACAATAAGAAAAAAATGTCCAAAAGAGAATAGAAATTAATAAAAAAAATGTTTCAATTTGTAAACAAGAATTATTACTAACTAACTGAAATAGTATCGCATTCAAATAAGTGTTATAATTAAGTATCGCATAAGGGCATAAAAAATGGGAATATATTTCTTCAAAAAAAAAAAAAAACAAACAAACTTACGGGATTTCTATGAAGGAACATTCAAGTGTCATTAAAAGAAATTCAAAGCTGATGATACCACGGCAGGAGGCCTGAAATGTGACCGCCACAAAAGTGTTGCCAACAGAGCCTTCTTTCCTTCGCTTTTCTGGACTACTTCGCTGTTTTTTAGTTTTTTCATCGTGTACACCCGTGAAGCTGCCAATTCACCAATGTTCGAAGTTCAGTAATTTATTACCATCTGACACTAGCTACCGAGAACTAATTCTCCACAATTAATATCATCAAATCAAACAAACAAATAACCAAGTAAGCAAAATTTAACTCTTTACCCTTAGCATGAAGCTGCTTCTTCCCAGAAGTCACGCGAGTAGCTCCTACACTTACTCAAGAGACGCTTTGGTGATGAGCAGCCAGTGGTGGCAAGGCGTTGGCTATTTCCAATGATTGAAAGTGGAAAGTTGAAAGTGTCAGAACAGTGGTTTTAATATGCAATCTAGATAGTTACTTATGGTTTTTGATTTCATGTACCCTTGTAGATCTAAGGCTATTAATTTCATATGGCTAATGGCCTACTATTGTTTTGCTTGATTAGAATTATATCACATCAAAGACCTTTTTTTTTTTTTGTTCTCTTAATACATTAAAAATAATGATTGATTTACATCACTAATATTTTAACATGTTATTTTTTATATGTTCAATTTTTTTTTTCTTTCAATAATCAGATTGAAGAAAAGATATTAAAATTCTAATATACTATTGTAGTCCAAGTTTAAAAGAACATTTCATACTAGATCATTGTTTCATTTTATCCCTTTAATCTATCAACAACGGTAATATTTACACTCAAAGTTAAAATATATTTGATAAATAATGATTTTCTTTCATTATTAATATTTGACCCTTGATATCATTTTAATTTCTTAGAATATTTATTAATTATTTTAATTTAACAATAGTTTCTTAGGGAGCATTTTGATCATTTCTTAATATAACTTGTTACTTTTTTTTTTGTTATGAATAATGATATAAAAGAATAGTATAAATATTTTTCAAGATGTGAATAAAGTATAGATTTGCTATTCAAGATTTTAAAATATTATCTATAACACTCATCTAGGATTGTGAGTGATGATAAAATGAAGATAATACTCTTTGTTTTATGAACATATATTTCTCTTCAAATTTGTGGTCCCAGGGTTTTAAGAAAAATAAGTAAAAGAATGAGAGGAAAAGGTTAAGAACGATGATCAAAACTCTTGAGCAAAGAGAATTTACTACTTCCAATGATGGGCCCTTTGATTATGTTCATTGCTCCTATAAAAGTAAAAGTGAAGGCCAAAAAACAAAAAAAAAAAAAAAAAACTAATTATGTAAGCATTGGCTCACAATCTTCTGTCCTGTTATTAGACAAGTTAGTGGCAAGCTAACTTACTTTTGCTTATTTTCTCTCTCGTGGGACCAGAAAGAATGACAATAATTCTTTTGTTCCTTTTCTAAAGCAATTCATTAACTTCACCAATTGTACTTTCCTACCAAAATAACACTCAATTATTAGGATAAACAAAGATTTTGGTCATTCTTGATGCCAAAAAATACTTCTCTAACAAGAATACATCTGTTATTAAGGACGGATAGTTTTGATGTTTAGAAAACCACAAGAGACTGCTTGAACAGATTTATCATAAAATCGTACGAGTTAAGGTTGCCACTAATTCTATAACTCTTCAATCAGTTTCTAGTCTTGGATTTTGCTAAGGTACTTGTATTGCAATTTGCTAAAGGTTCTTGTATTGGGCCGAAGGACGCAGGAGACCATTTCTTTGTTGGGCTGGATGCAGAGGCATGGAAGGCCCATGTTTTTTCTAACCCATGGGTCCGGCATCGACCCAAACGGAGACGTTTGATCTATCCTCTAGTCTGAAATGTAACCTTGAACTAAAACAACGAGGTGTGTTTTGGACCGTGACATAGGAATGAGAGATCGGCCGAGTCTATTAATGTACTCTCTATGTTGCACCTGATATTGACGTTTTGGAGATCAGAAATGTCGTGGCACAAAACGTGAAGCTTTTTATTTCAAGGAATAGAAAAATATTTTATTTTCTTCATAAGTTTTCAATTTTTTTTTTCAAAGTTCATGATTTTGGGAAAACTAACTCTTTAGGCATCAAAGTGGTGATATTGTCATTAAAAAATGGCAACTAGGAACAAGTAAGAACTCATATATGGGCATTCTGATATGGAGATGAATGTACTTTTCACATTAGTTAAACTTATTGTATTATGCATATATCCTCTTATTGCTAAAAATGAATAACAATAAGTTAAATATTATACGGGTTTTATATGAATATTAAGAGAAACTTATATGCCATAGTACTACTAAACATTGTTAATAATGAAAGGTAACATTCTAAATGAAATAAGTTGCAAAGAGAATATAAATTTATAAATTACATGAATTTCATCATATTATAAATTATATACAGCTCCTAAGCAAAAACATCACACTTATCTATACACGGTTTTGTAACTCAATTTGTTCAAAAAGCCCATTTGAATCAAATAACTTTCAATTACCAAGATAAGGAATTCTAGAGATAAAAGGGTCTCTTTGCATACCCGCCATACTATAGCTATCAATTCCATATGAGGCTTAATTTCCGAGCATCAGGCTTTCCCTGTACAACCAGAGAGATGATGACAGGGCTGAAAGATACAGCGAAGGAGTTTCACGATCCAGCTATGCAGGGTAGTCCTTAAAGACCATTGTGCTGGAATGAAACAGATGAGAAATCAAAGTTTAATCCTCTTGAGTTATTTATGATGTTTTTAGAAGGACAAAGCAGCTGTTATATATTTTACCTGTATAATAAAGATAGGTGCAACTAGAAGGCCATTAGATGACAGGAAAACGTTACCAAGGAGCCAGTTTTTCAGGGGACGAAAAAATTTTAATCTGTAGGCCCCTGTGTAGAGTAAAAGTGAGTGCCCCTGTGATCGATTTGAAGAGGGCTTATCAATCGCCATTTTCAGAAAAAGAGATAAAGGATCATTGCAATACAGTAAAGACGGGAACTAGAAAGCAGACATGAAGATGAAGGCAAGAACAAATGTAAAAGCTGGAATTAAAACCTACGTCAAAATCAACAAAATTAAACTCTCTGCTCAAAGCATGAAACCGCTTCTTCGAGGAGCCAAGCGGGCGATTCCTATGTTTCAGAACCACAAACAAACAAAATCAACGAAAATCAACAGTTTATTCAAAGCATCCACCAGCTTGTTCAGAGGAGGCAGAACATTGATGGGTGGTGGCAAGTCGGGCTGAGTGTCGCGGCTGTTTCCCATTGATTGGCGGGGAAAAAAGCTGAGACGGGCATGGGTGCCAGATCCGGCGCAATCTTTGTCCTCCGGCGACTATTTCCTCCGCCGGGCCCTTTTCTTCTTCAACGCCTACGCATTACTGCTAAACCCAGATGATGCGTCGTATGGACTGCTGTTTTTGGCGGTGTTTGTGGGTGGTGATGAGATGGAGGCTGGCTCATTGCCATCTGGATGCTGACGTGGTCTTGGATAATTCTGCGTGGCGGCTTCTGACGTGGCAAGTTCACCTTCGTTTATGCTAATACACGGTGCGTTTTGAGAGGAGGGCAAAATTGTAACATTTTGAAATAAAAGAGAATAGGGCATCGCATGGTGGGACAGGAGCCCGCCGTCTTCTCCTGGGGCCTCCCCTCTCTCTCTGTGCAAAAACTATCCCTGAGGCACGTATTATAACGGGTTAGTAATTTTTTTTTTTTTTTTTGCTTTAATATTCTTGAATGTCGTTAGATGTTGTTAAATGTTGTTAAATGTGGGGAACATTTCTTGAAAATGATGTTGTTCAAGTCTTTGGTTTCGTGTTATTTGTAAAGAAACCAGATAATCGGTGCTCATCTTGTTTGACATCTTGTTTGATATCTATTTTGTTCGACCCGCTTGCAGACCTCCAACTTCCCCTCCAAGTCCGACTTTGTAGGGTTTAAAACTATTTTTTTTAGCACAGGTTCCGAAAGGGTGTTGACTATTTAAACTTTTGTCTCAACTTTGCACCTTGATTAGAGTGTGAAAAGAGCCAACGGTGAACATCCGTTAGCAGTATTTAGTTTTGTAAAGAAAGAGTTGACATTGTGGATCAGGTTGCCTGATAACTCATACTTTTTTCCCTCGTCTCAAATTTGGGGCAGTTGATTTTCCTAATATTACTACTAAAGCTTTCTTTTTTGCATAGCCAAGTGGTCCTATACTTCCTTACTTTTTGAATTTCACTCACAGTAATTTCTAATTTGTATCAACAGATGAACAATATCTGAAATTTGCTATCTGAAGCATCTCATGATTCACTTTGGCTTCTGCATAAGTAGTATTTTTAAAGGCTCCTTTCCAACCGTCTAAAACAAGAGTCATCAATTTTGGCTGCATAAGAAAAAGATAAAACATGTAGTTTGAAAGTTGTTTGCATATTTCATCATCAAATCCTGGTTGCCTTTATTCTTATTCTTAAAGCCTTTCTTCTTGTTCTTGATGTCTTTCTTTTCGTTCTTGAAGCACTTCTTCTTGTTCTTGAAGCATAAAGAAAAAAGGCATCAAAAACAAGAAGAAATGTTTCGAGAATGAGAAGAAAGGTATCAAGAACAAGAATAGAGGCTTCAAGAGTAAGAAGAAAGACAATCAGAGTTTAATGATGAAATATGCAAACAACTTTAAGACTACATGTTTTTATCTTTTGCTTATGCAGCCAAATTGATGACTCTTGTGTTGGGCAGTTGGGAAAGAACCTTAAGAATACTTGTGCAGAAGCCAAGAGACTTTCCAAACGAAAGAGATTAAAAGGATTGGATCAACAAAGAGCTTGTGTGAAAAAAATTGATTGGAAAACTCAGTTACCATGAAGGGAAGCAATTGGAAATTTGTGCTGTTTGATGCAAATATCCTAGCAGAACAGATCCAAAAGTTGGGCAATGATCAATGAAAGGTAATGAGCCAAGTTTGGATGTAGCTAATGTCTTCTATTGCTATTAATTGAAGACCAATTCAACATGCACAACAACCTAATTGGGGAGAACTCCTGAAATTTGTTTGGGTATCGATGAATCACTTTGGCTTGGGAATACTATTCTACAAGTGCGAATGCCAAAATTGAACCAAAATGGTTAATCTATAGTAAGTTGACTGTTAGGAGCTACTTGTGTAAGGAAGGGCAAATTCAGGAATGAGCTGCCAATTTTGTTAGAGAAGCTGTGCATTTTGAGAGGAGGGAAAAAGGATAAATTTTTGGATAGGGGAAAAGGGCAGCGTCCGGGAGAGAGGAAGCCAAGCAAGAACAGAGCCATCTTCTCCAAAGTACTTAGTTTTTTTCTTTTGCCAAAAGAGCTATCCCTTAAGTGGGCACGTAGGATGATGAATCAGTAGTTGTTTTTATTGTCTGTATGTTCTGTTGAATTTTTAAGGAAATTATGAGTATAGTTACGGGAGTCCTTAGATCTTTGCATTGACCGAGATCAAAGTACAGGAATTCCCGTTAGTGTTGCTTTTGAATGTCGCTGTTCCACTTATGTTCCTTAATCTATATCTTCTACTTGTTATAAACGGTTTCACCTGGATCTTTGATTAAATGTAATGAAGATGTATTATTGCTTGTTGCCTGCTATGTTTGTCAATAAACTTACTGCATTACGGGTTTGCATAGGATGATAAGAGAGATGAATTGTGGTTGAAAGTACCATGACAAAAAATGGAAAAGAAAGTAATGCCAACAGTACCGTAAACTTTTGATTTACCACTTTTCGGTCACTCCTGTACCAATTATTTAAGAATAAACCTTATTTCACCTGCATGATTCATTACTAACTTTAACCTAAAACTGACTGTCGAATGAATTAAGCATACGGTATTTTCCTTCACTATTTGAGATTGTAGGGGAAACATTTTTGACCAACGTGCATAGCCTCTTGGTTCATTATTTGTTCCATTCTGCCATTTGTTCTACCATCATGGAATCTTGTACTTGGGTGTCGAATGTTGAGCTTTATTCAAAAGAAAAAGCCATCCTGGGTAGTTCAATGTGTCCGTAACAATGCTAAAAGTCTGAAGAGTGTATTCCATAAGAATAAACCAAAAAAATTTGGAGAATCCAAAAGATCCAAAGAAAGAACGTAGACTTAGGGCCAACCTACCTGGCAACGCTTTCGTGGATCTGTCATCTTGTATTTGGGCGTGGAAATTGATTAAAGAAATCACCTTTGATTTGGGAAAATGATCAAGGCAAATGCATTTTAAAGTTAAAAATTACCAAAGGATATGAAACAACATCACCTTTAATGTAGAAATACGAAAGTAGGATTCAAATGTTACATTTTCTGTCTAAAATATAAAACAAAATCACCTTTTACTTGGAAAGAAAAATGAAGCAAACCCATTTTAGAGTGGCAATTGATCAAAATTCAACTCCTATTTTATCCTTCAAGAGTCTAGTAGTCTCTCAATCCAAGACAAATATTATAGGTATGTAGTAAGTAATGTTCAAATGATAACATTTTCTTACTAAAACATGAAACAAATCATTTTTCACTAAAGATTATGAAACAAACATGAATGGAAGGAGTAACAAATGACCAAAGTTCAAGTCTAATTCTTCTCCAAGAGTCTCCTAATCTCTTCATCCTAAAAACTAATATTACAAGTGCATAACAAGTGGCATTCAAAATTTACCATCGGTTTTGATATGCAGGAAACTTAATGGTAAAAACAAAATCTTTTAGTCCAGCAAATTAAGATAAGAATGCATATTCCACCTTATGAATGAAGAAAATAAAAAATGGAAAGAAAGTGAATAGATAATACAACAGCCAACAAATTATAAGCCAAAAAAACAAATCATCCCATTATAAAATAAGACTTATAAAGTTGTTAGTTGTTTTTATCAAATAGTATAGTAAGTTTGCAGTTCCAATCAGAGAGAGGGGAGATATCGAATGTTAGTCTCATTTATCTTCTTAACTGTGGAAGATTTGTAAGCACAGTACAAGAGATCTCTCTCAATTAGTAACTACTCCACCTGCTAAAAAAAGAAGAGATATTAATATGCAATTATGTTTCGATTTGTGATACAAATGTTGAGGGCTAAAATTTTTAGTAATATTCTCATGCAACATAAGCAAAACGAATGTATTTCTTCAATAAAGAGTAGCTTTCAGAACAGATATGAATATTCAACAACCACTTTCCATGCTTTACCAAGAATCCAAAACTCCACATACGATGCATAGATCGAAGATCCACAAACAGCTTTACCTGCCACATCTTCAATCTTTAGCTTATTCGAACTTCGAACTTCCTTTGATTTATTGTGAGACGTACACTTGTAAGGTACTAGTGGTCTGAAGTACAAAATTAGAAATTTATTTCCATTTGATACCAACCCCTCCCAATTAACTCTCTACAATTACTAACTCCGATCAAATAAAAGAGGTAAACAAACAAGATCAACAAATTAAGCACTTTACCACAAAGCAAGAAGCTGCTTCTTCCAGGACACCAATGTTGGTCAGGTCCTAGTTGTTTCCATTATTTGGCGGCGGAAGATTTTGAGATGGTGTGGGCGGCAGACGCAATGCAGTGCTCGGCTTCGACGAGTTAATTATTCTTACAATTTTAGTATCGTCGTCTTCGAATATTGCTGCCGGAGTCTGTATTTATCATCAAGGAGGAATCGTTGGAACTGTCAGCAGTGTTGGAGGGGAGCTTCCCCCGAATCCATTAAGAAAATCAAACAACAAGGTGAGGCCCGCTCCTTGCTCCAGGTGTTTCCTCCACTTCCAAATCTAAAATTCCACGACATGAGGAAAGAATAAAATGAAGGTAAAGATCCTTATGTCAATTTCTATAAAGGATTAGGCTAAATGAAAAGTACCGTACCAAATGGGTGGAAGTGAAAGATGCATGATTCTGTAAATTTTGCTGCTGATGAGGAGTTCCAGCGACAATAGTGCATGGTACTTGAAAAGGCCTCTGACGATTAGAAATTGTCTCATCTGCTCCAAAAAGAAGAGGAAATGAAAAAAAGAAAAAAGAAAAAAAAAAAAACAGCTGCTAAGCAAATACATAAAGGACATAAAAGAAAATGATCATATTTGAAAAATATGCTGATGTCAGACGGCAACTTCACTGAGTGTACACGTTGAAAGAACCAAAGAGAAATTGAAAGCCCAAAAGCAGTGCCCGCTTCGTTCTTCCTCATTTTAGATTTTCAATTCCTTTTTTGTTCTTTCAAAGTATACACTAAATGAAGCTGCCATCTGACACCAACCATTTCAAATTAACACTCCCCAGTTAATGTCATCAACTCAAATCAAAGAACCAAAGAGAAATTGAAAGCCCAAAAGCAGTGCCAGCTTCGTTCTTCCTCATTTTAGATTTTCAATTCCTTTTTTGTTCTTTCAAAGTATACACTAAATGAAGCTGCCATCTGACACCAACCATTTCAAATTAACACTCCCCAGTTAATGTCATCAACTCAAATCAAACAACCCAGTAAACAAAACTCAACACGGTGCTGAGTCTTACAGAAACTGCTTCTTCCCGGAAGCCAGCCGGGCAGTTTCTATGCTTATTCAAGGGAGGCTCCGACGATCATGAGCAGCCAGTGCTACTAAGTTCCCGGCTATTTCTCCATGGTTGCCGGTGAAAAGTAAAGTGCCCATGTTTATTTTCGAGACTATACGAAGAAGACCATTCCAATAATCCATTTTACAAATTTCTGTGATTTTCTTCTCCAAGTTCTGTTCTTTGTACTCCACATCTTTCTACTTCTATACCTGAAACTTAACAACAATAAAATATTGAAAAAATATAACAAAATGAAGGTAAAGGAGAGTATATCAATTTTGATGGGCATTGAGAAAACGAAGAGTAAACAAACCTGAAAGGTCGAGGCAACTCCAAGTGCAAACATAACTTCACCATGTGGAATAATTTTCGGTCAATCACTTTTCTGCATATCAACAAGTTCTATAAATTTTACTTCACAAATTTAACAACACAAGATACATTGTAAAAGAAAAACAAAGAAGACCTAAGAAGAAGAAAAGAGTCATTTTAATTTTTGTGGTGGATTAAGCTAAAATGATAAATAACTTACCTCAAAGAAATCTTTCAACAATTTTAACTCTGAAATATGAGCAATTTTAGGCCAATCAGTACCTCGATCTCTCTTGTATTTCCGCAACAAGATGGGGCACCTCCGAATGTCTAACTTCTGCAAAGGTGATAAACTTTGTCATACGAGGGCAATCCTAAATTTGAACCTCTTTCAATGATTTCCAATGGTGGATCGACTTCAGAATAGTTGTCAACTTTTTACAACGCGAAATCTCAAGCTTTTGTAGAGTGTTGACTTGTTGAAGGCCTAGTGGTACAGACAGCCATTTTGAAAGGTTTTCGACGCTTAAATGAAGAAGGCTCTTAAGACCCTCCCAAAACCTGCCACGTTCATCACTAAGTGGCTCAAGCTTTGGACATTCATCAATAGTTAGGTTTTCAAGAGCCGTTAGATGCTGGATCCCTTGCGAAAGAGACTTTAATTTTGGACAATCAAGTATATCTAAATCCTTAAGAGAGGTGAGGTTTTTGAGCCAATCCTCCTGTAAAGTTTCTAGATCTGAAAGTTCCCGCAGTGTAATTTCCTTCAACTTTGATAGTGGTGCATATGACGCGACAATGAGTGTAGAGTTAGCTGAACTAGCTGGAATTTTTATCATTATTATCTGCTGCAATAACTTTGAACTACACTCAACCAATTTTAAGCTTTCAATATGCTGAGATAATGGTGAGGAAGTCAACAAAGGACAATCGATTATATCTACATCTGAAAGCTTAGGAAACAAAGGGAGTGTACCATTAACCTCCAAAGAAAAGTCCCTCCACCACCCCTTAAGTATCGGACAACTCATACATTTGATTTTAGAAAGTGATAGACAAAAAGCTTCAATAAATGTTGATGAATCACTCCAATCATCATCAAATATGTATTCGCAAGCATCTATTCCACAAACAAAAACTTCCTTGAGCAAATGTGATTGTGGAGATAATGGTAGAGAAGTTAACTTAAAGCAATTTCTTATTCGTAGTTTTGAAAGTTGAGGAAAGAAAGGAAATGTATCTTGGCCCTTGATAGATGTTATTGCTACTTTTTCACTGAAATGGCCATTGTCACAATCGACCTCTAAAGAAGAGTCTCTCCACCACCCCTTGAGTTTTGGGCATTCCTCAAAATGGATTTCAGAAACTAATGAATAAAAATCTTCACCAGATGGTGATGAAGAGAAAGAATTCCAATTCTTATTGTCATCAAATAGGTATTCCAAAGCATCCATCTTTTCAAGATGAAGTTTCTTGAGTGAACACAATTGCGAAGATAATGGTAGAGAAGTTAACATAGGACATATTTTTATCAATAATTTTGAGAGTATAGGAACCAAAGGGAGTCTAGTGCCACAATCAACCTCTATAGAAGTGTCTTTCCACCACCGTTTGAGTTTTGGGCACTTGTCAAAATGGATTTCAGAAACTGATGAATAAAACTCTTCAACAAGTGTCAATGAAGAGAAAGAAAACGAATTCCTATCATCATCAAATAGGTACTCCAAAGCATCCATCTCTTCAAGACAAAGTTTCTTCAGTAAAGGCAATTGAGGAGATAGCGGTAAGGAAGTTAACATGGGGCATCTTTTTATAAATACTTCTAAAAGTACAGGAAATGAAGGGAGTTTAGTGTCACAATCAACCTCTAAAGAAGATTTTCTCCACCACCCCTTAAGTTTTAGGCACCCCTCAAAATAGATTTCAGAAACTAATGAATAAAAATCTTTAGTAGATGCTGATGAAGAGAAAGAACACCAATTACTATCATCATCAAATAGGTACTCCAAAGCATCCATCTCTTTAAGATAGAGTTTCTTAAGCAAAGGTAATTGCGGAGATAGTGGTAGAGAAGTTAACATGGGACATTGTTTTATCAATACTTCTAAAAGTACAGGAAACAAAGGGAGTCTAGTGTCATTATCAACCTTTAAAGAAGAGTCTCCCCACCACCCCTTCAGTTTCGGGCACTTCTCAAACTTAATTTTAGAAAGTGATGGAAAAGCATTTTCCACGTGTCAATGAAAAGGAAGAGAACTCACTACTATTAGATATGTAAACCAAAGCATCCATTTCACTAAGATAAAGTTCCTTGAGAGAATGCAAATGATTCACATGTGGTAAATATTGACAGCTATCACATTTAGACAATCTTAATTTCACAAGACCTGTGATTGACAAAATCCAACTTGGAAGCCTTACACTCTTGCAAGAATCCATCTCAAGCTTCATCAAATTTGCGTGTGGTTGTAATCCTTCCAATATTGTTTCATCCTCAACATCATTACCATGGTCTTCTTCATTAGAAAAGAAATGTAACATTAAACTTTTAAGAAGTGTTTTCTCTTTAATATTTGCAATCTTATATTTTGTTGCAACATCTTTTGAATGTCTCAAATTCCAAATTATTAGACTTCCTCCCAACTTATTTAGTTCCTTGAATTCACAAAGACTAGCATTATTGCTTAAGGAAGAATCCAAATCAACCCAAAACTGCTTCAACCATTGAAGACTAGTTGATTTCCTTAATCCACAAGGAAAATATGTCATTCTCCAACAACCATCAAGATTAAGACTCCTAAGGTTGACCAAGTTTTTAATGCCTCTTGGTAATCCTGTAAGTGCCTCACAATAATCAAGATTTAAGAATTGTAGATTTACTAACTTAGTACAAGTGCGAGGCAACACCTTGATTTTTGTGTTCCAAGAAAGATCAAGATTTCTTAGATGCTTCAATTGACCAATAGTATTTGGCACATGCTCAAGATTATTCCCTCTCAAATTCAACACACGCAAGAGCTTGAAACTTGAAAAAATCATTTCACAATCAATCTCACCTCCAAAATTGGAACAATGAAATGTTCTTATCACCCTTTCTTCACATTGTGAAATCAACTTTTTAAATGGAATTTCTAAGTACTCACTAATTGATAAATGACGAGTTTTCTTATTAATCTTCCATTCTTTTCTATCAGATGTGGTAATCAATGATCTTGCCATTACTGATGTAGCAAGATCATGCATAAGGTCATGCATTTTACATTCAATTATCACATGATCATCATTTTCTTCAGGATCTTGAAAAAATGATCTCCAAAGTAACTCCATAAAATAATCATTGCCAATATCTTCCAAACATTGATTTTTTGACTCAATAAACCCATGTGCTATCCATTCATGAATTATTGTTGTTTTATTATAATTATAATCCTTTGGATACATACTACAATAAGCAAAACAACATTTTAAATGTGAAGAAAGTCTATTATAACTAAGCTTCAGATTTGGTAAAATATCACCATCATCTTGATTTATAGCTGAAAGTTCATTGTTTACAAAACACTGCCATTCTACTTTTGTTTTTTTAAAATATAACATCCTTCCTACAATCTTGATTGCTAAAGGTACACAAGCACACTTTCTTAAGATGTCCTTCCCCATCTCTCGAAAGTTCAAATTCTCTGGCCATTCCTTATCTTTAAAAGCCACTTGCTTGAATAAATCCTCTGACGCCTCTTCCTCTAGACCCCTTAAAGCGTACGGCTCTCCTTTAAACATGATCTCTGCAACCTTTTTGCTACGTGTGGTTACTAATATTCTACTACCTGATGCACCCCCTATCAGCACTCTTTCCAAGTTAGACCATTGCTCTGAATTTTCATTCCACACGTCATCTAACACAAGCAAGTATTTCTTCTTATCAATGTTTTTTTTAACTTTATTTACTAAGACATTCATTTCAAGAGATTTTGGTTTCATACTTGTTGCAGACTCTAAAATTCTTTCAACGATATTTTTCATTTTGAAAGGATCTGAGACACATATCCACATTCTTAGTTCAAAATAGGATTGAATTTTCTCATCATTATATACAAGTTGAGCTAGTGTAGTTTTTCCTAACCCTCCAATGCCAACAATAGGAAGGATTGCGACATTCCCTTCAACATTTGTGTCCAATAGCCTTTTGATAACTTCTTCCTTATCACTCTCCCGTCCAATAATCTTTTCCTCAATTACAGAAGAAAAGGTACTATCCCTCTCCGCAACCGTGATTGGCGGCTCTTCACGGCGCACCACAAATTGGAAACTATTCATATCGGCTACAACAGCATCTAACTTCCCTCTAATTGCCTTAACCTCATGAGCCATTTTAAGACGAAAGGCAAATTGATTTGATCTGGAAAAGAATACACGTACCCTTTTTGCCTTCTTATGCTGGGTCTTTATTTTTCTTCGTTGAGCTTCTGTGGAAACAGCATCCAACAAGTCATCCATTTCATAAAGCACATCGCTTAGCCTTTCGAGCCAAAGCCTAACAGCTTCGCTCTTAGCCTGCCGCTCCTCTGCATCCGCAAGAACAGCTTTGACGGTTGAAAGCGTATGAGCCAGCTTTTCAAGCTCTCCTTCGGCACCCCAGATCAGTCCGACCTCTTGGGCAGCCAAAGGGCCGGCCACACTGTTGATGATTCCCCCGGCAATTTTGAATAGAGCTGCCTCTGTCATTTCTTGATGATGGGTAAAGGGTTGATGAGTAAAGAATGCCAGAAAAAGAGCTTTTGAAGCACTTGAGAGTTAGAAGGAAAATATGTTTGCTTTGTATCGAAAGAAGATAGTAAAAATGGATATAAGACCAAAAACTGGGGAAGGAAGTCCACGTCCAGTCAACTTGCGACGAGGAAAGTGAAAACAAATATGACCAACTCGCGTTCACATTAATGGGGAAAGACGCTGTCACCCAAGTCTCGGATAATCAGCTGGTACCATAATCTTAATCTATATTTAATCGGAATTGGAAGACTTGAATAATAATCGTATTAGGTTGGATATGACGAGAGAGACCACCTTCAACAATCGCGTGCGCCCCAATAGCATATGGCATAGCATTGATTATAGTGATGGACTTTCAAAATATCTATCTTAATAGGTTTTGCTTATTTGATGCAGAAACTTGCTTCTTCTGCTTGGCCTGATAATCTTTTGCATATTCGTACAATCGTTAATTTATTTGCCTTTACTTAGAGCTTTTACTGATATTGTTGAGAGAGAAGCAGGGAACTGGTTGGGGTGATGGCGAAAATAGTGAAGGTCTGTAAGTATGAAGAAGGATGCTGATGCCAACAGGGAAGCAGCAGTATTTCCGTAGGCCATGTCCAATGAACCAAAACAAATCAAATGCTTGGGATACGGCAACCAGAAGACTAATCAAATACCCCAAAGCCTGAGTCAAGCTCTGCGACGCCAGTCACGGGATGGTGGCGTTTTTGTCTTGTCTTTTCGTTCAGGCTTTTTCGAGCTTTCAACCTTTCAAATCGTGTTGGTTTGGGAGCCAGTGAATCCGTTCAATGAACCAATACAACCACACTAATTAACTACAGAGTCGAGTGTTGCATAATGACTCTCTGGTTTTGACTTTATATCTTCTTTTTTGAACTTTTTCCGACGTCCGGCTCAAGTTTGATCTATCTTATCATGAAATCATTTAATTTCCTTTAACTTTTGCATTTTTTATTTTTTTAAAACATTTTCATCGTCAGTTTGATGGCCATGAGCCTTAATCTTTAATCTTCGAAGGACAAGACCTCCGACTAAATTACCAGCCATTGAGGGATTTTGGACTCCAGCCTATGAATTTATGTCGAATGACTAACAAAAAATATGTCAATTTAAAGATTTTATAAATAAATTATTGTAATTTTATATTTTATTTTGGATTCCAACCTATAAATTTATGTCGAATGACTACCAACTTTCTTATATTCGTTCAATAATTGGTATATCCAATAATACAAAAAATTCAAAAAGCTGAATCTACAATAGACAAATGCTACAACTTTGTCCTCAAATAGTATTTATTGTGTCCTTTTAAACATCATACCTAAAAGATGAAAAATAAATATAAGAATTAATATCTAAAATAACAAGTTTTTACTTTGGCCAAAAACCGAACACCTCTGTGCTAATCACTCTCCACATAATGCTAGAAAGTATAAGACAGTCTTTCTCGTGGTAGGAAAGCCTATGGCCGTCAATTTGCTTATGTGAACAAAAGAATCATGAACGACTTGTGTCGAATGGAATCAGCGGTACATCATGAAAGCCTTGCTGACTTTTAGACCATCCTATCCAAATTGTCTTGTTATAGACTTTTAGACCACGTGCGCGACGACCAAAAGGAGTGCAAAGCCCATCACTCCTCGTGAGCACAGAGCCAAGAGAACGTCGTTAGCCTTGATGGTGATGAGTCTGTTTTTGATCTTATCTTTAGATTTGTCGTTCTTTATTTCTTTCTTTATCTTTTACGTTCACAAGGGGCAAGTTGACAGATGATGGAAAGACCTCGGATAAGATCATCAGCGAGAACGTGAACTTGGGTTAATTGGACTTATGAACTTGTGTTCTCGTTGACTGGGCAATGCGAAGGCAGAAAAATTCCATAACCCAAAGAAAGAAATCCAACTTCTCTGCCCGAAAGGTCATTTCAGCATGCATCACTGCACCGTGTTCACAACGGTGAAGCCCCCGGGTCAATCAACTTGCACTGTATGGACAAAACAAAGTGCCGTAGTTGATGTTATTCGCAATATTTCATATTCACAGAGAGATTTTGGGTCCCGTTCCTGCGACCTTACGCCTTTCGTAGCGACGTTGGCCTGGTTGGAGACAACTAAAAGGACGTGGATGGCAAAGGAAAGCGCCATAAGCTTACTGCGTGAACTAAAATCTTTTTTGGTGATTCCATTTTCGGCCATTGACACGAATGAAACATTTGATCTATATTGTCTGTACTGTAAGCTTGATCTGAAAAGCAAATAGGGTAAGCATCCATATTTCACCAAAAGAAATTAAAAACTCACCTTAACATACCATGCTTTCCTTGCACGGTATTCAAAGTGTTAAAGTTGTTGATCCTGTAAGAATTGCTGTGGAAGATGGGTTGTGCCTAATAAACACTCCAAGGAAAATGCTTGGAAGTTGTTGTGAAGTGCAAGAAGGTGCATAACCCAATGTGGAAGCTAATGTGAAGTGCATGACCTATGAAAGGGATTATGCCCTATCAACACTTCAAAAGAAGTTCAAGTTCAAAAGAAGAATCTGGTACAGTGAGAAGAAACTAAAAGAAAGTTTCAAGGAAGAAAAATGAAGAACCAAGTACAAACTAAACGTGAAGACAATGTGAAGGAAGGTTATAGGAAACTAAGTAGCATTGGCGTAAAGGCCAAGCTACTTGATAGAAAATGACTTATTTTCTTTTGTTATAAATATGTAAAAGAAGCGCTTTTATGATAATTAAGTGAAAAGCAATTGAAAGAAAAAAAAAATTCAGTTGCCTCCTTTAATGTTTTGGTTCTTTATCCTTCCTTTTCCAATACTACTATTCTCTCAATCTTCATCTTGGCACAATGTTCTGCTAAAGCTCTAGCAGGCCGATGGCCCTGCAAATATGGTGTTTAAACCTTATTTATTATAGTCAACTCTCTAGCTTTATACTATTGTTATATTTATTTCAATATTCTCATTTTTTGTCTTTTGCTTATAATTAGTTTCCTTTTACACTTGCGTAACTTACCGACCTTTGATTTATTTTTTCTTCATGACTACATTTTCACGTTTCTACTCATTCAATCAAACTAATTCACAGAACCAACTAAACTCTGATTTTCTTCTCAAAGAGCCACAATACTATTGCCAGCAACGTCGGTCATTGTCTTCCTTTGGATTTTTCGGACTTCCAACTCCCTCGTAGCCGATCAATAAGTGGTACATTTAACGATAAAATGTCACATCTACATGGTAATATAAATATAGCAAACGTATTCTGTTATTTTAATTGAATAAAGAATATATGGTGGGGAATAGAGGACCATATTGTGGAAAGTAAAGGATATTTTACTTGAATTTAAATATGAGGGAAGTAAAGAAAAGAATGTAAGCTGAGTTTGCTATCATTTGACTTATATAGATTAGTCAAAGAGATTCTTTATTGGGATTATTTTGTGATTGAATATTAAATTTTATCAAAAAAATTTTATTTATGAATTGAATTTAGTCTCTGTGATAATTATGTCAAAGTTAACTGGAATACCTTTGAATTTATTAAAAATACATTTCTAGTTAAATCCAAAATCCAGCTGATGAGTTAAAAGATAATTTTTGCCTTCAAATATTACTTAAAAGATTATTTTTTATGTAAAACTTTTGTTTTTATTACTCTTCTGTCTACTAAATATATTTGATAAGTTTATAGTTAAAGGAATTCAACTAAGTTTTTTGATATCAGTTAAAAATTATAAAGAATCATCCCTTATCTAACTTAAAATTTAATTTGACATTAAAAAAAATTTCAAACATATCAGAAAGTACTACAAATTGATCTGCAAATATCAATTATTGACCCTTTTAACTATCATACACAATAGATGGAGAAAAAGAAGAAGCAGCATATCCAAAATAACAATTTTTATCATGGGCAAAAAGTGGACACTTATTGCTCATTGCTTTCCACTGAACAGTATGTACAATTTGCTTGTGTGAATGGGTATCGGTGATACATCACGAAAGCATTGCCTGTTATGGCTGGTTTCAACTTTGTCTTCTTTCTTTAAACTTATCCGGGCGGCCAACTCCTTTGGTTCACTCACGAAGCTATCTAAATTGTCTTCATCTCACGACGAAAAAGAATCAAAAGCCTACTGTTCATGGTTAGAATGAGCCAGCAGAAAGTGTTCAGCTATGATGATGTTGAGTCTTTTGTTTTTATTCTTTAGATTTTCCGTTCACTTATCGTGGAAAAGATAGCAAGGACCAACCAAGTGATGAAGAAAAGACCTTTGGCAAGATTAACAGCCGGCTGCGGACTTATGTCCTACAGAAGTGGTTTGCCAGGTTGAAGACAAACAAGAAAATGTGGATGGCAAGGGGACACGGAGGCTTATTGGAGTAACTTCACAAATATCCTTGGCTTATCTAGCCCTTCATTATCGTACTTAGACCATGCAAAAATTAAAATTAACAAATCTCCTCTTTTATCTCTCCAACCACTATTATTTGCAATAATTTTGGGTAAAATTAGATGGATACATATAGACAACAACCATTGAAAGATCAAATTTAGATGCAGCTTTAGATATCAGTTGAAAAGAATTTCTCAAATCCTTCTTTGCATCACCTGATCTACTTGTTTAATCCTTTGATGTTCCTCATTTAAGGCTCAATATAAAATGGTCTATGACCAAGTCTTGCACAACATTGAATTGACATTTAAAAAGCGTAGGATATGGAAAAAATTAATTTTCTACAAAAATGATACAAAGCCCTAGAAAATTAACCTAACGAAGGATATCAAAACACTTCATTCTTTGGAACCAAAAGAATTTTTATTTCTCATTTTACATTTCAATTCTTTTTCAAGATGAAAATAGCAATTTTTACTTCTTTTTCTTTTGAAAAAAAAAAATCTTTCACTTGTTGATTTTTGGACTTGGATGCTACCACAACCTAATGTTGACGTTCATTGTGATTTTGAAAACTCATTCTTAACCTATAATTGTTATTTGAGTGTATTTAAGTTACTTGATCAATTCCTAAATATATTCAGCATGAGTAAATTTGAACACATTTTATGTTTTCAAGCACGAAACTCACTCGTATGTTTACATTGTTTTGTGAATCTCTTAGTCAATCTCAATAAAAGGCTTTTGTTGTTTCTGCCATGGTACAAGTAACATAAGCACATAACATACGGGCTCTCTCCCACTTTCAAGTGGGCTAGTATGGGCTTCAGTAATTTTCTCAAACAATGAACATAATTAGATTAGGAAGACTCCCTTTCTTTGTTATACCCACCGGTTGGCCGCCGAGAGACACCAACACTGCTAGGAAGATCATGGGTTTCGGATTCTGCCCGCGACAGAATCTTCTTGTGGACCGGGTTGTATTTGACTAGCGAAGGACTAAGAGGGCTTGCCCATACACCGAAAAACAATACTTCTTCCGCCATCGTGAAGGTCTATTATGGTAATATTTGTAGTCATTTTACACGAGGAAAGCATGTCCCCTTTTCAAGGGATTCTAGGGAATGTTCTAACTAAAAGTAGTTGCATGACGTCACTAGGTAGTTAAAACTGCTTCCTCAAAGAGCTGGTGCAGGTGGGGTCCCAACTGTTTTCCATGATTGGCAGCGAAAGAACCTAAGAAGAGCAAGGGCGCCCATCAAGCGCATGCTTAGCGAAAAGAGCAGTGTTGGGAAGAGGGGAAGCCAAGCAAGAACAATGTCTCTTCTCCAAAATACTTCAGGTTTTCTTCCAGCCAAAACAAAAAGGCCATCCCTTAAGGAGGCACATAGGATGATGAATCAGCAGTTGTTTTTGTTTCTTTAATGTTGTGTTCAATTTTTAAGGAATTTACAAATCTAGTTGTGGAAGTTCTTAGATCTTTATACTGATTGAGATTAAAGTCCAGGAATTCACAATATTGCATAATCATTATTCTAGGTTTCCTTCTTGCAAGGGATTTCCACATTAGCCTATATGAAGTATTTAGTTTATGCTCACACTGAAGGGCCACTACCAAATCCATTAGAGTCCACAATGTTGTTCTCAAAGCTCAATAATAACAATGCCTTTAAGTAGAGTGCACTGAAAAGATCAAATAACATGAGCACATAGACATTCTAAAGAGAAATTGAAAAATAGCATTGTTAAACAAACAGCTATAAAGAATTGGAAATATCTCAAAATCCCACCCATACAAGGAAAAAAGAAACGAAGAAGAAAGACAATGTCCTCAAGCTGTTTCAATGGCTAATCCTTCCTATTTTGTCGTAATGTTTTGCAATTCTTTTTTTGTTCTTCAAACCCTTATAAACACTTGAGCCATAAGCCAAAAGCTATTGATATCACCTTCACCAGCAGCTACAATCTGCCGTCATTGGTGTAGTTGCTATACTTCTCTCTGTTTCGTAGCTTCTAGGCCCTAGAAGGTATCATAAGATAGATCTGACATTAAGTACTGGACTAATTTTCTCCAATAACACTATTGGTCAAGAAGTCCGTCACTTCCTATAATTATTTTTATAATGATGGTGTCCCAACACGACATTCACCAATGTAGTCAATGGGTTTTCTAGATTGGACATTAATTTAGAGAAAATTCCAGAAATTTTCTCTAGCAATATAATCAAAATTTGTGAGGCTATTTTTCCCATTTTCACTCATATTATTATCAAAGTATATGAAATTTCTGACCAAAAATTTGATATCCAGTTAATATGCATGACCTCGGTGCCAAAAAGGTAAGCAAATGTTAGAGAAACTACATTCACATGAAACTCTTCGATCTTGAGCTTCTTAGCCTCTATATTGGAAGTAAAATTTTTGCATCAACAAAAACATAAAGTCAATAACGAAAAAGGTTTCTAAAATTGCAACACCCTTCACAGCAGCATATAGGAAAGGTTATCCAATTTCTCAAACACGAACTACAAGTCGCTAAATCTAAACTAGGATAAAGTGATAAATCTACCTAAAAAATGCACACCAAGTATCATGAAAGAATCCATCTTCTCCCTATCAATCCTAAGCAATATCAGAAGTTGAAGTATCATATTTTAATTCATTTGTTTCAAAATTTACACATATTTTGCAAATGTAATTAGTTGTAGCCAACAACCATGTCGACCAAGCAGTATAACCAATCATTTTTTAACTTTTAACCTACAAATCGTGTGGGTATAATGAGAAGGAAAACTAAAATGGCTGCAAAGTTCCAAATTGTATCAATAGGTGTCCTGGGCTTGTCCTTATCAAATATAGACTTGGGCGATGCAATCAAACTCCATGTAGGGCGTGCCATGTGAAGTTGAACAGGGGGATGTTTGTCAAACAATGTGGTGCTTACTTCATTAGTAAGGCAAGGAGGAACACTGAGTTCATTAGTGTGGCAATGGGGAAAACTAACATGTATTCCATTTGGCTTCAACTGGTGGAGTGTTGTCAGGGGTGTCCCTTGCTTTGTGCTGATATGGTCTCCATTTGCAGAGATTTTTTTTTAATACTTGATTTAGGTTAATTTTATAATACCACGTCACAAACACTTTATATCTTCTCTTTCAAAACATCCACACTTCTTAATCATTCAACATTTGATGTCCTTTAATTTGGTCAACATGGCCTGCAAGATACAAAAATTTGAATTGAAATCTTTGTATTGTCAAACATTTGTGAGAGACATCAACAAAGAGAAAATAAACTCATTTTTTGGACCAAAAGGAAAAAAGTTAAAAAATAATAGAGAGAGAGAGAGGGGGGAAAAGGTTTATGAATAAAATATTTGTATAAATGTGTTATTCAAGGTTCAAAAGTACTTGTACAATACACATCTAGGCTGTGCTAAGCTGTGAAAGATGATGGAGTCAATATTTCTCGTCAAAGCTGTGGTCATGGAGAAATGAAATAAGTAAAAAACGGGGGGAAAAGGTTTAAAGAACCGAGGATGAAACAGGACAAAAGCTTTCTTCTTAACTGGTTGGACTAACAACACCAATATTCTTAGTGTATTATAATCTCTTATGAGGGTCCAGATCTTCGTGACAAGGACATAAAAGGAAGAGCCTCAACTGCTTCTCAGCAACTACAAAAACTTCCGCCAAGCTTTCAACTTCTTCACAAGGCCAGGTGGGCAGGGCTCATCCGTCATCGAGGGAGGTTTCAACAAGGATTTGTGGCCAATGCTGGTGCGGCTTCTAGTTGTTTCCCCATGATTTTTGGTGGAAGAAGCTGACAGGGGCATGGGCGCCAAACCTAGATGATGTTGTAAAGACCAGTGTTGTTGATCTTGTTCTTGATGGCGATGGCGTTGTTGCGGGAATCCAACGGTTCAATGAGCTCGAGAGGCCATCGCCACCAGAATTGGGGCTGATCATCATAGAGAAATTCTTGAAACTGTCGATGGTGGTGGTGGGCATCGAGTATGAGTTGGGCACGCCATCATGTTCCGAGGGAGTGATAGAAGACAGGACGGAGGCTCTCTTGAATCCACATCATCCTTATATTTTTCTTATCTTTTCCTGTATTTCTTCAAGACTTCAACTTGTTTTGCTTTTTGAATTGGAAAAACCCCACATTTTCGGAAGTCCGTTGACCTCTGAAAATAATAATAAAATATTAATTCTTTACAATTGAATATTAATTATACCTTATATCAATTTGGATACCATATTAAAATCTTGTAATTAAAAGAAGTTTTATCAGCTAAATAATATTTAACTGATTATTTACATATCAAAATATTACTTTCAAAACTTCTCTTCAAGTGGGTATTTTATACATAAAAAGACATTGTTTATGGTACTTTTACCACTTCCCCTTGAATTGATATTTTGTATATTTTGAACACACTAAGTTTAGTTTCCAAACTACCATGCCTTTTATTTCTCCCCTTGAAACTTATCTTTTTCAAGAACAAAAAATAGTATAAACATCTATATTGACAAAGAAACCTGAACTTTGTAATAAATTTATCAACTTCCTTACCCATTCTATAATTCGGTGCCTATCTTCAGTCCCTTTGAAAATTCGGGGCTTCATCTTCAACCTTCCTATTTATATTATCCTCTTTTGGGCCTCAAATCCTTCTTCTTTACCTCGACTCGACTAGGTTGATTCTTATTGGGGCCCAAAGATGTATACATAAATGCAGAAGCAATAGCTGATTTTTGCTGTAAGCTTTCTCCGCCTTGACTAGGCTTGGACCCAGACATATGCTCGACATACTTATTATTATCCATTCCTTTGTTCACCAAGACACATGCTTGAAGCTCAACCTTCTTGTTTGAATGCATATATGGATTCATAGCCCCAGTTCACACGCCAGGCCCAACCCCACCAACAGTTCCAACAGAGAAAAGCAGAGAAGAGACTAGAAAGGGAAACGATGGAAGTTGACGTGTATTTCATTCTACGTACTTGATGTAGAGATTGTAAAGATATTTATACCCACTTTACACGTGGAATGCATGTTCCCTGTTCAAGAGATGGGAATATTCTAACTAAAAGTAGTCACATGACGTCACTGGTTCTAAACCAATAGTGTCCCTCGTTCGCAAGATCACCATGACTACAAGCACTCAACACACCCACATCAACGATATCGTCTGGTGCGATACCTTCTTTGAGCATTTCCGAGAAGACTCTTAAGGCTTCTCTGCCATGTCCATGCATAGCCAGTCACAATATCATTACAGTGTAGGGGAATCAGTTCTTCTTGCCCATGTTCTTAAACAACAACCATCATTTCTCCAGGCACCCACATTTTACATACATGTCTATCAAACACGTTTGCACTACAACATTTAGTCCATTAAAGTTCCTCAACAAGGATCCATGGACGCACCTTCCCAAATCAAGAGCACTCAAATGGGTGCAAGCGGAAAGCACACTGATCAATGTGCTTTCTTTAGCTCTCCAACTTCCCTCAGTATTCATATCCCCAAAAAGCATCAAGCATTCATACCACAACTCCATGCTAGCATGAGCTCCAGTGATGGCACTCCAAGAGGCAATGCTCTTTTGATCCATTTTCTCGAAAACAATATAAGCACATTCTATCTTTCGGCACTTCTCATGCACGCTGATCAAGCTATTTTGAACGAAGGCATCAACTTCAAGTCCAAGCTTAAAGATATGTCTATGGATTTGCTTTCCTTTCTCAAGTGCTAGCAACCTCGCGCAGGGTTTGAGAAGAACTGGGTAGGTAAAATTGTCAGGTTCAATTCCTCTCTCAATCTTCTCGTAATACAGAAGCAGAGCTTCCTCAAATTCGCCATCCTTCACATGCCCTCTGATCATGGCGTTGAAGACAAAACTATCTGGTTCCTCAATTTGCCGAAAAATTAAGCAGGCATAGTCCATGCTGCCCCAGTTTGAGAGAGTGCAAGACGCCACAAGATTGCTTGCATAGAAGGAATCCCAAAAGAGGCCCAACTTCAGCATTTGTACATGTACTTGGTTGAACTCTTCCATTCTCTTGCATCTCTTCAAAAGGGACAAACATTCCTGCTCCTTCAACTTCAAGTTACATTCTGTGCTTTTGGATGTAACTTTCGTTGGTAACAGCAAATGATATTCCAATCTGGTAGATCACTACACTTAGCAAACCAAAACTAAATAAAGAGAAACATGAAAGTCACCTTCAACTAGCAGTCGAAGTAGATAGAAAACTGAAAGAAAAAATGATCATATCAGCAGAAGGTTTCTGATCTATGATGGATAAAAGGAGATGGGCATCAATCAAATCAGGTAGAAGGTGACGATGAGTGTGAAAGTCAGCGTATTCTAAGCTTAATACGGATAGAAAGCTACGATTTCTCAAGTGAAATGGGTAGAAAAGCGACAAACAATTGAATATGGGCAATAGTTTTGTGTTCCTAGAAAGTGGGGTTTGAATGTCATCCATGAGATCGGAAAAGGAAATCCCTCCAGAAAAAAACTGCTTCAGATTAGGGGACAAGTAGGTTCTGGATAGGATAACGTTTGGGTCTCTAGGAAAGAGCCTGGCATCGTAAGACCCCCAACATAATTAACTCCGGAAACGCTTTACCTCCGTACAAAGTTTGCCACCAAGATGTGGCAGTGTTCGAGCATTGGCTTAAAGGTATGTGGTCGGAAATTATATCTTTGGCATCAGTCTCTTAGGATCAAGACTTCTCATGTGCACGTTTCAAACCCAAGCTATTGGACTCACTTAAAAGTTCGGCCTACATATGTTAACAAGCATGTTGTAAATTTGTTGGGAAATCTTTATTTTCAAAGGTGGGTATTGTTTTACATTATAAGTGTAGGGATAGACCCTTAACTATAAGTAATCAGGTTTTTCTATCTCAAGTCTTAAGGTTCTGAAATGAAATCTCACACTCTAACCATAATATACACTTTAGATAGTTGCCCTTAGTATTTGATTTTATGTAATCCAATGGATTTGGGCTTCTCTGTGGTCTATTGTGGTCTATTGTGGTTGGAATTGGCGTGTCAATTCTACACGGCTAATGGTGAATTGTTTTTTTGCTTGATTAGAATTATATTATATGCAAGATCTTTTTTCATTCTTTTAATACATTAAAAATAATGTTTGATTTATATCACTAATTTTAACATGTTATTTTTTTTATATGTTCAACTATTTTATTCTTGTAATAATCAATTTTAAGAAAAAGATATTACTATTTATAGCATACTATTAGAGTCCAAGTTTAAAAGAACACTTCACACTAGACCATGTTTCATTTTATCTCTTTAATCCTCCGATAATAGTAATATTTAGACCTAGAGTTAGAATATATTTGGTAAGTAATGATTTTCTTACATTATTAATATCTTACACTTGATATCTTTTTTTATATGATTGAATATTTAATAATATTGTACTGACTTAATAGTAATTTTTAGGGAGTAAGCTAATCCTTTCTTAATATAATATTTTACATGTTTTTCTAACAATAATGATATAAAAGAATATTATAAACATCATTCAAGATGTGAATAAAGTATAGATGTTTTATTCAAAAACATATTATGTATAACACACATCTAGGTTTGTGAGAGATGATGAAATGAAAATAATACTTTTCTTTCATGAGTAGATATTTCTCTTCAAAGTTGTGGTCCTAGAGTGAAAAAAGTAAAAAGTAAAAGAATGAGAGGAAAAGATTGAGAATGATGATCAAAACTCTTGAGCAAAAATAATTTACGAGTGTCAACCATGGGCCTTGTGACTACATTCGTTGCTCCTAGATAAGTAAAAGGGGAGACAAGAAAAAGTAAAACTAATCATGTTAGCGTTGGCTCGCAATCTTCTCTCTTGCCAGTGGACAAGTTAGTAGCAAGCGAACTGTTGTGTTTAGAACAGATAAGCAAAGTCCTAAGTAGGTCAGTTTTTATTACAAGGGTCATAAATACTAGGTTACTTGTAGTCAACGGATGCTAGTTGCTTTACGTTGAGGAAGAAGCTAACTTGCTTCTTCGTGTAGCATATTGAAGGGGGTGAAAAGCAGGAAGTGAAATAAAAGAGGCAAAAGGGACAAGCAAAGTCTAAAAGCTAACGAAACCATAAATGAAGTGAATTAAGTTTGTAAGAAAGAATGGGGTACTTGGGGATTGAGTTGAGTGTAGTACTTATAAAATTCTGTACATTGCAGTAATAACATTTTTTCTCCACCATGGTCGTTTCATTAGTTTTCTTAATCTGCAAATCATAATATCTATCAAAACCCCTATCAATTGAGCCATTTATATAACAAATTACGTGCAAGTCACTAATACCGTATTTTAGTTATTTATTCATAATGGGACAGCAAACTTGGTCACATGACTCTAAATAATTTAGTTGAACATTTGATAGATTTCATACTTTAAAAACATCGTAGAACTGAATATTTCCGACTTTTTGCTCTTGCTTTATACAATCCTTTCTCAAAATGGACAAAGTTACGTTCTTTACCCATTGGACTAACATCACCAACATCCTTGGTGTATTGTAATCTCTTATGACGATTCATATTTGAGTGACAGACAAAAGAAAGCGTTTTTAGCTGCAAACACTTTTAGCCATAGTTTTCAACTGCTTCCCAAAGCCGGGTTGGTGGTGCCCATGCTTCATCACGGGAGGCTCCAACAATGATGTGTGGCCAATGCTGGTGCGGCTGCCGGTTGTTTTCCCATGATTGGTGTTGGAAGAAGTTGACAGGTGCGTGGGCGCCAAACCTGGTGAAATCTTGCCGTCAAGTGATTTTTTCTGCGGCCGGTTCCTTTTTGTAGCCAACGCATTAATGCTGAACCAAGACGAACTTTTTTATGGACCAGTATTGTTAATCTCGCTATTGATGGCCGTGGCATGGGTGTTTGGAGGAATAGAACGGCTTCAACGAGGTCAAGAGGCCCACCCCCACCAGAGTTGGGGCTAATCATCATGTCCAAATTCTTAGGACTGTCGGCGGTAGCGGTGGGCATTGGGAATTGAGGTGGGGTCTGCCATCGTGTTCGAGGGGAGTGATGAAGGAAGGGCAAAGGTTTCTTTGATTCCATTAGAGAAACCTTCTTTTCTTTTTTCTGCTCCCTTGAACCCATTGGAGAACTCTTGTTTTGCCTTTTCAGCAAATCGTTCTCTCTGTTTCTTTAAGACTCCAACTCGTTCTCCTTTCTGCATTGGGAAAACACCAATAACTATATAAAGAATATTTTTGTATATAAATTATAAATATAAAGGAAAATGGCTGCATATGAGAAACCAAAACTGTTCATTTTCACTTCATAAATCCCAACATCAAGCCACATAATAATTTCACAATATATGAAACTTAACCTTCAAAGTCCAAAGCTGTTAATTCACTCACATTCACAGTACCAAACTAGTTAGTTAGGATACCCTGATAAAATTTGAGTTAAAAAGAAAAAAAATGAAGAAAATAGACCACCATATAACATAAGAATTACAAATATTAATTCAATAAAACATATTCTATCATTCTAACATGAGAAATTTCATTAAATCGATTTATCAATTAGTAGAATAATTTTATATAACATGAACAAGAGCAATAGAAATAACAATGAAAAGGTTCAAAAATCCTACCAATTTATTCCAATTTATTTTGGTCTATGTGCAGGATTTACAAGCATGGAGAGAAAGCCTTTATCAATTACCAATTGCTCACCTATCTTCAAAAGAAGAAAAATTAAAAAAAAGATGTTATAATTTGCGGAAACAATACTTAAGGCAAAAATTACTATAGAAAAACAGTAATGGGATTGTGCCCCAAAGAGTACTGTAGCAACACATAATGGACATAAAGGAAAAGAAAAAGAGATATATTTACTTAGATAAAAAGTAACGTCCAAAGCTCACTGTAGAGATACAAAGATGCAAGAGCCTACAAGCGTTGCCACCTATGTCTTTTTTCTATAGAATTTTGGGACCTTTCATCTTCTTTTTTTGTTCTTTGGGGGGACTTTTCTCCAATGAAGTTGCCATTTGACATCAGCCACCTCCAATTACTTTCCACATAAATCCCATAAAATCAAACCAAACAAACAAACAAAAAAAAATCAACAAAAATTTCAAGTCTTACCGAAAAGCATGAAACTCCTTCCGAGAAGTCAGGCAAGCGGTTCCTATGCTTATTCAAGGGAGGCTTTGATGACGAAGACCCATCAGTGCTGGTGAGTTCCCGGTTATTTCTTCATGACTGGCAGTGGAAGTGAAGTGCCAGTGCTGTGGTTGCAATATCTGTCTGTTTGGGATACTATAGGAAGAGAAATTCATTTAAGAATTCCACCTGTTTTGCCATGCTTGTCTTTGGGAGAAGCTGACAAGGTCATGGGCACTAAACCAGCACAATCTTGCCACTCGGTAATCACTTTTGCATCTGCTTCTCCTTCTTCTTCTTCTTTGCCAGAAACACATCAACCTGAACCTAGAAGATCTATTGTTCAGACCGGTGTTGTTATTGGGGGCGATGGCACTGGTGTTGCGGGAATCCAATATGACTTCAATGAGTTCGAGAGGTCCACGGCCATCAGAGTTGGGGTGGATCATCAATGGATAAATTCCATCGGAGAAATGTTCTTTTCCTTTTTCTGCTCTCTTAAATCCATTCCAGAATTCTTGTTTTCCTTTTCTGTGAATACTTCTCTTTGTTTCTTTAAGACTAACTTGTTCTACTTTCTGCATTAGAGAAAAACCAACAATCCATAAAAATGTATGCTCGTATATAAATTATAAGGATGAGAAACTTTATAAAATTAATTCATTAAATCAGTGAAATAAGTTTCTACAGTTTTTTGAGAGAGAGAGAGAGAGAGAGAGATAAAAAGATAAAGGGGAAGGATAGCAAACTACTTCAATTTATTCCAATATATGTTGGTCATGTGTAGGATTTGTCAGCATAGAGAAAAGGCTTTTAATAATTACCAATTGATTATTTGTCTCAAAAAGAAGAAAAATAGAGAAAGAATATTGTAAGTTGTGGACATAATACTTAAGTCAAAAATTACTATAAACAAATTGAAATACTATCACTTTCAAAATAGCACTATAATTAAGTAACAAATAAAGGCCATTAAAGAAATACATTTCCTTAATACTTAAGTTCACCATAGAGATAGAAGCAAGAGCCTAAAAGCTTTGCCAGCTATGTCTTCCGTCTATAACATTTTAGGACTTTCAACTTCCTCTGGTTCTTTCAAGGTGTATACTTGTTAAGTCGTCGTCTAGCATTAGCCGCTTCCAGTTAACTCCCCACAATTAATCTCATTAAGTCAAATCAAATAAACAAATAAACAAATAAACGAAATAAAAAAATTCAACTCTTACCCAAATCATGAAATTGTTTCTTTCGAGAAGTCGAGCAACTAGTTCCTATGCTTACTCAGGGAAGGCCTTGATGATGAAGAGCCACCAATGCTGGTGAGTTCCCGACTGTTCCTTCATGATTGGTGGTGGTGGAAAGCAAAGTCCCAGTGTTGTGGTTCTTGTGTCTGTTTGGAATACTATAGGAAGAGATATTCATTTAAGAATTTTTGCCATTTTCTTCTCCAATGAATTCCACTTCTCAATCTTTTTAGTTCTAAATTTTAACAACCAACAAATACAGGTTAAAGGTCGGTATATTAATTTCTATGATGGAATGGGAGTAAAGTACCTGAATGATAAGGGCAACTCCAACCATAACCATATCTACACCCTGCATTTCAATACGTTTTGTAGAGTTTATATCTTATATCTAACTAGGAGATACCAACAGCCAAAAATGAAAAATAACTAGGGAAAAGGAAGTGTTATTTCAATTTCTAAGGTGGAAAGTTAAATGATAGGTAACATGCCTTAAATCAGTGGAATCTACTCCAATCATAACTCTAGGATATGAGCAACCTTGGGCTAATCAGCACTTACTTCTCTCTTGAATCTTTGCAAGAATATGGAGGAACATCAAAATGCCTAACTTCCATAAAGATGATGGACAATGGGAGACAACCCTCAAAACTTCATCTAGTTCTACTTTCTGCATTGGAAAAACCCACACATCCATTTATATGCTTGTAAATCAATCATTAAGCTAAAGATAAATGGCTAGTAACCTAACCTCATCCTTTCCACTTCACAAGTCCCAAAATCAAACCACGTAAAAGTTCTGGTGTATAAGAAAATGCTCGAAATAAAAACTATTAGTTTAGCAAATTAAGATAAGATTGCACATTGAACCTTATAAGTCAAAAGAAAAAAAGTTAAAAGGGTGAAAAAAGTAGACAATCATAGAATACAATTGTCACCAAATCCTAATTCAACAAGTTGTATCATTGCAAAATGAAAAGGCTCATACAAATACTAATTAAATAGGTAAAATAAGTCTACAATTTCAATCAAAGAGAAGGAACAGATTGGAAGCCAATCCCATTTATCTTGGTGAATGTGGAGGAGTTGCAAGTATGCTACAAAGACCTTTGACGATTAGAAATTGTCCCTCCTACAGAAAAAAGAAGAGATACCAATAAACAAGTATGTTTCAATTTGTGGATAAAACGCTCAAGACAAAAACTTAATTAAGTAACATAATTAGCTACGCTATTCATAAGAAAAATGAAGGTATTGCTTTTACAAAGAGTAACTTCAGGACAAAATTGTAATGACTATTCAAGCACCACATTCAATTCCTTAATAGTATTCGGGAGCTCACCTTAGATGAACAGAGATTTTTAATCCAAAAGCCACAAAAAGCTTTGCCTGCCAAATCTTCTTTCCTCAGCTCTTCCGACTTCCGACTTCCAACTTCCAACTTCTGATTTATTGTGAGGTCTATTGTCATCAAGCTGTCAGTGATCAAAGTTGAAAGTTTACTAGTTTATCAACATCTGATAACGGCCCCTCCCGATTAACACTCCACAATTAAGGGCATCAATCAAATCAAACTGACCAAACAAACAAAATCAACAAAACCAGCAAGTTTTCTTCGTCATAGCTGCATAATTGTTGAACACAGACGGTCTGTTACATGGACACGGAGCAGTGATATCTTTGTTGTCAAGGGAATTTCACGGCTTCAACAAGCTGAAGAGGAATCACGTGGCACCGAGGGGTTGTAGGATCATGGTTGGCCCACCGCTGCTTGAGTTGGGATTTATCGTCAGTGATGGAGAACACGTTCCCCTGAATCCCTTTTTTAGGTGGTTCTTCTACATCTAAAACTCAGCAACAAAGAGTAAAGGAGAAAATGAAGGTAAAAAATTACATCAATTTCTACAAAGGTTTAGGATAAATGGGAAGTATTATACCAAATGAGTGGAAGTGAAAGATGCATTCTCTAAAATTTGTTGCTGATGAGGCATTCCAGGCATAAGAGCATAGCACAAGAAAAGCCCTCTAATGAGATTAGAAATTGCCTCACCTACTCGAAAAATAAGAGGGAAAAAAAAAGAATGAATATATTTGAAAAATATAAAACGTAACTTCCAAGACACCCGAAAGCGGTGCAAGCTTCTTTCTTTATCATTTTAGACTTTCTGGTGCTCTCAAGGTCTACACTTAGTGAAGCCGCCATCTGATACCAGCCATTTCGATTCAACTCTCCACAATTAATGCAATTAAATCAAATCAAACAAACCGGTAAGCAAACTCAACAAAATTCTAACTCTTACAGAAACGGTGTCCCGAAAGCTTGCAAAGCAGTTTCTATGCTTATTCAAGGGAGGCTCCGACGATCAAGACCCGCTAGTGCTAATGAGTTCCCGGCTACTTCTCCATGTTTGCTGGTGAAAAATAAAGCGCAAGCGTTTTCGAGACTATGCGAAGAAGACCATTTCAATAATCCATTTTACATTCTGTGATTTTCTTCTCTCTAAATTCTGCTCTTTGTATTCCCAATATTTCTACTTCTATACCTAAAATTTAACAACAACAAAATATTAAAGAAAATAAATAAATGAAAGTAAAAGTGAGTAATATCAATTTCAATTGAGATAGAAAAAACGAAGAGTAAACATACTTGAATGGTGGAGACCATTCCCCCTGTAGATATGAGTGCTCCATCTTGGATAATTTTCGCTCAAAAGCCTTTTCCTGCATTTTGACAAGCTCTTTAAACTTAGTTCTTCAATTTAACACTCAGGAGATGTTGAAAGAGAAAAACGACGAAAAGCTAAGAAGAAAAAAGTAATTTTAATTTTATGGTAGATAACGCTAAAATGATACATAATATACCTTAGATCGGCTGGAGTGCAACTCTAACATTGGAATATGAGCAATCGTGAGCCAATCGACACCTTCATCTCTCTTGTACTTTTGCAACAAAATGGGGCACTCCCTAATTAACAACCTCTGTAAAGATGATAGACTCTGAATTCCCTCAGGCAATTTTCTCAAATGATGACAATTTGAAATTCCAAGCATTTCTAGTGATTTCCAACAGTGGATTGACTCCAAAATAGTTGTCAAGCTTTCACATTCAGAAATATAGAGCATTCGTAGAGTGCTAACTTGTTGAAGGCCTAATGGCAGAGACACCCATTTCGAAAGCTTTACAATGCGTAGAACAATGAGGCTTTTAAGATTCTCCCAACACATGCCACAATCATCACTAGGTGGCTCAAGCTCTAGACAACTACCAATAATTAGGCTTTTAAGAGCTGTGAGATGCTGGATCCCTGACGAAAGAGACTTTAATTTAGAGCACCCTGAAATCTCCAACTTTTGCAAAGATGATAAATTCTGTATTCCTTCAGGCAATTCTATTAGACAAGGGCAATTCCAAATTCTAATCTTTTTCAATGATTTCCAATGGTGGATTGACTCTAAAATAGTTTTCAAGTTTTCACAATCCAAAATCTCAAGCTCTTGTAGAGTGCTGACTTGTTGAAGGCCTAATGGTAGAGATGCCCATTTCAAAAGGTTGTTAACCTTTAAATAAATGAGGCTCTTAAGACCTTCCCAACACTTGCCAAGTTCATCACTAAGTGGCTCAAGCTCTGGACAAACACTAAGAGATAGGTTTTCAAGAGCTGTGAGGTATTGGATCCCCGACGAGACAGACTTTAATTTCAAACAATCATATATTGCCAAATCCTTAAGAGAGGTGAGGTTTTTGAGCCACTCTTCTTGCAAAGTTTCTAGATCTAAAAGTTCTTCCAATGTAATTTTCTTCAGCTTTGACAGAGCCTCATATGAAGAGCTAGCAAGTGCAAAATTGGTTGTGCCAATTGGCATTTTTACCATCATTATCGGCTCCAATAACTTTCCGCTACACCCTTCCAATTCTAACCTTTTTATGTGTGGAGATAATGGTGGGTAAGTCAACAAAGGGCAAGCAGTTATATTTACAACAGAAAGTTTAGGAAACAAAGGAAGTGTGCAATTAATCTCTAAAGAGTCTCTCCACCACCCTTTGAGATTTGGACAACGCTTAAACCAGATTTTAGATAGTGATGGCAAAAAAGCTTCAACAAATTCTGATGAATCACACCAATCATCAGCAAATACATATTCATAAGCATCTATTTCATAAACAAAAACTTCCTTGAGTAATCGTGATTGTGGAGATAGTGGTAGAGAAGTCAACATAGGGCAGTTTTCTATCCATACTTCTAAAAGTCGAGGAAACAAAGGGGGTTTAGAATCATTTTGAACCTCTAAACAAAAGTTTCTCCACCAACCTTTAAGTTTCGGGCACTCTTCAAAATGGATTATAGAAAGTGATGAGAAAAAATCTTTAGCAAGTTCCAATGAAGAGGAAGAAAATTGACTCCCATCATCATCAAATAGGGATTCTAAAGTATCCATCTTTTCAAGATGAAGTTCCTCAAGCAAACACAATTGTGGAGATAATGGTAGAGAAGTCAACATAGGGCAGTTTTTAATCCATACTTTTGGAAGCTGAGGAAACAAAGGGAGTTTAGAATTAGAATCAACCTCTAAAGAAGAGTTTTTCCACCACCCCTTGAGTTTCAAGCAGTCCTCAAAATGGATTTTACAAAGTGAGGAGAAAAAATCTTTAGCAAATGCTGATGAAGAGGAAGAAAACTGACTCCTATCATTATCAAATAGGTATTCCAAAGTATCCATCTTTTCAAGATGAAGTTCCTCAAGCAAACATAATTGCGAAGATAGTGGTAGAGAAGTCAACATAGGGCAGTTTTTTATCCATACTTTTGAAAGTTAAGAAAACAAAGGGAGTTTAAAATCATGATCAACCACTAAAGAAGAGTTTCTCCACCACCCCTTGAGTTTCGGGCATATCTCAAAATGGATTTTAGAAAGTGATGGAAAAGAATTTTCAGTAGATGCTGATGAAGAGGAAGAGAACTCAACCCTACTATCATCAGATATGTAAATCAACGCATTCATCTCACTAAGATAAAGTGACTTGAGTGAACACAATTGATTCACATGTGGTAGATATTGACAACCATTACATTTGTACAATCTCAGTTCTTCAAGACTTGAGATTGACAAAATCCAACTTGGAAGCCTTACACTCCTGTAAGAATCCATCTCAAACTTCATCAAATTTGCGTGTGGTTGTAATCCTTCTAGTATCCTTTCATCCTCAGTATCATTACCATGGTCTTCATCACTAGATGAGAAGTGTAACATTAAACCTTTAAGACTTGTTTTCTCTTTAATATTTGCACCCTTATATTCTATTGCATCATATTTTGAATGTCCCAGATTCCAAATAATCAATCTTCCTCCTAACTTATTTAGTTCCTTAAATTCGCTAAGACTAGCATTATCACTTGAGGGAGAATTTGAGTCAACCTGGAATTGTTTCAACCATTGAAGTCTAGTTGATTTCCTTAATCCATGTGAGAAATATGTCATTTTACTACAATGATCAAGAGTAAGAATCCTAAGGTTGACCAAATTTTTAATTCCTTTTGGCAATCCCATAAGTGCATCACAATTATAAAGATTTAGGAACTGTAGATTTACTAACTTGGTACAAGTGCAAGGAAGCACCTTGATTTTTTTATTCCATGAAAGATCAAGATATCTTAGATGCTTCAATTGACCAATAGTATTTGGTACATGCTCAAGATTATTCTTACTCATATTCAACACACGCAAAAACTTGAAACTTGAAAAAATCACTTCATAGTCAATCTTACCTTTGAAATTGGGACAAAGAAATGTTCGTATTAGCCTTCCTTCACAACGTAAAACCAACTCTTTAATAGGAAAATCTAATCCCCCACAAACTGATAAATGACGAGTTTTCTTATTGATTTTCCACTCTTCTTTATTAGAGGTAGTGATCAATGAACTTGTCATTACTAATGTAGCAAGGTCATGCATGAGATCATGCATTTTACATCCAATTACCACATGATCTTTATTTTCCTTAGGATCTTGAAAAAATGATCTCCAAAGTAAATCCATAAAATAATTATTGCCAACAACTTCCAAACATTGATTTGTTGGTGATGCCTCAACAAACCCATGAGCTATCTATTCTTTAATTATTAATGTTCTATCATACACATGATCCTTTGGATACATACTACAGTATGCAAAACAATGCTTCAAATATGAAGGAAGTTTATTATAGCTAAGCTTTAGAGTTGATAAAATATCAAATTCATCCTTTTCTATGTCTTGAAGATCATTTTTTACAAACTTTAGCCACTCCACTTCTGAATTTTTTAAATGTAACATCATTCCCAGGGTTCTCACGGCTAAAGGGACACCAGCACACTTTCTTAAAATCTCCCTCCCTAATTCCAGAAATTTTGGATTCTCTGGCCATTCTCCATTTGGAAAAGTCATTTGCTTAAATAAATTCAGTGAAGCCTCATCCCCTAAACTCTCTAAAAAGTATGGCTCTCCTTGAAACATGATTTTTGCAACCTTTTCACTTCGTGTTGTTACTAATATTTTGCTGCCTGTTGCACCACCCACCAGCACTCTTTTCAACTTAGACCATTGTTCAGGATTTTCATTCCACACATCATCTAATACCAGAAAATATTTCTTTCCATTGATTTTTTCATGAAGATTCTTTATCATTACATCCATGGATTTTGCTTTCTTCCCTTCTACCGACTCTAATATTTTTCCAACAATATCTTCCACGTTGAAAGGATCAGAGACACATATCCACATTCTTAGTTCAAAGTGGGTTTTAATTTTCTCAGCGTTGTATGCTTGTTGAGCTAGTGTGGTCTTTCCTAACCCTCCAATACCAACGATTGGGAGGACTGAAACGTTCTCCTGAACGTTAGTATCCACCAGTTGTTCTATAATTTTCTCCGTATCAACATCTCGACCTACAACTTCGTACTCAGGCATAACAGAATTACTATCCCTCCCCGTCACCCTGACAGCAGTCTCTTCAAGGCGCGGCACAAAGTCGAAATTTCTCATATCAACTGCAATGGCATCTAAGGCCTCTCTAATCACCTTAATCTTATGGGCCATTCTATGATCACAGACAAGGGGATTTGATTTGGAAAAGAATAGGCGTACCTTTTTTGCCATCTTGTTCCCAACCATCAGTTCTCGTTGCAGGGCATTGGTAGAAACAGCATCTAGCAGGTCGTCCGCTTCATAGAGGATATCCGTTAGCTTTCCAAGCCAATCACTAACCAAATGGCTCCTCGCCTGTTGCTCCTCCGCATCCAGAAGCACGGCATTGATGGTTGAAACTGTATTTTTCAGCTTTTTAAGCTCTTTCTTGACACCCAAAAACAGTTTGACCTCTTCGGCAGCCAGAGGGCCGGCCACACTGCTGATTATTCCCTCAGCAATGTTGAAAAGAACTTTTTCTGCCATTCCCTGATGATGAGTGAAGAACGCAAGAAAAGGGTTGATGAAGGGTAAATGTTGTTAGAAAAGGATTCTTGAAGAACTTGAGAAGTAGAAGACAGATATGTTCGCTTCTACCCAAAGAGGCAGGGGCATCGTGTACTTATAAGACCAAACACTGGAGAAGGAAGTCCGCGTTCAGTCAATTTGCAATGCGAAGCATAAAACTAATAAGCGTTCACATTGGTGGGGCAAGATGAGGTCACCGAGATCACAGACAATTAGCAGGTGCCTTAATCTTAATCTCTTTTTAATTAGAAACGAATGACTTAAATAATAATAGTATTAGGTGGATATGATCACGGAAACCACCTCCTGCAATCGTCGTGCGCCTCAGTAACATATAGCATACTACTGATCTTTCAAACTATCTATCTTAATAGCTTTTGCTTATTTGATACAGCAACTTGTTTGCATTTGATTTGTTTTAGCTTTCTCGGAATTCTAACTTTTTTTAATGTATTCTAATGGTGCAACCTCACAAAAAAATTTAGATTGTTTTGGTTTCAGTGATTACTTTCTAAAGAACTTGCATTTCCTTTTGTGTTTTCTAAAGCATCCGTATTTTTTTGCCTCCACCATCATACGAAAGTTTTTTGTCATTGATGTTATTGAATTTGATGCACGAATCTCAAGAAAAATGCTTGAACCACTATGATTAAATCCCACTTAGATTATATTTTTTCCCTACCCGAGTCTTTCACCATCCTTTATGATATGCATTTGGATGTACATTTGGACCATTTTCATTTTACCTTCAATTATGAGTACCAACACATAAAAAGTCAGCACCGCCACAACCATGTCTGTCTCATGCTGTTGGAGATCGCAGAGAAGAGACTGCTTTATCCTTGATGGAAATTAAGACAATATTATTTAATGGAAGCTAGTAACTTGAGAAAAAGATTGAGGAAAGCTTTTCCTTTGCTATTGCAATTGAACTATATCAAAGAACAATTTATTTTATTGCACGAGTTAAGTTAGGATAAACTTGGAAAAAGTGTACATTTACCTTCCCCTTGATACAGAAATTTTAGACGTAAGAATTGCTATAGTAAATCGTTTAAGAACTATGCATTCTTAAATTAGTAGTTAACTCCATATTTTTGCTACTTAGAATGTAAAGAAATGGAAAGGTAGTGGAATGTTAAAAAATCCATGTCCTCGTTGGCCCCTTACCCAACAAAAGAAAATCCAACCTCTATTCATGACAGAAGAATCTGTCATCTAGCAATTAAACAAAAGCAAAGATACAGCAAAAGGTATTGAAGTATCATTATAAAAGGATTAGCTGGTCTGGAGGGATGGTATACATTCCAAGCTTTCACGACTGCCGGAACCCTTTATACTTTCCTTCCGAGGCATTACATCGTCTAACTAAGGATCATTCTTCAACTGGATGTCATTCATAAAGCAACAAAAGTTAACAAAGAAAAGCATCAACATAACACAATTCTTTCTGCATTACTACGTTTCGATCCATATCTGCCACACGGCCGATTCCGTTTTGATGAAAAAACATTCGCTTTCTTTGTTAGATCTAAGAACGATGCAGCTAGTGCTAATGAGGGTCTCGGTTGTTTCAATGACTGGCGGAAAAGGAAGCTAAGACGGGCACCGGTGCAAGACAGGGCTAATAAATCATCTGCCATTCCAAAGGCATATGAATAGCATATTATGGACAGTGGTATATCTGCAAAATTTACTAAAATATCTTTTTGACAAATTTCTTAAGATATTCACTATAATGCTTTAATTACTTACCATAATTGAATTAGAAAATTAAGACTTATCTCAATAGAGTAAGCTCTATAAAGCACATAAGAAAACTGCGATCAATGTTAATTTGAAAAGTGGTAATATAACTATACCAAAATCTCAACTATCCAACTTAAAATACCAATAGAGACTCAAGAAATTATAGAATATCATAAGATCATAGGAGTCAAATCTCATTTATTTATTCTCCTTGTCCTAATTTTTGAAAAAAGCATTTGAATTTTATGACGAGAAATCTAATATTTAAATAAAAATGAAGAAAGAAAAGTCAAAGTACAAAACATAAGAACAGTGAGACAAATATATTTATACCAAAAGGTAAGAGGGTCCCAAAAAAGTCCTTGTCGTTGGACTTAAAAAGATTCATGGGTTTCTTCGAAGTGAAGAGATTTGAAGCCATGATGAATTTCCAAATTGCACACGCAAAGAATAATCTTTCATCAAACAATTAGACAAAAGAAGCAAACAAAGCAAAAGGTGGTGAGGTATCATTAGCAAGGTATGAATTGGTCTGGAGGGAAGGTATACATTCTAAGCTTTTACCATCACGGGAACCCTTTATGCTTTCGTTTAAATCAATGAAGTAAGGATCATATTTTCCAGTTAGATGTTATTCATAGATGCAACTAAAGTTAAGGAAGAAAAGCATTCAGGTAACATATTTCCTGTCCCAACAGACTACGCCTTCAATTCAGATGTAAATATGAATATGAATTTCCAAATTGTACATGCAAAGAATAATCTTTCATCAAAAGATTAGACAAAAGAAGCAAACAGAGCAAAAGGTGGTGAAGTATTATTAGCAAAGTATGAATTGGTCTAGAGGGAAGATATTCATTCCAAGCTTTTACCATCACGGGAACGCTTTATGCTTTCCTTTAAATCAATGAAGTAAGGATCATGTTCTTCGGTTAAATGTCATTCATAGATGCAACTAAAGTTAAGAAAGAAAAGCATTCAGGTAACATAGTTGCTTTCCCAATAAACTATGTCTTCAACACGCTTACCTTGCCTTTTTTCACCACATACCAACAAGTGGGGTAAATCTGATATCACATACTTGTTAAAAAATAAAATTCAAACGAGTTTCAAATAAGGAAATTGACACGTTGTTCTTGATTTGCATACCTAAATGCAAAAAGGAAAAAATAGTTAAAATTTGATGCAAGTTATTTTTGTAACTATAGATATTGACTTGGTTAAGGAATTAAATAGAATCCTAAAAAAAAAAATGACAATGCATCAATGGTCATGAGATTTTCCTTTTTCCTTTTTAATTTTTTTATAATAAATATAAGAAAAAATTGAGATAATTTGTTGCGCAAGTTCATAATTAGTTCATTAGAATGAAAAATTGATGCAATTCATCCATTCTTTATATTTTTTATTTTTCAATATAATATCGTAATCTTATTTTCTACACAGTTTTTCACTTTCATTACAAGTTTTACCACAAATGTTCGAGATCCAATTAACCATTAGTCAAATCAAACACATAAACAAAGAAAATCAACAGAATTCACCGCCTTATACAAAGCATATCACATGGACTGGACTTGTTGGTGTTGTCTCGGTGTTGTTGAGGGAATTCAAGGGCCTGAATGACTTTAAGAGAAATCGGGGGAAACTGGAAGCTTCATGGCGTTCAAAATTGATTATGGAAAATATATGATTTTATTGTGATATATAGAAGAGGAAATAAATAAAAATTATTTAAAAATTTAATACTAATTTAGATTCAAGCTTTTATCAACTGATAGCAATATCAAAATCCTATTATCTCCTACTTGGTAGTTCAAATGGAGCTACTAGGGGATTTGAGCTTTTAAGACACCACATCTCCTCCCCTTCTATCTAACAAAAAAATAAATAATAAATAAAGAAATTCTATCCTTAAACAAGTTTTTATCAACTAAATAATAATTAACAATTATTTGAATATTGATATCTCATTTCCAAAACTTCATGTCAAGTAGGTATTTTGTGCACAATAAAAACATTGTTTATAGTATTGATATGGTCTTAGGAAATCAATAAATACAAATTATTATATAGCTCATATTTAAGAACAAACTTCCAACAATAAAAATGATATCTCGAGGACTCTCCTCAATTAACTTGTATTGTAATTTTTGTGATTCTCAATTAGAAAACAAATTACACTTATTTTTTTAATATACTTGAATCAAGCAAATTTGGCAAAATATCCTTGCACAAAGGGTAGATATTTGTTAATTGGACCTATGGAGTGCTGTTCGAATTGGCCGTGCAACGTGATGTTAAAATTTTAGTAGTTAATAAATAATATTAATCTTAATTTATTATTTTGCTTTTCTACAATTTTGCGTGTTGATTTCGGCAGCCTTGAACGAAGAGCAAGGAAAGCAGCATATGGTCTGGCCTTCTTTATCTGCCTTTTGACATTTTTGCTTATCTTTCTTTCTTCTGGGCCAGAAAATGACGACCATTAATTGCTTTTATTAAAGCTACCTCCAATTTAATAATATATCCGGATGCCACCTAACTTCACCTTATTTGGACTAAAAGCAATCCAAATCCCACCAAATCAACGACCATACTGAAGCAAAAGATTCATGAAAGGTTAGCAGTAATGTTGGCTTGGAGCCCTCGATTTCTTTCTTTAGCTTTTGGGAATTCTAACCCTCTTGGTGCTCTATGATGATGATGTAACTCCACTAAACTTTCAAATTGTTTTGGCTTCGATGATTACTTTCTAAATAACTCCCATTCCTTTTTTGTTATTTTTTTGAAGCATGGAGACATCTTTTTTTTTTTTTCTTTCTCCTAAAGCATTATTGATATTATTTAATTCGATTCATGAATCACAAGGAAAATGCTTGAACTGCTATGATTAAATCCCACTTAAATTATATATTTTTCCTATTGAATTCCTTTACCATCCTTTATGACATGCATTTGGGTGTACATTTGGGTCATTTTCATTCTGCCTTTGAGCGAGGGCCTAAAGGTCCTTTTATTTATATCAAAGCTATACTCGATTATGAGTACTATAATCAAATTAAAGAAGCCAATACATCAAAAAGCCAGTACCACCACAAATAAAGATTTATGCATCCATAAATATAAACCTTCAACTTAGATTTAAACCACTAATTTTGAAACAAGTATACAAATCATCAACTTACACAAGTCAATAGAACAATTTTGGCCAACATATGTTTAGATTATGCATAACATATTTGTCAATTTAGATGTACGAACTTGTGAATGCATTGATGGTGCAACATGCTATTAGCTAATTGTAATAATGAATTGTTATCTAATTGCAACAACTAGTAAGCAATCCTTATCTTAGGTTACACGTTTTTAGCAATCTTTATTTTTGAGTCTTGGTCTTCTTTCTTTAGGTTTGATCAAAGATCTTTTTTAACACAAAGTCCAGCACTTGAATTTCCACAACCTCTGCTAGAGAGCTAGGAATGCGGGATTTCTTTTAGCTTTTGACATTTCTAACTTACTTTTGCTTATTTTGTCTCCCGTGGGGCCAGAAAGAATGGCAACTATTCTTTTGTTCTTTTTCTAAAGCAATTCATTAGCTCCACCAATTGCACTTTTCTAGCAAAATAAGACTCAATTATTAGGATAAACAAAGATTTTGGTCGTTCTTGATGCCAAAAAATACTTCTATAGCAAGAATACATCTGTTATTAAGGACTGATAGTTTTATGTTTGGAAAACCACAAGAGAATGCTTGAACAGCTTTATCATAAAACCGTACGAGTTAAGGTTTGCCTCTAGTTCTATAACACTGCAATCAGTTTCAAAGCTTGGATTTTGCTAAGGTACTTGTATTGCAATTTGCTAAGGTACTTGTATCGGGTCGAGGCACGCAGGAGACCATTTCTTTGTTGGACAGGATGTAGAGGCATCGAAGGCCCATATTTTTTCTAACCCATGGGTCCAGTATCGACCCAAACTGAAACGTTTGTTCTATCCTGTAGCCTGAAATGTAACCTTGAACTGAAACGATGAGGTGTTTTTGGACCGTGAAATAGGAATGACAGATCGGCCGAGCCCATTGATGTCTTCCTTTGGAGATAAGAAATGTTTTGGTACAAAAAATCAATCTTTTTATTCCTAAGAATAATAAAAGGAATTTTATTTTCTCCATGAATTTTCAAAATTTTTATTGTTTTCAAAGTTCCTAATCTTGGGAAAACTAACTGTTTATGAATTAAAGTGATGATATTGTCAGTAAAAAATGACAACTAGGAATAAGTAAGAACTCATAATATGGGCATTTTGATATGGACGTGGATGTACTTTTCACATTAGATAAATTTTTTCTATCATATAAATATGTCCTTTTATTGCTAAATATGAATAACATTAAGTTAAATATTATAAGTGTTTTATATGAATATTAAGTGACCCTCATATGCCATAGTACCCTACCAAACATTCTTAATTGTGAAAGGTAACATTCTAAATGAAATGATTTTCACCATCTTACACATTAGACATATTAATCACCAAAAAGAGGCTCTAAGTAAAAATATCACACTTATCTATACATAGTTTTGTAACTCAATTTGTTTTACAAGCCCAATTGAATCAAATAACTTTCAATTACCAAGATAAGGAATTCTAGAGATAAAAGGTTCTCTTTGCATACCCGACATACTATAGCTATCAATTCCAAATGAGGCTCAATTTCCAAGCATCAGGCTTTCCCAATACAACCAGAGAGATGATGACAGGGCTGAAAGATACAGCGAAGGAGTTTCACGATCCAGCTATGCAGGTAGTCCTTAAAGACCCTTGTGTTGGAATGAAACGGAAGAGAAATCAAAGATTAATCCTCTTGAGTTATTTATGATGTTTTTAGAACGTAACAAAGCAGCTGTTATATATTTTACCTGAATAATAAAGATAGGTGCAACTAGAAGGCCATTAGGTGACAGGAAAACGTCACCAAGGAGCCAGTTTTTCAGGGGACGAAAAAATTGTAATCTGTAAGCCCCTGTGTAGAGTAACAGTGAGTGCCCTTGTGATGATTTGAAGAGGGCTTATCAATCGCCATTTTTAGAGAAAGAGAGGAAGGATCATTGCAATACAGTAAAGACGGGAACTCGGAAGGCAAGAACAAATGTAAAAGCTGGAATTAAAACCTGCGTCAAAATCAAAAAGATTAAACTCTTTGCTTAAAGCATGAAACCGCTTCTTCTCGGAGCCAAGCGGGCGGTTCCTATGTTTCGGAACCACAAACAAACAAAATCAACGATGAGTGGCAAGTCGTGCTGATTGTCGCGGTTGTTTCCCATTGATTGCGGAGAAAGAAGCGGAGACGGGCGTGGGTGCCAGTGCCGCTGCAATCTTTGTGATCCGGCGACTATTTCCTCCGCCGGGCCCTCTTCTTCCTCAACGCCGACGCTAAACCTAGATGATGCGTCGTATGGACTGGTGTTTTTTGGCAGTGTTGTGGATGGTGATGGCATGGACGCTGAAGATGCTGACGTGGCCTTGGATGATTCTGCGTGGCGGGATCTAACGTGGCAAGTTCAGCTCCCTTTATAATAATATACGGTGCGTTTGGGAGGAGGGCAAAATGGTAACATTGTGAAAGAAAAGAGGATAGGGCATCGTGTGGGGACAGGAGCCTGCCGTCTTCTCCGAGGGTGTAGGGTCTCTCTTTGTCTCTCTCTGCGCCGAAAAAAAAGAGTCCTTGAAGCACGTTGATGGGTTAGTAATTATTTTTAATTTTTAATTTTTAGTTTTAATATTCTTAAATGTTATTAAATGTTATTACATGTTATTAAATGTTATTAAATGTTATTAAATGTTGTTAAATGAAAAATGATGTTGTTCAGCTTTTTGGTTTTATGTCATTTGTCTAGAAATGGGATAATCGGTGCTCATATTTGGGACCAGTTTTCCTTCCAAGACATCTTATTTGACCCGCTTACAGATCTCCCAGTTCCCTTCCAAGTCCGACTTTGGAGGGTTCAAAACTATTTAGTAATACAGGTGCCGAAAAGGTGTTAGAATATGGCTTAGTTAAACTTTTATCTGGACTTTGCATCATGATTGGAGCGTGAAAAGAGCCAACGGTGAACATCTGTTAGCAGCATTTAGTTTTGTAAAGAAAAAGTTGACATGGTGGATCAGGTTGCTTAGTAACTCATAATTTTTATCCTTGTCTAAAATTTGGAGCAGTTGATTTTCCTGATATTACTGGTAGTGATTTCTAATTTGTATTAACAGATGAACAATTTCTTAGTTAACTGGTACTTATTTCTGTTTTTTGAGAACAAGTACCTAGTTTGCATGTAAAATAATTATGAAGTAGCAATTGAGAGAACTTTGGATATGAGATAGTTAATATTGTCGCTGAACTGAGCTTCTACAAGTGTCTTGCCTTATTGAGCTTATATTGTTTTTCCTTTTCTCTTCATATGGGCTGCCACCTATTGTCAATGTATTTATTATTTTGATTCTTCTTCATAAATTCGTATTTACTATTCTTGTCATTTTCCTAATTAATTACAGTCTTCCTATGGCAATAAGTATTCCCCCTTATTGCTAGTGGCTCCATATCGAAGCCTTACAATATTCAGTCTTTTTTTTATTTTTAATCCAATAACGTGGCTTGTGTGGGCCACCCACTTCACAGAGTATGAATTTATACCTGCCTATTGCTCTTTTAACTTTGACGTTAACCTTCTTTACTTGTTCTTCGACAGTATAAAGAGATAGAGTGCGGATAACTATGTCTCTTCTCAGTGTCCTTAAGAGCCTATGGCATGCATGGAGTATTCGGTCCTGTATTCTCTTAAGCCTTATGCTGCAGGCATTTCTGCTTCTTGTAGCGCCCCTCAGAAAACGGCCCCCGTTAAAACAAAGGTTTAAGGAACCGTTTTTTGGACTCGTATGGCTGGCATACATTCAGAGGGAGTGGTTCAATATCTTTGTCATTGGTCTGATGTCCTGGAACAACGGTGATCCCAGTAAACCGAAGGATGGGAATGAGGATTTCATGGCACTTTGGGCTTCCTTTCTTTTGCTGCAGGCTGGAGGTCCCGATGCAATTACTTCTTTTGCTATTGAAGATAATCAGCTCTGGCTTAGGCACTTGTTGCAGCTCACTTTACAGGTTCTACTCACTGCTAACATCTTTTGTCTATCATTTCCTCAAAGTAAGATATGGATTCCCGCTGCCATGATGTTTTTGGCGGGAACTATCAGTTATGCAGAGCGGGTGTATGCTCTGTATCTTGCATGCTTGGATCGAAGCGGACCTTCGGAGCCGAGAAAACCGTATCATGGTCTTGATTATGAAGAGGCTTTGAGGCTACACTGTTCAGTGAGTGCAGTCGACGTTGCAAAACGTGCGAGGGGGATGCCAAGGGCGGGTGAGTATGCTGCAAATTCCAAAAACACAAGTGAAGATGACAAGCAGGAATTAGTCATACGTTCACTAACACGAGCATCGCGCTTCCTTGATATGCTGAAAGGATTTATTAGAGGCACCATCTTCAGCTCAATACGCATAGAAGAAAGCAAAGAGTATTTCCTTAATACAAAGCTAGATGAGGCATCCCGCGTGATCGAGTATGAGCTCAGTTTCCTGTATGATCTTCTCCACACAAAGGTTGTCGTGTTCCGTAACCGACAGGGGTACATCCTTCGAGCTTTTTGCTTTTTGTTGATCCTAGCTGCGTTAATAGTGTTTCTTTTCCTTGAAAAGCAACATAAGTTTCCTGATAAGTTAGATGTTAATCTTTCTTATGCCTTGCTCTGGGGAACGTTAGTCATCGAGCTCATAAATGCTCTGAGTCTAATGTTTTCCGACTGGACTGTGATTGCTCTGAAGGATAGCTGGAGAAAGTTCTTTCCAGAATTCATCTTGGAAAGACTCTTAAAAAGACAAAGGTGGTCTAGGTCATGTTTCCAATATGATATGATAAGCTATTGCTTAAATGGTCCTCCTACATGGTTGAGCAAGTGGGCTGCTTTTATGCACCTTGGGGAAACTCTAGACAAGTTGTACATCTGGTTGTTTTCTAATTCGAGGATGGTCGAAACATATATGGAGGAATTCATTTTTGGACAGCTGAAAAATAGATCGTTAATTGCAAAGAATTTAGAAGGTGGAATGGAAGCATGCTCGCAAAGAGGTGATAGGGCTCTTATGCAAAGTAGACATGGTTGGATACTAAGGTGGAGCATAGAGGAGTATCAATACGGAGAAAGTCTTCTCTTGTGGCATGTCGCCACTGAAATTTGCTATCAAAAGCATCTCAAAGATAAAGAAAAAGGGCTTAAAGAACAAAAAGAAATGGAAGCCAAATTCGATGACGAGATATGTAAGCAAATTTCAGATTACATGTTTTATCTTTTCCTTATGCAACATAAATTGATAGCTCCCATGTTGGGTAGTTGGGAAAGGGCCTTTGATGATACTTGTATAGAAGCTAAGAGATTTTTTGAACGAAAGAGACTAAAAGGACCAGATCAAAAAAGAGCTTGTGAGGAAATCTTTAATGTGAAAACTCCAATCAGACCAGCTGCTGTGAAGGGAAGTAATTGCAAATCTGTGCTCTTTGATGCAAATATCCTAGCGAAAGAGCTCCAGAAGTTAGGAAATGATCAATGGAGGATAATGAGTGAAGTTTGGATGGAGTTGATGTCCTATGCTGGCATTAATTCTAAACGAAATCAACATACTTCGCAACTCAGTCAGGGAGGAGAACTCTTGACACTTGTTTGGCTATTGATGAATCACCTTGGCTTGGGAACACTATTCTGCAAGTGCAAATACCAAAATCGAACCAACATGGTTAATATAGAGTAACTTGACTGTCATGAGCTGCTTGCGTGAAAGAGTGCAAATTTTGGGAATGAGTTGTTAATTTCCTTAGAGATGCAGTGTGTTTTGGGATGAGGGCAAAATGGTAAATTTTGGATAGGGAAAAAGGGCAAGAACACTGCCATTTTCTCCGAAATAGTTGGTGTTTTCTTTTTGTGGAAAAAGCCATCCCTTAAGGAGGCACGTAGGATGATGAATTGCAGTGTTTTTGTTACTTTAATGTTCTTTTTGTGGAAAAAGCCATCCCTTAAGGAGGCATGTAGGATCACGAATTGCAGTTGTTTTTGTTGCCTTAATGTTCTGTTGAATTTCTAAGGAAGTTATGAATTTAGTTATAGGAATTCTTAGATCTTTTACATTGATCAACATCAAAGTGCAGGAATTTACAGAGCTTAGCTTTTCAATACCGTTGTTATGTTGATTTTGCCTTTAAATCTTCTTTGGATTTGAAATATTTATAAGTGATGTTATTCTATCTATTCATTACTTAAAAGATCTTTAAGAAAGATTTAAAAAGTACAGAAATTTTTGTCATATTGTTTTCAATAAGAGGATTGCATAATGCTCTTTCTTTCTCAACTATGAATTCGGTGCCTCTGTTCATCATTATGGTCATAAAGTATTTATTGCAATGAATATCTCTACATGAACACCAAAAAGCCTCCTGTGTAGAATTCTACCTCTTCCATAGCCAAACAACGACACAACCAGAAGACCGTAAGTAGGGAAGGGTTGCTGGAGTTACTTAGTCAATACAGTCACCTGAAGTCTTTAGAAAAATCCTTGGATCAAAAACCCAAGAACTCTCAACCACAAAAAGCCAATTTCGTCAAACAGAGCTCGTGGGATCAACTTCATTATCTTTTCATATCAAAAGCCAATAAAGCAATAATCCTTTGTACACAAGTCGGGATAGGTCTTGTGACGGGCCACCCCTTCTCTCTGGTGAGGCGTGGACTTGCACTATGGTGGGTCTACACTATCCCGCCCCCTCTGAATGGCTTTGCATAAATTCTTAAATATGAGTAAACAACTTTGCATTATTGAACAGTAAAAAAAGTTAAAAGTTTAATCCAAATTTTAGTTTGTAAGTTGGAGGGAGAAATTTATATTTAAATAATGACCTAAAAATCTTATTTATCTGATGTTAGACAATACTAATCAACACCTTCTATACTCACCGAAATAGCTCAAGATACAGGGGTTTAAAGAAACTTTTGAACTCTAATATCATATTTCAAAATTAAAAAAAGAAGAAAAATACACATAAGGCAATAGTGTTCTATTCAAGTGAAAAATGAAGACATAGTTGGCCCCCAAAAGCTTTTACTGTCTTATTCCCTTGATAAAAGAATGGACATTCGTGTTTCATATTATATATATATATAAAAGTGGATTTGCATGTCATACCCGGAAAAAGATTCTAGCGAGAAAAGCCGTGTAGGTTTACAGGACAAGTTAATTTTGATAGAGTAACGTTTGGGCCTTTTGGAAAGGGCCTAGCTTCGTAATATTGCTGTCACGTCACCGTTAGATCCCCCGACACAACCAACTCCGCCCAATGTTTTGCCTATCTTGGAATAATGCCAACTACAACGTTTGCTTCCAAGATATAGCGCAGCCGGACCAGCGGCTGTAGAAAGGTATGTGGTCAGAAATTGTCTTTCCGGCATCAGACTCTTGGGATCAAGACGCCTTCTCATATGCATGTTCTACACCCAAGGTATTGACCTCACTTAAAATTCAACCTGATTTAGAAATGGGATGTTACTGTTGTGGACAAATGGGCTTGCAACGGTTACCATTTTCTAAAGAACTGAGGTATGTTCCTAGACAATGTACTAGAGAATACGGCTTTTTCTTTTTGTTCTTTCTTTTAGCTACTTATGTTACCTAATATATTGTCAAATTCCTGGAATATCTCCAACCATGATATGCATTCTAAATATGAGCACGAACTGTCCAGTTTCCAGACAAATAACATAAAACCAAAGAGCCACCCAAACTGAACAATGTAATTTGCAACAAAAAAGCCCTAAAATTTCAGAGCATGAAACCGAAGTGCTTCCTATGCTTATTCAAGTGAGGCTTTGATGATGAAAGACCCATCAGTGCTGGTGAGTTCCAGGTTGTTTCTTCATGATTGGCGGTGGAAAGTGAAGTGCCATTACTGTAGTTTCAATATGTGTCTGTTTGGAATACTATAAGAAGAGAAATTCATTTAAGAATTCTATACTGGCTTTTGAGGAAGCTGACAGGGTCATGGGGGCCAAACCAAGTGCAATCTTGCCATACAGTAATTACTTGTGCGGCTGGTTCTTCTTCTTCCTTGCCAGCAACACATCGACCTGAACCTAGAAGATCTATTGTTCATAACGGTGTTGTTATTGGTGGTGATGACGTTGCTGTTGCGGGAATCCAATATGGCTTCAAAGAGTTCTAGAGGTCCACTGCCACCAGATTTGGGGTTGATCATCAATGGACAAATTTCATTGGAGAAATCTTCTCTTGCCTTTTATACTCAAATTCGTTGCAGAATTCTTGTTTTCATTTTTCTGCCAATCCTTCTCTATACTAAATATCTTCTTTTGCTTTTAACATAATTTTTTTTCCTTTCTGAATGGTGTTACAATAAAATATTATAAACATTGATCAAGCTGTGAATAAAGTATTTATATAGATACGTTATTCAAGATTCAAATAGATAATGCTACTTTTTTCTCAAGAAATCACTAGTTCTGTTCAAAGTCATGGGCATGATGAAAGGAAAAAGTGAAAAAAGAAAAAAAGAAAAAGAGGGAAGAGGTTGGAGCCGAGAAAGATGATGAAAATTCTTGAATAGGAGAATATACACGAGTCTACCATGTAAAGAATTGTGTCCCACATCGGAACGAGGAAACCGAACTTTGCACCTTAAAAGGTGCGGGGTTTCCCCCTACTATTGCCTATGGGTTTTAGTAGGACCAACTGGGGCCTCAACTTCTTTATGGTATCAGAGCCAAGTTGCATTGAAGGCTGATTTTTCTGCATCTTGAGATTATCTAGTCTGTTTGATAACTCTATTTTTATAGAGTTATTTGACCTATTTTTAGGCAATAAATAATGCAATGCTTATGAGAAAATATTTGAATTCCTCTTTATTTACCTAAATTTGTCTTGTTTATGTAGTGTAAGGAGGCATGGAGAAAAAGGATGAATAAGGAGAACCTGATGCTTATTGTGTGGCAAAATCGTAATATCAAGATCAAGAGAGTCATGATGGGCTTGGACTTTAGATTTTCCATTGTTATTAGGTTTTCTATTTATTGAGAAAACTCAATCATGTTAGGAATTCAAATCCTAATTAATTTATAAGTTCAAAACCCAATTGTTTTAGATCTCTAAAACCCAATTCTACTTGGATAGGAGATAGGTCTAAACCTAAACCCTATTTAAGAGAAGAGAAGAGGCAAAAGAAGGGGGAGGAGGAAATTGAGCACAACTCAAGAAAGAGGCCAAGAATTCAAGGTTTTCTTGAAAAGAAGACAAAAAGGGTGACAGACTTCTTATTCTTGGATTCAAGATGCATTCTTTATTTCTTATTACTATTCTTCCTCATTATTTCTTTATGTTTTAGCTTATTTTTGTTAGAGCTGCGATGTAACCTAATTATGATGGTATGAATCTTATAATTATTATGTTCTGCAAGATATTTTGTTTATGTGAAGTTACATATTACTGTGTTTAATGCTTTTAAGTGATTAGCTACCACTTGAATGATCTGATTTGCATGTTTGAGACCGACAGGAGATAATATGTAGTTGTTTCTTGTAATATATAACCATGAATTAAATATGGATAGACATATACCATGTTGTTTGCGTGGCTTTTGGTGATAAGATGATCGAAAGATTTATTGTAAACCAGGAATACTCACAGATCCTAATGCATTTGGTTTGTTTTAATTCATGTATAGAAATATAGTGAATTAATGAACTAAATAGGTTTGCTATACCTAGACATAGGATAGTAAATAAATTAGGAGATTCCGCCATCACATAGATATTATCCCTCTTGCAAGCATAAATAATCAATATTAATACCTAGTAATTATGGTGAAATCATATGCTCTAACATATTTCTTATATTTAGTTTTCTTAGATTTAGTTAGTTAATCTATCATCTATCAATTTGGTTTGTTAGATAAATTCTAGGAGTTATTCACTGTTAGTAATTAGTTGGTCTAGTAATCACCAATCTCTGTGGGACGATATCTTTCTTATCATTATATTACTTGTTCGACATGTTCACTTGCATTTAGAATTTCACCGAACACTGTTCTCTACCAAAGAAGAATGTTTTTGCAGGGTTTTCTCTATGTTTGTATTTTATTTATGCGTTCCAACTCTTCACGCTACACCAAGATCAAGAAGCAGAAGGATGACGAGATCCAATCAGCAATGCCAGATTTGGCATCGGAAAGGCCAGGATCTCACTGAGTGAGGCTTCCATTCACCCATAACTACAAATGGTTCTCTTTGCTTCCGTAGCCTTTAAAACCAGCGCAGAAACCCATCTCTCTCTCAACACAGAAAGAGAGAGAAAGTGGATGTCGCCAAAACCAGCAACATGAAGAAAAAAAAAAAAATTCCACTCACCCATCACTACAAATGGTTCTCTTTGCTTCCGCAGCCTCTAAAACCAGCACAGAAACCCATCTCTCTCTCAACACAGAAAGAGAGAGAAAGTGGATGTCGCCAGATCCAGCGACATGAAAAAAAAAAAAAAAAAAAAAAATCGTCGGCAAAGCTCACCAGATTCACGAACTCTCTATCTTCAGCACGAGTGAACGTGCAAACCTATTCAGTTAGCACACAACACGCACATCCTCTGCGTGTAACAAACAAAAAAAAAAGTTTTCTTGTCCAGCCCGCGCAACACGCACAACCTCATTCATGCGTGTCACACATGTGGCAATTAATGGACAAGTTGATAAAAGAGAGAAGTGCAACAATCCCACATAGTCCGGAAGCAACATCAACTCATTCCTTCCTTGACAAGTCAGAGGAGCTAGGAGTTTCAAGCTTGCCGCGCCCCGCCGCTTCTGTGTTTCAAGCTTGTGGTCTCATCCGATCCTAAGCTTGAGGGGGCATGTTGAAGAAAGACCACTTGCACACGTAAGATGCAAGTCCAAAAAGGCACTCAAGCATGTGGAGAGAAGTGACAAGAGCATCCCACGTTCTCTGCAAAAGAGAGACCTCTTGTCAAGTGTGGGACTAGTTTACGTGTACTCTTTGTCTAACCAAATCTGCTTCATGTACTCGGCAAGGTTGCCTATAAAATCATGTACTCAACCAAAACAATACAATGAAGTGAAACCTTTGTAGGGAAGAAACATGTTGTCTTCTGAGTAGCTCGTAGCAGGGTCGAATGGCTCTGCGTCCATGGCTTTTCAAATCAGCTTTCTCGTGTCTTTTCCGTTTCTAGCTTTCACTTGTTTCTGTATTTTCTAAGATGTTAGACCTTTGTGTTTACTGCCTTCAGTCGTGTATGTTTCTTACTTTTACAGATTTTCTTCTTGGTATCAAAGCCATTCTCCTTACTTGTGTGGGGTCCAGTCCCAGCCGGCAAAATTGACAGAGCTTGGACTGAGGGGGAGTGTAAAAGTAATAGTCCCACACCGGTAAGGAAGCTCGAAAATGTCAGCCTTATAAGTGCGGGACCTCATCTCACTACTGCCTATGGGTTTTAGTAGGACCAACTGGGGCCTCAACTTCTTTATGGTATCGGAGCTACGGGCCTCGTATCCGAGTGGGCTCCCCAATCCCTTTCATGGGCCAGCCATGCACCGGCAAATTTGACCGGGCATTTGTCTGCGGGGGAGTAAAGAATTGTGTCCCACATTGGAACGAGGAAACCGAACTTTGCACCTTAAAAGGTGCGGGGTTTCCCCCTACTATTGCCTATGGGTTTTAGTAGGACCAACTGGGGCCTCAACTTCTTTATAAAGAATTGTGTCCCACATCGGAACGAGGAAACCGAACTTTGCACCTTAAAAGGTGCGGGGTTTCCCCCTACTATTGCCTATGGGTTTTAGTAGGACCAACTGGGGCCTCAACTTCTTTATGGTATCAGAGCTACGGGCCTCGTATCCGAGTGGGCTCCCCAATCCCTTTCATGGGCCAGCCATGCACCGGCAAAATTGACCGGGCATTTGTCTGCGGGGGAGTAAAGAATTGTGTCCCACATCGGAACAAGGAAACCGAACTTTGCACCTTAAAAGGTGCGGGGTTTCCCCCTACTATTGCCTATGGGTTTTAGTAGGACCAACTGGGGCCTCAACTTCTTTACCATGGGCCTTTCAATTATAGTCAATTGCTTCTGTATTAATAAAAGTGAAGGCATGAAAACATAAACCTAATTACTTGCAAACCAACAATACCGTTTAAGTTACTTATTCAAATTGGTTTGCAACCTTGGATAACACCAATAAGGTTGCACACCAATACCAGTTAGTTGAACACTTTGACAGATTCCAAAATCTACTTTGCGTAGCTCAACATTTTAGAGCTTATTAAATGAAATACGTATTCTATCTCATATATGCAGCCAAACCTCGAAGTTTGTTTCATTCAATCCTTCCATGAAAGGGATAAAGAATTCTTCTCTGCTCATTGGACTGACATCACCAATATCCTTGGTGAATTAGAATATCTTATGGCGGTCCATATATGAGTAACTAGACACAAAAGAAGGAGCTTGCTTCATAAGAACCACAACACCTTTAGACATAGCTTTCAACTGCTTCACAGGGACCGATGGGTTATGCCTATGCTTCATCGGGAGGCTCCAACGAGGCTGTGTGGAAAATGCTGGAGCCGCATCCAGATATTTCCCCATGATTGGCACTGGATGAACTTGACCGGGACATGGGTGCCAAACCAAGCGCAACACATCAACCCTGCAGCTAGTTCTTCTTCTTCTTTGCAGCCAACACATCAACCCTGAACCTAGAAGATCTGTTGTATGGACCAGTGTTGTTGGTGTCGTTATTGATGCCAAAGGTGTTGGTGCTGCGGGAATCCAACGTGTTGAACGAGTTCAAGAGGTCCACCGCCACTGGAGTTGGACTGATCATCATGGAGAAACTCTTAAAAATTGTCGGTGGTCGTGGTGAGTCTCGACTATGAGCTGGGGCTCCATCGTGTTCGAAGGGAGTGTCGGAGGGGCAGAGGTTTCCTTGAATCCATTGGAGAAATCTTTTTCTTTTCCTGTTTCTGAGAATCGTTCTCTCTGTTTCTTCTTCAATACTTAAACTTGTTCTACTTTCTGCATTGGGAAAAAACCAACAATCGATTTATATGCTTGTACATAAATTATGAAGATGAAGGGAAATGGCTACAAATGAGAAACCAAAACTACTTATTTCCACTTAACGAATTCCATAATCAAGCCACACAACAATTTCTGTACATATAAAACTTAATCAAATCAAAACCATTAGTTCAATTAAATTTACAATATGAAAGTAGCTAATTAGGACCAAGCATATCTGAACCATATGAGTCAAAAAGACAAAAAGGGAAGAAGAAAATAGACAACAACAAAATACAAGAATTGCAAATTCTAATTCAAAAAAGCAAATTCTGTCATTACAAAATGAGAAATTTCATAAAATTGATTAATTAAATCAATAAAATAAGTCTATATAGTTTGAATAATAAAGATAGAAATATATAGGGAAAGGATAAAAAGCCACACTAATATATATTGATGTATGTGTTGGATACACAAACATGGAAAAAAGGCCTTTGACAACTATCATTTCTCACTTGCCACAAAAAGAAGAGAAATCAAGAAAAGATGTCAAAATTTGAGAACACAATGCTTAAGTCAAAAATTACAGTATACAAGCTGCAATGGTATCATGTTTAAAAAAGTACTATAAAAGAAAAGAAAAAAAATTATATTTCCTTAATAAAAGGTAACTTCCAAAGCTCACCATAGCCCAAAAGCGTTGCTAGCTACGCCTTCTTTGTTTAACAGTTTCAGAACTCCAAAGGAAGTTTTGGTTTTCCAAGGTGGACACTGGTTAAGTTGCCATCTGATACCAACTGCTTCCAATCAGCTTTCCACAATTAATATCATCAAGCCAGATTAAATAAACAAATAAAAAAATCAACAAAAAATGCAACACTCACCCAAAGCATGAAACTGCATCTACACGGAAGTCAGGGGAGTGGTTCCTATGCTTAGTCAAGGGAGGCTTTAATAATGAAGACCCACCGATGCTAAAGAGTCCCTGGCTATTTCTTCATGATTGGTGGTGGAAAGTAAAGTGCCAATGCTGTAGTTTCAATATGCGTCTAGTTGGGAGACTATAGGAAGAGGACATTTTTGTTCTTTCATTTTAAGAACATTTTTCATTTTCTTTTCCACTAAATTCTGCTCCCTACTCTGTTCTACTTCTGTATCCAAAATTTAACAGCCAAAGAAACAAAAATAAACAAGGATAAAGTTAGTATGTAAATTTCTATGATAGATTGGGAGTAAAACACTCAAATGATAAAGATACATCTAAGCATAAACAAATCTACAATATGTGAAGTAATTCTCGAACCATGTTCCTGCATTTCATCAACTTCTCTAAATTTTACATCTTATATTGAACAACTAAAAGATATTAAGAGATAAAAACAAAGAAAACTTAAAAGGGAAGAAAGAGGTACTTCAACTTCTGTGACGGATTGAGCAAAAATGATAAGTAACATACCTTGGGTCAATCAAGACCTACGTCTCTCTCAAATCTTTGCAACAAGATGAGCACGTTAAGATGTCTGACTTTCACAAAGATGACAGACTATGTATTCCCTTATGCAATTTTGTCAAACGCATGCATCCCCAAATATCAACCCCTTCCAATGATTTCTAATTGTGAATCAACTGTAAAAATAGTTGTCAAGTTTTAACAACGTGTACTCTCAAGACGTTGAAGCCCAAGTGGAAGAGACAAATTTCAGAAATTCAACGAAGGTTGTTAAGACCCCGCCAATGCACTCCAAGTTCAGCACCAGCCAACTCAAGTTCTTTACACGTTTAGAGAACTAGGTGTTTAAATGTTGTGAGATAATGAATTCCTGAAAAAAGAGACATCAATTCATGAGCATATAGAATTCCCAAACACTCAAGAGAGGTAAGCTTCTTCAGGAACTCACCTGGTAGAATTTCTAGTTCCAAAACAGAATGCAATATTGCTGTCCGGTGAGTACTTCTTTGGCCGGCTCTTCTTCTTCTTCACAGCCAACGATCCTTCCTACACACCAATGTTGTCAGTTTTGTTATTGGCGGTGGTGGCATTGTTGTTGCAGGAATCCAATGGCTTCAACGAGTTCAAGAGTCCCATCGCCACTGGAGTTGCAGTTGATCATCATGGAGAAATTCTTAGAATTGTCAGTGGTTGTGGCACGCATTGTGTATGAGATAGGGCCTACCATCATGTTCCAAGGGAGTGGTGGAGGGGCAGGACGCTTCCAATCCATTGGAGAAATCGTCTTTTCCTTTTTCTTCCAATCCTTTCCCCTACTGCTTTATGACTTCAACAAGTTCTAATTTCTACATTAGAAAAAAAAAAAAGCCACATCCAGTTATATGTGACTAATTCATTTATTAAGCTGAAGAACAACAGCCAATAACTTAACCTGTTCAGTATCACTTCACTCTTATTTTATACTGGAAAATTAAGACAAGGTATATATTGAACCTCATGTGTCAAAAAATAAAAAAGATAAAGAAAGTGGGAAGCCATAGAATACAATATTTAGTTTGACAAAATAGAAAATCTCATTGTAAAATAAAAATACTCATAAAGTTACTTTTGTCAAATCAATAAAACAAGTCTATACAATTTCATTAAAAGAGTGGGGAGGGATTGGAAGCCATTTACATTTAGTGCATGTGGAGGATATGCAAGCATGGGAAAGAAGACCTTTAACAATTAGAAATTGCCTCACGTGCTGAAAAAGGAAGAGATATCAATAAACAAGCATGTTCTTGTCTATGGATTCAATGCTCAGGACATGAACTTAATTAACATAAGTAAACAAGGCTACATGAACATGAGAACAAAATGCATTTCTTTAATAAAAAGTAACTTCCAGGATAAATATGCATAATGAATATTCAAGCACCATATGGATTGGCTTAACAAGAACCCAAAGCTCACCATATTTAGATCCAAGAGCCACAAAAAGCTTTGCCGCCACATCTTCTTTCCTAAGAGTTTTAGGACTTCCAACTTCTCTTGGTTTACTGTAAGCTGTACAATAATCAAGCTGCCAGTGGTCTAAAGTTCAAACTTTGACCCTTCCAATTAACTCTACACAAAAGATGAATGACCAGACACAAAGAAAAAGCTTGCTTCTTAAAAACCACAAAACTTAGCCACAGCTTTCATCTGCTTCCCAAACAAAGGGTGAGTGGTGCCTATGCTTCATCGAGCAAGGCTCCAACAACGATGTGTGGCCAACGCTGATGAAGCTTCCAACACGTCTTCTTTTCTACCAATGCATCAATTTTGAACCTAGAAGGTCTGCAGACCATTGTTGTTGATATTGTTATTGGTGGCGATGGCATTGTTGTTCCAGGAAACCAACAGCTTCCACGATTTTGACAGGCCAACCACCACCAAAGTTGGGGCTAATCATCATTCAGGAATCAATTGTCGGTGGTGGCAGTGGGCATGGGCTATGAGGTGGGATTTGCCGTCAAGTTCAAAGTTTGTGTGGAGCAGGGAGAGTAGGATCCATTGAATACTTTGAAATTTGGTTTCTCCTTTTCCTTTGAACCTTTATCCCTATCTCTTCAAGATTTTGACTAGTTTACTTGCTGCAACGTCAAAAATCCAAATCCCATTTATAATATAACATATAAACCATCAAGATGGAGGAAAATGCCAGTAACCTAACCTGCTCATTTGCACTTCAAGGATCCCAACATCCACACAAACAGTATATATGAAATTTGATGCTTAAAATCAAAATTGGTTAGTGCACTTTAAGTTTATAGTAACAATATCATGTAACTAAGATGAAATATATATTGAATTTTATGAGTAAAAAAAGAAAAAAAAAAAGTGATGAAAATGGACAGCCATAGAATATAGAATATAAGAGTAAGCAAATTCCAATTGAACAAAACATATTGTCTCAATGCAAAATAGAAAGTTTCATAAAATTGCTTCATCAAATCAATAAAAACAAGTCTACAATGACGAGAGAGAGAGAGAGGCTTGAAGCAGCAGCCATTCATCTTGGTAAACATGAAGGATCTACAAGCATGGGAAAAAAGGCCTCTCAGGATTAGTAATTGCCTCACTTGCCCCCAAAAGCAACAACATTAATGAAACAATATTTCAATTTGGGGTTATAATGCTTAAGCCATAAATAGAAATCAATAATATCATATTAAGATAAGCCACAAACATTACAAGAACATAAGAAAAATGAATATACTTCTACAATAAAAACAACTTTCAAGACATATATTGGTAATGAATATTCAAACACAACATACTATAGACTAAAAGGAATCCAAACTCACCATTCGACGACCATAGATGAAATGTGAAAGCCACAAAGGAATCACCAGCAACATCGTCTTTCTTTTGCTTTCCTGGATTTAAAAACTTCTTCAGGTTTGCTCTGATATGTATACTCCTCAAGCTGCAAGTGATTCAAATTTGAAGATTAGTAATTCAATAGAATATGAGCCCACCTCTCCAAACTGATTCTTCATGGTTAAACTCATCGATTAAGTCAAAGCCGCAAACCAATAGAACTTATAACATTCAACACTTCACCTAAATGAAATTGATTCTAACTAGAGCCGGCCGATGGTTACGGGACTCCAACAGCCGACAGTGCTGGCGAGGTCCCGACTGTTTCCACATGATTGGCGATGGAAGAATCAGAGACAGGCACCGGAGCTGGACCCAGTGCAATGTCGCCGTCCGGCCAGTAATTTCTCTGTCGATCACTCTTCTTCTTGGTCGCCCGCGCATCCTTGCTGAACCCAAACAATCCATCGTATAGACTGGACTTGTTGGAGGTGGCAACGTTATCGTCGAGGGAATTCAACAACTTCCACGGGCTGAAGGGAAACCCAGAAAGATCATCGTTGGTCCACCACCGCTGCTTCTATATCTGCAATTTAACAACAGAGTTTAGAAGAATACGAAGATAAGGGTCCGTACTTCAATTTCTAAAAGGGATTAGGATAAACGGAAAGTAATTTACCGAATGAGTAGCAGTGGAAGATGTTCATTCTTTGAATTTTGTCTCTGTGGCGGCAGTTCCAAGCATAAGATGCAAGCAAGCCTGGGTCAGAGCCGGGACCATGTCCTTATTATCTGAAAATCCTGCTCCAAAATCGAAATTTACCAATAAGAAGATATTGAGAGAGAAAAATGACAAGAACGAAGTTTCAATTTTTATGTTACATCAACATACCTGTGTCGGATGTGTTCAATTTTGGGCCAATCCTCACCCTCCACTTCCTTGTATCTTTCCTTCAAAGTGGGGCATTCCTCAATGTATAAATAGTTTACCCATGGCATCGGCCCTGGCAATGATGTCAATTTGGGACATCTAACAATTTTAAGAATTTGAAATGAGTAGCCTTCCCGCATAGCTGTCAGGTGTTCACAATTTCTAATTCCGAGGCTCCTAAGAGTATAACAAGTAGAAATCACTAATTTGTCAAGTGCTGTGAGATGCCGGACTACCAAACAAAATAATATGTCACAATGCTCCACCGTCAAAGACGTCAATTCATCACAATGCTCCACTGTCAAAAACGTCAATTTGTCACAATGCTCCACCGTCAAAGACTTCAATTCGTCACAATGGTTTACCCACAAAGATCGCAAATCGTCACAATGCTTTAGCGACAAAGTCCACAAACAGGTTAACTTTGGCAGCCAATCTTCTAGCATAGTTTTTACGTCCATCATAGAAACCAATGTCATTGTCCTAGTTTTCGATAGGGGAGCGAATGAAGATGCACCGGTTGTCATTGTCTGTAGAAATGGCTCCCAGTTGGCATCTTCTAGGTACAATTCTTCGAGATACGGAAACCTTGGCATGAAAATCAAATGAGGACATTTGCTAATGTGTAAGCTTGAAAGACTAGGAAAAAAAGGGAGTAGATGATGCTCCAAGATGTGACTACCACCACTGCCCTCGATTGAAGAGTCCCTCAACCAACCCATGAGTTTAGGACAATTAGATAGATGGATTGTCTCCAGGGCTGGAAAAATTTCCCCTGGTGTTGACGAAGAAGAAAAAAACTCATTCTGATCACTACATTCTGATATGTACTGCATAGCATCCATCAGCTCAAGCCAAAGACATTTGAGAGAATGCAATTGACTCAAAGGTGGTAAACATTGACATTTCTTACAACGTAACAATTTCAATTCAACAAGATTTGTAAGGGATAAAAGCCAACTTGAAAACCTCAAATCCCAACACTCTTCCACGAGAAGTTGTTTCACATTTGGCTTCGGTTGGAAGCATTCCAATGACTTGTTATCATCACAATTATGAAGATCACTTCTAGCACACCACCTCATGTCCAAAGAAGTGAGTTTCTCCCTTAAATTTGCAGCTCGATGTTTTGATACTACACTTTTTGCATGACTATCCCGAACAACCAGCCTTCCTCTTAGTTTATTTAGTTTATTTAATTCATTGAACCCAGCACAATGCTTAGAGAGAGAAACTGAATCAACCACAAATAATGTCAATGTTTGAAGATCAGTTAATTGTCCTAATCCATGTGGCATGTACCTTAACTCCCAACAATCATCAAGTTCAAGATGCCTAAGTTTGACTAATCTTTTAATATCTCTTGGTAATTCTTTAAGTGACCAGCAACCAGAGAGTCTTATAGTTTGTAAATTTAGCAAACTAGTTATAGATTTAGGCAACTTCACAATTTCCTTATTATAGGAAAGATCAAGATATCTTAAATGTTTTAATTTACTAATAGAACTTGGTACATGTGTAAGATCTCGATAATTCAAATCCAACACGCGCAATAACTTGAAACTTGAAAAAATAGTTTCACAATCACACTCACCTTCAAAGTTAAAGAAATTTGAGCAGAGAAGTGTTCGTATAGACCTTACTTTGTACATCGTACTTGGCATTGCAGGTGGAAAATTTATGAATCCTACATGACGGGTTTTCGTATTAATCTTTTTCTCCTCAAGCATAGTAATTAATGGCCTTGCCATTGATGTAGCAAGTTCATGCATGGGTTCATGCATTTTGCAACTAGTTATATTACCAAACTCATCAAAGTTAGGTTCATTAAAAAATTGATCTCTTAATAAATCCATAAAATATTCATGACCAACATCTTCCAAACATAGATTTTCTTGTGACTTGACAAAACCTTGTGCTATCCAAAGTCTGATAAGTGTTACTTTACAAATTGTATAGCCCTTTGGAAATAAACTACAATAAGCAAAACAACACTTCAAATGTGAAGGAAGCATATTATAAGACAACCGTAGACTCAATGGTAACACATCATGTTCATCTTGCCATGACTTTAAAAGTTTCTCCATAAAGTCACAACACCCTGCTTCCGAATTTCGGAAATATAAAAAGCTACTTGCCAGCGTCCTTGTAATTAGAGGGATACCTGCACACCGTTGCACGATCTTCCTCGCCATTTCTAAAATGCCTTGATTCTCCAGGTTTCCCCCAGCAGGCAAAGTTAAATCCAAAAACAAATGCCATGAATCCTCATCTGTTAAACCCCTTAAATAATGTGGTTTTCCAGGATGCAGGACGTGTTTTGCGACATTCTCACTACGCGTAGTTATTAATACTCTACTTCCTCTTGCACCATTCATCAGGAGATTTTGCAACTCACACCATTTTTCACTATCCTCATTACATAAGTTGTCTAATACGAGAAAGTATTTTCTTCCCGCGATTACATTCTCAAACTCATCTTTTAATCCATCTAATTTACTATTTTGTCCAATCTTCCTTGAAGCAGATTCTAATAATTTTTTGACAGTAATTCTAATATCAAAAGAATCACCAACAGACACCCACATTTTTAAATCAAAAGATCTTGTGATTACCTCATCATGGTATATAAGTTGAGCCAGGGTAGTTTTTCCTAATCCACTCTTACCAACAATAGGAAGAAATGAAACATTCCCTTCAACATTGGAATCCAGCAGATCATTTATAACTGTCTTCTTATCATCTTCTCGTCCAATAATTTTTGCATCTTGGAATCTCTCCAAATTGGAAAGTTCCGACCTATAATTACAGTTGTGCTCAGCAAATCGGAAAGTTTCTATACCGGCTTTAATGGCATCTAATTCCTCTCCTATAGCCTTGATCTTTTTGCCCATTATACGACCCAAGGGAAATTGGTATGTTTTGAAAAAGAAAGTACGTACCTTTTTCGCCCACCTATCCTGGGTCATTAATCCGTTTCTTAGAGCTTCAGTAGAAGCAGCATCCAGCAAGTCATCTGTATCGTAAATGACATCGTTTAACTTTTCAAGCCAACGGTCAACTTCATGATTCGGAGCCAGTTGCTCCTCCGCACGCAGCAGCACTGGTTTGAGTGCCGAAACTGTACTTCTAAGGTTTTCAAGCCCATCTATGGCAACTAGTGGGCCATTCAAACTGTTCATGATTCCCTCAACAATGTTAGAGAGAACTTTTTCAGCCATTTGTGGATGATGAGTGAAAAAGTATAGAAAATTGTTCTTGAAGCAGTCGATGAGAAGAAGGAAGATATGTTGGGTTTGCGTGGGAAGAAGGGGCCTATCCTGTATTTATAAGACCAAAAACTAGAGAAGGAAGGGCATTTCAGTCTACTTGCCTCCTCTTTCCCTTCCAATTCCCCTCCTCAATCAGGTAAATAAGTTACTTCCCTCTCTTCTTATTTATCACAAAATTTATCGAAATACTTTTGATCAGAAATGAATAAATTAATATCTTATTTCTTCCAATCCATGGAAATTCTTTATGTCATAAATGCACAAATTTGACCTTTTTTATTTTTCGACGACGAACACTTCCCAAACGTATATCTCCCACTTAGATTTCAACTCTGAATTTTTGCACAATTTTCCGGCCGGTTCAAACTTAATTATTTTTCTTGTTTGGCCACATCGTATCACGTGACTAGCAAATCCTGGTACAAGATGCAGACTTAGATTAAAACGATATTTTTTTCCGCTATTATTTAAAATCAGGTTAGTAAGTCCTTCCCAGTTCAAATTTAACATCCCAAGATTCCTTCTTTGCTAATATCAATACACACTATCCCACTTATGAAGTATATGAAAAGGTTTTTTTATATTTTTTATATTTTTATATTTTTATATTTTTTATGTTTTATTTCGCTACGCTGCACGAGGCTTAGCTGAGTCTTTTTTAACTCTGTTCTGAAGAATTATTTTACCGGGAGATCTCTCAGCAATTTCTGGTACTTGTTAAAAATCTTTTTTTTTTTAAATTACAGTGAATATCAATGTAAGAAAATAAATAAAATAATGGTGGTTATCATCTTTTTGGACAAAATTTTGATTCATTTTATTAATAAAACATAAGGTTGGACTTAAAAATCACACTTAATGAAAATACGAAAGGTGAAATATTAACATAATCCTTAGAATATTAATTGTTGAGCTTATATGTCAGACTTACAGCTTGAACGTGAATATATGAAGAAAGCAGTAAATACAAATGGGTAGCATGTGATCCTTACCTTATAGAGGGTTATAATTACCTATACTTATCTAATCATTTTTGAAAGCATTCACATATCACCTTAGCAAGGATCCTAATTGATTAGAAATTTTCACATTTTGAACCTAGCGTCCATGATTTGCCAATTTGTTTGCACTTGAGTTTCTTTATTTGCATACGCGTCATATGGTGGTGTGTGGTAGCATCAGGGCCTATAATGGTGATTACCATTATAATCAAATAAAGAATATTGAAGATTTATTGTTGTAATAACATAAAAAACCATAATGATTATCATTGCAATAGGATGAAAAAATAGTGATTATTGTTGTTGATGTTAAATAAGAATTACTATGAATTACCATGGTAAGAAAAAAAATATATTGATAAATTACCATTGTTATAAAATAAGAAATAGTGATGATTACCGTTAAAGGTAAATAGGATATAACAACTTTTTAGCTAGTCCAACCGATGATGGTCACAAGTCTTTATCTTCGTCCCCTAGCTTTGGCTTTTTTATTATTATCTTCTTTGGCTTTTTCGTGCTCCTTTCGAACGGAGAACAACGACTTCTTGAGAGATGATGAAAAGACCTCTGTCAAGATTATATCTTTAGGGTAGCTGTCTATCAATTTGGACCTGTGAACTTGTATTCACATTGATCATGAAACATGACGTTACTAATTGTGATAATTAATAGGTAATACTAATCTTAGTTTATTTTTTAGGTTTTACAATGATTTTCTTTCATAACGTGTATTGCAAAGTTATTTTAATGGACTCTATTTTTTATTTAGTTTATTAAGTAAATTTTAAGAAATAGAAAGCTAAAAACTGGTTTGGTGATTGAGGGACCCAACATTCCATTTTCCTCTTTAAAAAAGATGTATAGGCATGAAAGATCAATCTTTTCTAACTTCATGGGTCTGCTATTGACTGAAATGAAAACATTTAATCTATCCTCCAACCTGAATTATAAGATTGAACTCAATAGCAAAAATAGTATGTCTTATCTTTTATTAAAAACAAACCAATTTAATAATATATCTAGTATGCCACCTAACGCCACCCAAATCAATGACCATACACTAAAGCAAAGAACCTTAAAAGGTTGCCAGCAGTGTTAGCACCTAGTCTTCAATTTCTTTCTTTTGCTTTCTCGGAATTCTAACTTTTTTGATGTATTCTGACGGTGTCAACTCATGTAAATTTTTAAATTGTTTTGGTTCCGATGATTACTTTCTAAAGAACTCCCATTCCCTTTTTTTTTTTTTTTTTGTCTTTTTCTCTCTAAAGCGTCCTTCCTTTTTTGCCTCCACTACCACACCAAATAAATTATTTGTCATTGATGTTATTTAATTTGATGCACGAAGCGCGAGAAAAACACTTGAACCGCTATGATTAAATCCCTCTTAAATTATAAGAAGTGTTATAGTAGATCGTTTAAGATTTATGTATTTTTGAATTAATGGTTAACTCCATATTTTTGGTACCTAAGCATAGAGAACAACTTTTACTTTCTTCTTTGATTTTCAAAAATTATAATTTTTTAATGAAAATTAGAAACAATTGAAGACTCATAAAGGTGGCCATTTTGAAATGAAAAAGTAGTAACATCTTAAAAAATCCATGTCTTAATTGGCCCCTTACCTTAATAAAAGAAAGTCCAACCCTAATATGTGAAAGGTCATTTCGACATGCATCACCGCATTGTATTCATATTGGTGCAATCTATGGTTTGTTGACTAATATATGTGAATAGAATGATAATGTTATCCTATTATAATAATTAGTTACTTATATTAGTCTTATCCTATACTTTATTAGAGACAAAATAATTGTACAACACCTAATTCCTTCTTTAATCAATGATCATGGAGTAAAGCAAACAACGGAAAGTTTAGTCTTCCCCTTTTTCTTTCGGCTCTACACATATCTAAATTGCTTTTGTTTTGCTTTCTAAAGCATTGGCATACTTTTATTCATTTCCTAAAGTACTCACTTCTTACCTCCCTAAATAATTCGATCATCATTTAATATTATTTAATTTGATCACCAATGATTACTTTGGGTACAACAGTTTGATTGCAAATCTTTATATTGTTAGAGAACTAACAAAAAATGAAACTCATTTTAGGATAGAAGAAAAAATAAAAGAATAAATAAAACTAGATAAAATAGAAGGAAAAGACTATATTTCTAAGTCATATTATATCAAAAAGAAAATAATAATATGATTTTTAAAATCAAGTGAATAAATTTCATTTTTTTTCTTATTTGTTATCACAATTTTGTCAAAATACTTATTTATGTCCTACTTCTTTTAGGCGACCAAACATGAAAGTTCTATGATTACTCAATGTTTGTAATCTATAGTACTTAAATCCAAAATTTTAAAACTCATAATCATTTTGAGTGTAAAGCAAAATTCAAATACTCTTAAATATTGTAAGGTCAATGCTTTGTAGTTTAATTGGAAAAAATTTGATAATTCAATCTTCAAGTAAATTAGTCAAGGTTGAATTTTTTTAATTTTTAAGTTACTTTGTAAACTTTACTTAAGACTAACTACTTTAGTGCATATTTTACATACATAACCGCTACAAATATAGAATAACAGTTTACTATAACAAATACGTAAGAAAATGGATTTCATGCCACGCGGTCGTTAAAATTGAAGCTTACGTAACTTGCACATGGACTTAAAGCAGAAAGCCGCGAAAAGTTGCCAGAAATAATAATAACGGAATGGCTCTCAGCAAGTGCTGGTACTTGTTAAAATTAAAAAAGAAAAAAGAATAACGGTGACAGAGAACAAGCACCATATAGAATCATATGCGTACAGTTGATGGCTGTCATTAGAAAGAGACCTTCAATGATACTGCTACATAATAGAATTAATAATTGGCCAGAAATAATAATAAAATAGGAAAGAGTGACAACTATTACTAGAATGAAACAAAATGTGTTGGTGATTTGTCAATGAAATAAAATAAAATAATGTTGATTACTAAGGAATATTGAGGATTTATTTTTATAATAAAAGAAAAAATGATGATTTGTAACAATATTAATTTCCAATAAGAAGAGAAGCCTCACAATAACAAACAATTTATGTTGAATTTTATCATTGAAAGAAGGAAAAAATGGGTCAACTCTCAACAAACCATAAGAGGTAGTTTTTAAATCTTAAAAATTATTATTAAATTGTTTCAATTATTAAGAGCTGAAGTCTTTTTGGAACGAAGTTTATAAGGTGAAGCCTCTCTCCAATAAAACTTAGCTTTAAGTTTGACATCTCTAATTTTAACGAAGTTAAAACAAACGCATAGCATTTGGTATCAATTACTAATTTTCAAAATATATGTATATCGTATAATTAATTAGTTTTTATCATTATAAAATAAATCTTACTCAACCTTAAGAATAAAATTTTTTGTAAATAGAGAGAAATGTAACAATCCTCATTGTCAATAAGGAGAGAAGTCTTGTAACAACTAACAATTCATATGAATTCCGTCCTTAAAGAGAGTAAAGAACCAACTCGTTAAACGAAGACAACAACAGAAAATACTACAAATTCATCATTTTTCACTAACAATTAAGAGCATCGAACAATCTTTCCAGCTGGTTGAAGAGACAGCCAAAAACTGGAAAGAAAAGTCCACGGCAAACAGCCATGAGCATGTCGTCAGCTTTGATGGCCTTGCTTCTTTGTCTTCCATCTTATCTTTAGATTTGTCGAAGGATTGTAAAATGGGACAAACTGTTACATAATGAGAAGACCTCTAACAAGATTATCAATCAGGGCGTGACCTTGGGGTTTATACCTGTAGGGTGTCTAAACAGAAGATTGTCAATTTAATGATTTTGTAGATAAATTATTGTAATTTTATATTTATTTTATTCCTAATTTAACGCTTTTTGTGCGCAAAGATCCGTGCATGCCGGCCTCTCGCGGACCCTCTGCTCCATAAATACAGATCTTCAGGGTAGATATCTGTAAATTGGACCTCTGGACTTCTGCTCACATTGGCCGTGCGACGTGATGTTATAATTATAATAATTAATAAATAATATTAATCTTAATTTATTCTTTCGCTTTTACAATTTTCACTGTTGATTTCGGGAGCCAGGAACGAAGGGCAAGGAAAGCAGTATTTAGTCTTGCCTTCTTTATCTGCCTTTTGATATTTTAGCAGCACCGTGGAAATCTCGTCCTGAATCCACTTTTACACGTCTCAAAAGAGCAGCATAATTGCTACCTACTAAGCCTTGCTACCAAACAACTCTGCTTCTGAGAAGGCATTGTGGAAATTTCATCCTGTAAACGCTAAAAGCATTATGGAAATTTCATCTGGAAACCACTTTTACATGTTTCAAAGAGCAGCATAATTGCCACATGTTAAGATTGGACTGAAAATTAGTAGGCCTAGATATATTCCATATATGTTATAGGAATATTCTAGGAGCTATTCTCCTATGTATTGATTAGGATTCCTAGTGATATCCAGTTAGGATTCCTAGTAATATCCAGCTAGGACTCTCCTTTTGGTGCTAGTATAAAAGAAGAAGATCATAGGAAAACCCTAAGGGCCAAAAGAGAGAGGGTTACGCCTCATGAGAGCGGTAGCCTGCGCCTCATGAGGGCGGCAACCAGAGAGTGCTACTTTGTGTAGTAGCCACAAGCCAAGAGAGAATCAAGTGAGTTGCTGTGAGTATTGAGAATAGCTATGTGAGAGCTATATGTGTGAATGTTGTAATCGGCACTTTTGTATTCTCATGAAAAAATCTAATAAGAGGAGAAGGGGCTAATAGCTGCGCTGGTGACGGGGGACGTAGGACATTGTGTTGATCCGAACCTCATAAATCTTGTGTCTCTTATATGTTTATTTTTTTATCTATGTGTCTATATGTTCATGTGATAGAGTCGCTTCCGCAACACCACCTAACAAGACTTGTCCCGTCACTCGGATTAGAGAAAGAGGGTGGAATCTCGAGGCGCCCGGCTTTCACACGTCCACCCGCGGGCGTCCAACCTAGTGAGTGGTAACATACTCTCCTTCATACCATTTTCCCGGACCTACCGGGGAAGAGGCGTCTCTCCTTTTGATGAAAGCATCCTGGAAATTTCACCCTGGACACGGTGCGGAAAGCGGCACAATCGCAAACAACAAAAATTTGCAAGCAAACAACTTGTAAACCTCCAACTTTTCACACAAAAGCATCTCCTTTTTCCGCACAATGGCCTCCCTACAATCACGTCATTCACACCACCACATTGTCTTTCACTTTTCCATAATGCGGATTGTCTATTCATGTTATCACCTCAAACTTTCTTTACAAAAGCGTCTTCACACTTGGGTTTCTTCGTCCATGCCGATAGACCACCTCCCACGGATACGCGTCCCTGCTTTTAAGAAAGCACCATGGAAATTTCTTTTCAAAGGCGCTGCTCGTTACCAAAAAGAAGCGTCCTTACTTTCACTCGAAATTTCATCCCGCTTTCCACAAACCGTACTGACATCACATGAAGTAGGTGTGGAAGGACGGCATGTGAGGGGGTGAGAGTACCATGGCCCGAGTCATAGAGCAAGCTTTTGACCGCCTATGTAAAAAGCAGAGTCTCTACTTTACTCGCCACTTTCTATGTCGAGGATTGTTAAATGAACAATTCATTAGTGAAGCAATGAATTGGGAGAGGGTCAGAATGCGGTTTATTAAATTCCTTCTGATTAAATCAAATCTATGAATGAATGAACTGATATGTGTGGACAGCAAAATTGTTTTTGATAGTACAAATATTATTTGCATTATTAATTTCATTGGATACAAGAAACAATTTTGTGATAATTTACATTTATTAAAGCTCTTTATTTTAATATTTAATAATTCATTAATTAATAAACATCCAACTCAGTTAATAGGTAGTGTTATTTAGAACTAAAATAGTCTTAGGTTTAACATACTTTACCTCCCTTAAAATAAATAAAACATAAAAAATCTCTTTTCTTTGAATCATTTTCTACAAAGGTGGAAATCTTGAACAAGCAGATAAACAATTTATTTAGTTTCGTTCTCGAGAGAAAAAATAGGTAGACAAAGCAGCATCCGTACTTTCTTTGCTATATTTATTAACAAGAGATTTAATGAAGAATGAGTGCTATTTTCTTATTGAGAACTAGGAATGTACGGATTGGTAAAACTCAAATTTACGGAGTTTGCAATTTATCGAATGAATAATCAAAATCCAAATGAAATTTCAATTTAGTCTAGTTAAACTAAAGCAATGGGTGTTGTTTTTTATGCTTTGGCGTCGCATCACTCAGTCCATTCTGATTAAACAGGATGGGATCCCAGAAGCCGCGTGGGCCGGTTTTACTTGTATGGGAGGAAATTACCAACTTTGCTGTAGCCGAAAGCCATCGGGAAATATCGTCTTGCAGACTACTTTTTCAAACGCACTCTTCCAGCAACTGAACCAACGTGTCAGAGAACAGTCGCTTCTGGGCCAGAGAAAGATGACCACTAATTGCTTATCTTAAAGAAACCACTATTTTAATAATATATCTGGATGCCATTTTAACGGCTCCTTATTTGGACTAAAAACTTTGCAAATCCCACCAAATCAACGACCATACTAAAGCAAAGAACCATGAGGGGTTGCCAGCAATCTTGGCTTCGAGTCCTCGATTTCTTTGTTTAGCTTTATGGGAATTCTAATTCTTTTGGTGCATTATGATGGTGTAACCTCACCAAACTTTTTAAATTGATTTAGCTTTGGTGATCACTTTCTAAAGCACTAGCATTCCGTTTCGTTGTTTTTCTAAAGCATTGGACACCTTTTGTTGTTTTATAAAGCGTTCGTCTTTTTGCCTCCACTGCCAAAGCAAATCATTCGCCATGGGTGTTATTTAATGTGATGCATCAATTGCTACGATTAAATCCCACTTAGATTATATGTTTTCCTTACCAGATTCTTTCATATCCTCTACAATATGCATTTAGGTCTTTTTCATTTTACCTTTAAGTGAGGGGTCTAAATGTAACATGCTTCATTCTTCTATAGTGTAAAGGTAAGCAAAATGATATGACTATATAAAAAAACTCATTTACTTCTCCCATTAAGTTAACTTTTTTGGATGAAATATAAGCTTATGACAAGTGGTATTAAAGCCTCCGTCCTCGCTCCTCAGATGTGTGAGTAAAAAAAATAAAATAAACTAAACAAGTGGTATTAAAGCCAAACCAAAACTTGACTTGGTAAACTTGACTTGATAGTTGCAATTGCTATCCCCTAGTGTAGGATAAGTAATGGACCCCACCGACGTCATGGGCAAGGTGGATTTGGATGGAGGTCTCTTTATTTACTTCAAAACTATACTCAATTATTAGTACTATAATCAGACTAAAGAAGCCAACACGTGAAAAAAGCCAGCACCACCATAACCATGTATGTCCCATGCTAGTGGGAGATTGCCGAGAAAAGATTGCTTTATGCTCAACGGAACCTAAGACAACATTATTTAGTGGAAGCGAGTAACTGTGAGAAAAAAAAAAAAAAAAAAAGGAGCAAAGCTTTTCCTTCTTCATTGCAATTGAAATGTGTCAAACAATAGTTTATTTCATCACACCAATTAAGTTAGCATAAACTCTAGGGAAATGTACATTTATGTTGCACTTGATATTGAAATTTTAGATATAAAAATTGCTATAATAGAATGTTTAAGATCTATTTATTCTCAAATTCATGGTTAACTCCTTATTTTAGGTATTTAAGTGTAAAGAAAAAATTTCTTCTTAAATTTTTAAAAATTATAATTTTTTAAAAGAAATTAGAAACAATAAAGGTTTGTTTTGAAATGGAAAGGTAGTTGAATCATTATAAAATCCATATCCTCATTGCCTCTTTACCCCCTCCCCACAACACCTAAAAAAAAAAAAAAAAAAAATCGAACCTCTATATGTGAAAGGTCATTTCAACATGTATTACTACATTGTATTCATATTAGTCTGTCAACTAATTTGTGTTAATAGAACAATAATGTTATCCTACTATATTAATTAGTTGATTATATCAACCTTATCTTATATGTTATTTTAGAGGGAACAATTGTAAAACACTTAATTTCTTCTTTTATCAATGACCATGGATTAAAGCAAACAATAAGATAGTTTGGTCTTTCCATCTTGCTTTTGGCTCTATGCGTTTCTAGCTAAAGCGCCATCATAGATTTTATTCATGTGTTTATTTTGTTATTTAACACTATTTAATTTTATCACCAAGGACTATTTTGAGTATAATAGTTTGATTGGAAACTCAAAAAATGTAAATAAATAAATAAATAAATAAAATAAAATAAAAAATAAAAACAAATATCATCTCAAGATAGGAAAGAAAATTAAATATATAAAAAAAATAAAGGAAAAGCTATATATTTCTAAGTCATATTATGTCAAAAAGAATACTTACATGAAATATTCTATGAACATTCTATGATGAATCAATGCCTATAATGTATAGTAATTAAATTCAAGCTTATTAAATTAAATTTTACAACTCATAATCTTTTTGAGTGTCAAGCAACATTCGAATCATCTTAAATGTTGTAAGATCAATGCTTTTTAGTGTAAGTGGAAAAGTTTAGTAATTCAATCATCAAGTAAATTAGTTAAGGTTGAATTTATTAACTTTTACATCATTTTGTAAGTATTACGTAAAACTGACTAATTTAATGGATGTTAAATATATATAAGTGTTACCGCAATAGAATGGATTTCATGCCATAGCAGTTTACTAGACTAATTATGTAAGAAAATGACATAAGCAACACAAATTTTTTAGCAATTTCTTTCTTTTCTTTTTCAATTTACTGATTTTTTAAATAAATTCTTGACCTTTTTAACTATTTTTATTTCCAAATTTCCAAATTTTTTCATTGCTTCCACAAATACAAACCTTCAACTTAGATTTCAAACTTTAAATGGCAAATTAATTTGTAGGTGATAAGTGGTTGGATAAATGGCAAATAAGGAAGAGGATTTTTTTTTTTTTTTTTTTGTGGGGGGATAAGTGGTTGGATAAACATTTATGGTACCTTTTTATCCCAAATTGAGCATAACAATAAAGGAAGCTATACAAGATGCAAGTTTCTTATAGACACACTTATAAGTTGAGCAACTAGTACAAGCAAAAGACATGTATATATTTGTAGGTGAGGATAAATTGATATGGCAACCTCAAACATTAAGGGATTTCTCCACATCAGATATTAGAAAGAAGAAACCCAAAATGAGCTAGATGAAATTTATATGGAATAGGTGGTTGCCTCTCAATATTTGATTATTTATGTGGAAGCTATACTATAATGGAATTTTGGTAGAATGTGGCATTTTGCTAAAAGGTATGCAACTCATATCTAAGTGTCAATGTTGTAAGGTGGGACAGGATGAAACCATAGATCACAATTTTTTTTTTTTTTTTGGTAAAAATGTAAGGGTGTATTAATAAAAACTAATACACAAAAGCATAGGGGTATACCCGAGAATTATAAGAATTACAAAAATATAAATCATCTTTTTGTGCAAATGAAGTGACATAATTTTTTATGGAGGAAATATCCTAAGATACTAAATGTTAACGTCCAATTTACCACTACGGAAGATTTACACACATCTTCATATATGGAAATGGCTTGGAATAATCAAAGGAGATATCATTACTAGAGTATTTGGTTGGCTAGGAATGCTTCTAAACATGAGGTAGTTCATATGGCCATAAGCAGAATTTATCATGCTATTCAACACAAACTATTGCAATTGTCCACATTCCTCAAGATTGATGTTCAAGTTAATCTTTTTCACCAACTAGTATGTAACGTCTTAAAGATCCCTAGACATAGGGTTCTGGTGAAACAAGGTTATTAGGTTAAGTGGATGCAACTCTGGCTCGAAAGCTAAAAATAAATACTGATGGATCCAATATTTGTGGTAATAGTGTGGGAACATGTGTTTTAAGGAATGAAAATTGAAGTTATATTTGCATTTGCTGCAAACTTTGGTAGAGGAAATAATGCACATGCAGAAGCTCATGCATTACAAGTAGGTTTACAACCATGATGAGAGAAATCAACTCCTAGATGTTATTAAGTTAGATTCATATTTTTTAGTTCAATGTATTTGACAACAATGGAAGCCTCCATGGAATCTGGATAATTTGATTTGTAAATGTCTTAGTTTATTCCCTAATAAGCTATTCTTATGCACTCCTATAGAAAGGGGAATGGTGTAATAGATAGACTAGCCAACTACAGATACAGTGGGACAAGATTAAGTGTTTTTGGTCGGATGGCCTCACTACCTCAATTTTGTGCTTTTTAGCTATACATGATCAATTGGGATTTTGGAATTACATGCCTCCATAGGGTTAAACCATCTGCCATCCTTTGTAAATGTTTAGGTACTTTGAATTCTTATTTCTTTTAAGATTGTGTAGATAAACTGTTTTAGACAATCATGGTTTTGAAAGGATTAAGTTTATGTCCTACCCATTGTATAGCTACAAGGTATGCTTATTATGCCTAAGCTTGTGTTTATGTATAAAATGTATCAAGTTACCATCCCTATTTAATAAAAAATGCACAATGACACATCTTCATAACGCTTAATCAAAGATCCAAATAAAAGTATTCAGGAGCTGGGATTAAATAAGGAATATAAGTAAAAAAGCAAAATCTGAAAGCAACATTAGTGTGAATTTTACCACTTTGATCTGTGGCAACTTACTCCAAGTCAACCATTTTGGTTCGTGTTTGGCGTTCATACTCATAAAACTGTGTTCCCAAGCCAAGGTGATTTATTAGTAGCCAAACAAATGTTAAGAGTTCTCCCCCACGACTAGGTTGTTGTGCATGTAGAATTGACCTACAATTAATGGCAGCATAAGACATTAGCTCCATCCAAACTTGGCTCATTACCTTCCATTGGTCATTTCCCAACTTCCTGAGTTGTTTCGCTAAGATACTTGCATCAAAGAGCACTGATTTACAATTGCTTCCCTTCACGGTATCTGGTCTGATCGGAGTATTCACGTCAATGATTCCTTGACAGGCTTTTTGTAGATGCGAGCCTTTTAATCCTTCTGGCTTAAAGAATCTCTTGGCTTCTGCGCAAGTATCCTCTAAGGCTCTTTCCCAACCACCCGACACAGCGCCCATCATCGTAGATTGCATAACAAAAAGATAAAACAAGTAATCTGAAAGTTGTTTGCATATTTTGTCATGATTCGTCTCATTTTGTCCTTGGGCGCTGTGTGTTTGATAGCAAATTTCAGTAGCCACATGCCACAGGAGAAGGCTTTCTCCGTATTCATACTCCTCAATGCTCCATTTTAGTTTGGAACAATTTGTTTGATTTAGAGCATTACTACCCCTCTGTGAGCACGCTTCCTTTCCATCCTGTAAACTTTTTGCCTTATCCGATTTTTCTTTCAGCTGTTCGAAAATGAATTCCTCCAAATCTTTTCTGACCATCCTTGAACTTGAGAAAGCCCAGACATATATATGGTCTAGAGTCTCCCCAAGGCCTACAAAAGCAGCCGACCTGCTTAAACACGTTGGAGGACCGTTGAAGCAATAGCGTATCATATTATACTGGGAACATGACCCAGACCACCTTTGCCTTCTCAGGATAAATTCTGGAATGAATTTTCTCCAGCTACCCTTCATAGCAATAACAGTCCCGTCAGAAAACAGAAGTAACAGAACATTTATGATCTCGAGGCCTATCGCCCCCATAAGCAAGGCGTAAGAAAGCTTCACATCGAACTTACTATGAAACTCATGCTGCTTCACAATGAAAAGGAACGTTATTGATGCACCAAGGGTTAAAGAAAAGGAAACAAATCTGGCAATGCACCATAGGCTACGAAGCACGACAACCTTTGTGTGGAAAATATCATACATGAAACTAAGCTCATACTCGATCAACCGGAATGCCAGAGTTGAATTTCTATTAAGGAAATATCTTCTGCTCCATTCTCGGTGTATTGAGCTGAAAATGGTACCCACAATGAATCCCTTAAAAGTATCAAAGAAGCGGGATGCTTCTTGAAGTAGGTTTATATCCAAATCTATTTCCTCTTCACCTGTGTTTTTGGAATCTTCAGCATACTCAACCTCTGTTGCCATCAGTCCCGCGTGCTTTAAAACATCGACCGAACTCGCTGAATTATGTGCTTCCATGGCGTCTCGATAATCAAGCCCATGATATGGTTTTCGCCGCTTTAAAGGTCCAAGACGATCCCAGCTTGCAAGATAGAGAGCACGCACCCGCTCTGTGTACTTGATAGTTCCGGCCAAAAAAACCATGGCAGTGGGGATCCATATCTTGCTACGAGGAAAATATAGATAGAAGATATAAGCACTAGTCAGAACCTGAAAAATAAGTACCGTCAAGTGCCTAAGCCAGAGCTGATTATCCTCAATAGCAAAAGATGTAATTGCATCGGGGCCTCCAAGATGCAGCAAAAGAAAGGAAGCCCAGAGTGCCAGGAAGTCGTCACTCCCTTCCTTCAGTTTACGGGCATCACCTATGTTTCGGGAGATTAGACCGATGGCACTAGTGTCAAGAAAGTCCCAAAGCAAGTATGCCAGCCATATGAGTCCGTTCAGCGGTTTCTTTCCGCAGCGTTTTCTGAAGGGCGCTGAAAGAATTAAAAATGCCTGCAGAAAGAGGCTTAAGAGCATACAGCCCCGGATATTCCATGCTTCCCATAGTCCCTTGACGCCGCTGAGCACTGACATCATTGTTCTTGCTGTGTCTCGTTATTTCCTCTGCATATACGCTTGGGGTCAAAATCAATTTATATTCTGTCAAAGAACAATTAAAGAAGCATAATTTCTAAGTTGTCAAAATAAAAGCAAGAAACAGATATAAATTCATTTGATGTAGATGGGCTAGTGAACCAATTCGTGGTAATAATTGGACAAGGAGTTGACTAAATGGAGTAAAAGCTTTTATATGGAGTCACCACTATTTTTTTTCATTTATTATTAACTTTTTTCTTGGCTGAAGGGGGAGGAAGGAACGTGTCTTGAACTCTAAGAATGATTTTTTTTTTATACCTGTTTTTTTAAAAAAAATTACATTCACACTCAAATTCGTAACTTGGGTGTCAAAAGTCGTAGGCAACATATGCTTTCAATTAAATCAAACACTTGTTAACAAGTTTATCACTTATTATTTTTCTCAAATCTTAACCTTTCACGCAAGACTTGGACACTCAACACTAACATGTTAACTAATAGTTTTTGTTAAAAACTCAATTTTACTTAGAAATCAACTGAAAAGTAGGTAGTTATTTTCTATAGTGAAAATTCATAAAAATTAAGCAATATAAGATTTATGTCAATGTTTAAAAGGTTCCTTATCCCTAGCATAGGTTCATCTAAGAGTTATGAGATGATAAGGCAATGCACTTGAATACTATGTTTTAATACCATATTAGAATATATATTTTCTTCCATCAAACTAGTTAATGAAATAAGGAAATAGCTTAAAATACTACCTCCACCTGGCCTAATGCTTGTAGAAGTTCAGTTCATCAACAATATTAGCAATCTCAGATTCCACAGTCTCTCCGTCCCTTCCTTTGTAATTATTCTGAAAAAAAAAAGAGAAATATCTTTTTTCTAAGAAATTGTTCATATATTGACGGGAATTAGAAATGTCAGTGAGTGACATTCAAAAAGTACCTAATGAAACATTCTGGAGCAGGAGCAAAAAAAAAAAAAAAAAAAAATTACCTAATGGAAGCATAGAACCCGCTTAACCATGCGATAAAGGAGGCCCTAACAATAGTATGAGGAAAATAAACTGCCCCGAATTTAATGAAGAAAAAAGTAAAAAGAGTTCCCACGCAACATGACCTGCCATGTCAGCGTTCTCTTTACGAAACTAAATGCTGCTAAATGGTGTTCAAGTGGGCCCCTCCCAACACTCCAATTATGGCGCAAAGTCTGGACAAAAGTTTAATATTCCAAAACCTTTGTTGAAGTCTGTATTGCTAAATAGTTTTTAGTTAATAAGTGGACCAAAAGGTTCAGGTTTAACACTTTTTACCCACTCAAAAAATAAAAAATAAAAGTTTTAACTTCTCTACAAACTCGACTTAGAGAATCTAGCTTGGAAAACTAAGCGGATATGAAATTCATCCAGCAGCTCATTTGATACTACAAGAATGGGCCAGTCCCCAACCTGAAACCCTGGAAAGACCCGACTACAGTACAAGTAAGCCCGTAACTCCATGCCCTCTGGAAAAAGGGGGTTTGTAAGGGTGCAAATAGATTCGTACAGTATATGTATTGTCATCTAGCGTTTCAATTTTAGTATTCAGGGGAAAGATAACAGTGGCTCCCAACCCAATGTCAGAAAGTAAAGGCTTTCCCTGAAGATCCTAGTTCATCCTCATCATCTGACCGAGTGCCAGATGCTGTCGAAGAGAGATCAATTAATCCTTAACAACATAAGGAAGAAGTTAGACAAGCTCAAGGAGGAACTCAAATTGGAAGATTTTATTGTAGCACATGTAAACAGCCAATCGGCAAAGAAGTTGCCTGGTGGATCACTAGGTTAGATGATGCGACCAAGGTTCATGGGTTTGGCGATGAAGTGATCGGATAGGAAAGTTACATATCCCGTAAGGAAATAGTGACGAGTCGTAGGCCGTAGACATCATTGGAAAAAGTTCATCATTGGTTATAGACTACTTCCTTTCAAGGATCTGGCAGTGAAGACGAGATCACAAATTTGAACCGGAGATTACCAACCTTTATAAGGGAAATAGCCTCACAGATTCACTGTTTGCTCTTCACTTGCAACTGGACACAGCAAACAATCTACGTCGAAGATTGTACCCTAACCAGATCCACAACAGCACTGTGAAATATGAGCACGAAATGTCTAGTTTCCAGACAAAGAACATGAAACCATAGAGCCACCCATCTCTGGACAATAAAATTTGCAACAGAAAGCCCAAAAACCCCAACTGACATGAATGAAAGAAATTCTGACGCTGTAGAAAAACGCAGAACAACCCAGAAAACCAACCAGCACCAAGATCTAAACCTGAACACAAACAATCAGGTTGACGAGAGTTCACCTTCTGGACCAGTATATTGAGACTCTTCTAGTGAAATCGGACGGTCTGGGGTCTGAAGCTTTGGGATTCGGCAACGACGAAAATTGCTTAAACGAAGACCACAAAGCTGAACTTTAGTAGACTTGCCCAGAAAAGGACGACTTTTCTTTGCATTAAAAGCATTAAAAGCATACTTACAGGGTTGCAAAATGACGGATGTGACTCTAAATGTGAAACTGTCTTGTTCAATAGCCATTTCCAAGAAGCAGGGTTCGGTCGGTGAGTGAGCAAGGAAGAAGTAATCAAACAAGGGAGAAGGTTCAGACGAAAATTCCTTGGGCGTCCTCTCAGCAGGATGGACGCTTTTTGTTGATGTTTTCCATATTAAACATCAAGAGTCCCAAAGCAAAAGCAAATTGGACTGGTCCATGAGCACAAGTTGGGACCAGCCCATGAGAAGAAAATTAGTCCGGGTTTAAATGACGAAAACGGGTCGGGACTCAACCCGATAGACCCATCTCTTCAGTATAGCAGCATTAATATTCAATATATCTGTGACAGTTTTAATATTTTCATTGATTAGGTGATTAATCTATTAAGTATAGAAAATTATATTAAAAATTAGTTTGTTAGAGGATTACAATAGACTAAATAGGAAAAATCTATTTTTTTCCTATTTTCTTATGATGTTTTCATGGTTAAGATACATCATTTTGTTATTCAAGAGTCCCATTTAATATTATATTGTTCAAAAGTCCTATTTATGTTTTCTTATTTTCAACAGTATTAATCAGAAGCTTTCATTCTCTCTAGGGCATCTACAGTATAGACCTTTTAAGGTTTTTTCTTTTTTTTTAAACATCACTTACACGTAATGATACATAAAGGATCAAATTTTAGACTGAAATGTCCCCAGTCACCTTTGATCTGAGACCGATTGTGGCTTTTAGTGTAAATTAGGAATGTTCATAAATTTTAATGCATTTGATTTTTTTCAATTCGCATATAGAGATATAGTGAATTAATAAACTAAATAAGTTTATTATACCTAGACATATGATAGTGAATAAATTAGGAGATTCCGCCATCATATAGATATTATTCCTCTTGCAAGCAACTATAATAGATATTATTCCTCTTGCAAGCATACATAATCTACATTAGTACCTCATAGTTATGGTGATATCATATGCTCTAACATATTTCATGTATTTAGTTTTATTAAATTTAGCTGGCTAGTTTATTTTCTATCAATTTGGTTTATTACATAAATTCTAAGAGTTATTCACGATAAGTAATTAGTTGGCTTAGTAATCACCAATCTTTATGGGATGATATCTTATCCATCATTATATTACTTGTTCAATATATTTACTTGCATTTAAAATTTACCTAACAAAATAATTTTTTAGTCATTCAGAAAATGTTCAGCAAGAAAAATGGTTGTTTAATATTGAGGTCCAATTCTAAGATTTCATTTCATTTTCACAGATGAGGTTTTTAATTTTGGATTTGCATGTTTGGAGTTAATTTCACTCTCTTGAATTCTCTTTGCCAAATCGAACCACAGAAACCGAGTTAGTTAGCAGCCCGATTAATATAGCCAGAGGCATTATATTAGATGGGTTCTCTTACTTCCTCATGTGTAAAATTGAGTGAGTCATCGATTAGAAAGATGAGAAAAAAAGGTAGCCTACGATTTTGGGCCTTCTGTTAAAACAGTCTACAGGATCATAGCTTCAATAGCTTACAGAATAATCCAGAACAAGTTAGGGAACAGAAAATATTTGAAAGACGACAATGGAAAAGAGTAAGTCTTTGTGATCGACCCCTGGTACACAAACATGTAGCGGGGTCCAAAATATTTAGTCCGACTTACTGAGTCTGCCACAGCGAACAGATCTTGTCACTTCAGGTGAATAACTCCGACGAAAAAGTAACAGACAAAATATAGGTGGGTCCAAACGGGAACTGTACACTCATGTCTTTCTTTGCTTTCATTTCGGGTAACACCTCATCCAGCTAGATCAGTCCTGCCACCCTCGTGTGAATCCAGTAGAACTATGCAAACCTGTTGCTACACCATTGGAACCGTGACATCTGCTTTTATGATATACAAACCTGCCATTGGAGACGTGAAGAACACCCAGTCTGAAATGCTAACCTTTGCTCATACCCAGCCCCACACCAAGCTGCAAGTCAATGACTATGAAGCACCCAATGTGAAAGAAGAAAAAAGAAGGAAGAACATGAAGGGAAAGGAGTGCCGTGCTTCAAGCTCTAGGAGCAGTTAAAGTGGGATGAAGCAAACTTCTAGGAAGTTTACATTGTGGAAAATAAGCAGATTGGCAACCTATAAAAAGGGCTCGCTTGCTTAGGAAAAATGCAAGCCTTTTGTCTTCCCACTTGTTTTAGCAACTCTTAAATCAAAACAAGTGGCTTCCGCTTTTAGTTTTTGTCTTGCCTCTGCTCTTTTGTTCAAATTTCTGCTGCCCATACCATTTAAGTTACTTATTCTTATTGGGGCAGCAACCTTGGATAACGCCAATAACGATCCAACCAATACATAGAATGACCCCCTCTTAATGTACGCACGCAAAAAATTAGAGATCCACGCAATATTGAAGTTTGATATCTTGTGGCAAAATACATTACATAAAATGTTTTATATCTATATATAACATCTTTCTTTTACTTTAATTATCTTCAAACGTTGCTTAACTTTTGGACTGGTGTCCGAATGCCAAGAAAAAAATTCCAATCCTAGAAGTTTAATTAATTGTTATCTAATTGCAATGATTAGCAAGCAATCGTTATCTTAGGTTTGCTCTTCTTTCTTTAGCTTTGATTCAAGAGCTTTTTTAACACAAAGTTCAGCACTGAATTTCCACATCCTCCAGTAGAAAGCTAGGAATGCAGGATTTCTTTTAGCTTTTAACATTTCTAACTTACTGTTAGGATTGGAGTAAAAATTAGTAGGCATAGATATATTCCATGTATGTTATAGAAATATTTTAGGAATTATTTTCCTTTGTATTGATTAGGATTCCTAGTGGTATCCAGTTAGGACTCCTAGTAATATCCAGCTAGGACTCCCTTTTTGATGCTAGTATAAAAGGGAAAGATCACAGGAAAACCCTAAGGGCCAAAAGAGAGAGGGTTACGCCTCATGAGGGCGGCAACCCGCCCCTCATGAGGGTGGCAACCAGAGAGTGCTACTTTATGTAGTAGCCATAGGCCAAGAGAGAATCAAGTGAGTTGCTGTGAATATTGAGAATAGCTGTGTGAGAGCTATATGTGTGAATATTGTAATCAGCACCTTTGTATTCTCATGAAGAAATCTAATAAGAGGAGAAGGGGCCGGTAGTTGTGTCGGTGATGGGGATATAGGACGTTGTGTTGGTCCGAACCTCCTAAATCTTGTATCTTTTGTATATTTATTTTTTATCTGTGTGTCTATATGTTCATGTGATGGAGTCGCTTTTGCAACACTTACTTTTGCTTATTTTCTCTCTCGTGGGGCCTGAAAGAATGGCAACAAATCTTTTGTTCTTTTTCTAAAGCAATTCATTGGCTCCACCAATTGCACTTTCCTAGAAAAATAACACTCAATTATTAGACTAAACAAAGATTTTGGTCGTTCTTGATGCCAAAAAATACTTCCATTGCAAGAATACATATGTTATTAAGGACTGATAGTTTTGATGTTTGGAAAACCACAAGAGAATGCTTGAACAGCTTTATCATAAAATTGTACGAGTTAAGGTTGCCTCTAGTTATATAACTCTGCAATCAGTTTCAAGTCTTGGATTTTGCTAAGGTAATTGTATCGGGTCGAGGCACGCAGGAGACCATTTCTTTGTTGGACTGGATGTAGAGGAATCGAAGGCCCATATTTTTTCTAACCCATGGGTCCAGTATCGACCCAAACTGAAACGTTCGGCCAATCCTCTAGCCTGAAATGTAGACATGAACTGAAACGATGAGGTGTTTTTGGACCGTGAAATAGGAATGACAGATCGGCCAAGCCCATTGATGTCTTCCTTTGGAGATAAGAAATGTTTTGGTACAAAACATCAATCTTTTTATTCCTAAGAATAGAAAAAATATTTTATTTTCTTCATAAATTTTCAAAATTTTTAATGTTTTTAAAGTTCCTGATCTTAGGAAAACTAACTGTTTATGAATCAAAGTGATGATATTGTTAGTAAAAAATGGCAACTAGGAATAAATAAGAACTCATAATATGGGCATTCTGATATGGATGTGGATATACTTTTCACATTAGGTAAACTTTTTCTATCATATATATGTCCTTTTATTGCTAAATATGAATAACATTAAGTTAAATATTATAAGTGTTTTATATGAATATTAAGTGACCCTCATATGCCATAGTACTCTACCAAACATTCTTAATTGTGAAAAGTGACATTTTAAATGACATGATTTGTAAAGAGAATATGAATTTATAAGTTGCATGAGTTTCACTATCTTATAGATTAGACATATTAATCACCGAAAAGAGGCTTTAAGCAAAAATATCACACTTAATCTATACATAGTTTTGTAACTCAATTTGTTTAACAAGCCCAATTGAATCAAATAACTTTCAATTACCAAGATAAGGAATTCTAGAGATAAAAAGGTCTCTTTGCATACCGGACATTACTATAGCTATCAATTTCATATGGAGGCTCAATTTCTAAGCATTGGGCTTTCCTGTGCAACGAGAGAGATGATGACATAGCTGAAAGATACAGCGAAGGAGTTTCACGTTCCAGCTATGCAGGGTAGTCCTTAAAGACCCTTGTGTTGGAATGAAACGGAAGAGAAATCAAAGATTCATCCTCTTGAGTTATTTATGATGTTTTTAGAAGGTAACAAAGCAGCTGTTGCATATTTTACCTGTATAATAAAGATAGGTGCAATTAGAAGGCCATTAGATGACAGGAGAAAGTCACCAAGGAGCCAGTTTTTCAGGGGACGAAAAAATTGTAATCTGTAGGCCCCTGTGTAGAGTGAGTGCCCCTGTGATCGATTTGAAGAGGGCTTATCAATCACCATTTTCAGAGAAAGAGATAAAGGATCATTGCAATACAGTAAATACGGGAACTAGAAAGCAGACATGAAGATGAAGGCAAGAACAAATGTAAAAGCTGGAATTAAAACCTACGTCAAAATCGACAAAATTATACTCTTTGCTCAAAGCATGAAACCCCTTCTTCTCGGAGCCAAGCGGGCGGTTCCTATGTTTCAGAACCACAAACGAACAAAATCAACGAAAATCAACAGTTTATTCAAAGCATCCACCAGCTTGTTCAGAGGAGGCAGAACAATGATGGGTGGTGGCAAGTCGTGCTGAGTGTCGCGGCTGTTTCCCATTGATTGGCGGCGAAAGAAGCTGAGAGGGGCATGGGTGCCAGATCCGGCGCAATCTTTGTCCTCCGGCGACTATTTCCTCCGCCGGGCCCTTTTCTTCTTCAACGCCGACGCATTACTGCTAAACCCAGATGATGCGTCGTATGGACTGCTGTTTTTGGCGGTGTTTGTGGGTGGTGATGAGATGGAGGCTGGCTCATTGCCATCTGGATGCTGACGTGGTCTTGGATAATTCTGCGTGGCGGCTTCTGACGTGGCAAGTTCACCTTCCTTTATGCTAATATACGGTGCGTTTTGAGAGGAGGGTAAAATTGTAACATTTTGAAATAAAAGAGAATAGGGCATCGCATGGTGGGACAGGAGCCCGCCGTCTTCTCCTGGGGCCTCCCCTCTCTCTCTCTGTGCAAAAACTATCCTTGAGGCACGTATTATAACGGGTTAGTAATTTTTTTTTTCTTTTTTTGCTTTAATATTCTTGAATGTCGTTAGATGTTGTTAAATGTTGTTAAATGTGAGGAACATTTATTGAAAATGATGTTGTTCAACTCTTTGGTTTCGTGTTATTTGTAAAGAAACCAGATAATCGGTGCTCATCTTGTTTGACATCTTGTTTGATATCCATTTTGTTCGACCCGCTTAGAGACCTCCAACTTCCCCTCCAAGTCCGACTTTGTAGGGTTTAAAACTATTTAGTAGCACAGGTTCCGAAAGGGTGTTGACTATGCCTTGGTTAGACTTTTGTCTCAACTTTGCACCTTGATTAGAGTGTGAAAAGAGCCAACAGTGAACATCCGTTAGCAGCATTTAGTTTTGTAAAGAAAAAGTTGACATTGTGGGGCAGTTAATTTTCCTAATATTACTAGTAAAGCTTTCCTTTTTGCATAGCCAAGTGGTCCTATACTTCCTTACTTTTTGAATTTCACTCACAGTAATTTCTAATTTGTATCAACAGATGAACAATATCTGAAATTGCATCTCATGAATCACTTTGGTTTCTGCATAAGTAGTATCTTTAAAGGCTCTTTTCCAACCGACTAAAACAAGAGTCATCAATTTTGGCTGCATAAGAAAAAGATAAAACATGTAATTTGAAAGTTGTTTGCATATTTCATCATCAAATCCTGGTTTCCTTTATTCTTATTTTTGAAGCCTTTCTTCTTGTTCTTGATGTCTTTCTTTTCGTTCTTGAAGCCTTTCTTCTTGTTCTTGAAGCATAAAGAAAAATGGCATCAAGAACAAGAAGAAAGGTTTCAAGAATGAGAAGAAAGGCATCAAGAACAAGAATAAAGGCTTTAAGAGTAAGAAGAAAGACAATCAAGGTTTAATGATGAAATATGCAGACAACTTTAAGACTACATGTTTTTATCTTTTTCTTATACAACCAAATTGATGACTCTCGTGTTGGGCAATTGGGAAAGAACCTTAAGAATACTTGTGCAGAAGCCAAGAGACTTTTCAAACGAAAGAGATTAAAAGGATTGGATCAACAAAGAGCTTGTGTGAAAAAAATTGATTGGAAAACTCAATTACCGTGAAGGGAAGCAATTGGAAATTTGTGATGTTTGATGCAAATATCCTAGCAGAACAGCTCCAAAAGTTGGGCAATGACCAATGAAAGGTATTGAGCCAAGTTTGGATGCAGCTAATGTCTTATGTTGCCATTAATTGAAGATCAATTCAACATGCACAACAACCTAATTGGGGAGAACTCCTGAAATTTGTTTGGCTATCGATGAATCACTTTGGCTTGGAAATACTATTCTACAAGTGCAAATGCCAAAATCGAACCAAAATGGTTAATCTATAGTAGGTTGACTATTAGGAGCTACTTGTGTAAGGCAGGGCAAATTTATAGAGATGGTTAATCTATAGAGATGCTGTGCATTTTGAGAGGAGGGAAAAAGGATAAATTTTTGGATAGGGAAAAAGGGCAGCGTCGGGGAGAGAGGAAGCCAAGCAAGAACAGAGCCATCTTCTCCAAAATACTTAGTTTTTTTCTTTTGCCAAAAGAAACATCCCTTAAGTGGGCACGTAGGATGATGAATCAGTAGTTGTTTTTGTTGTTTGTATGTTCTGTTGAATTTTTAAGGAAATTATGAGTATAGTTATGGGAGTTCTTAGATCTTTGCATTGACCGAAATCAAAGTACAGGAATTCGCATTAGTGTTGCTTTTGAATGATGCTGTTCCACTTATGTTCCTTAATCTATATCTTCTCCTTGTTATAAACGGTTTCACCTGGATCTTTGATTAAATGTAATGAAGATGTATTATTGCTTGTTGCCTGCTATGTTTGTCAATAAACTTACTGCATTACGGGTTTGCATAGGATGATAAGAGAGATGAACTGTGGTTGAAAGCACCATGACAAAAAAAGGAAAAGAAAGTAATGCCAACAGTACCGTAAACTTTTGATTTACCACTTTTTGGTCACTCTTGTACCAATTATTTAAGAATAAACCTTATTTCACCTGCGTGATTCATTACTAACTTTAACCTAGAACTGACTGTCGAATGAATTAAGCATACGGTATTTTCCTTCACCATTTGAGATTGTAGGGGAAACATTTTTGACCAACGTGCATAGCCTCTTGGTTCATTATTTGTTCCATTCTGCCATTTGTTCTACCATCGTGGAATCTTGTACTTGGGTGTCGAATGTTGAGCTTTATTCAAAAGAAAAAGCCATCCTGGGTAGTTCAATGTGTCCGTAACAATGTTAAAAGTCTGAAGAGTGTATTCCATAAGAATAAACCAAAAAAAGTTGGAGAATCCAAAAGATTCAAAGAAAGAACGTAGACTTAGGGCCAACCTACCTGGCAACGCTTTCGTGGATCTGTCATCTTGTATTTGGGCGTGGAAATTGATTAAAGAAATCACCTTTGATTTGGGAAAATGATCAAAGCAAATGCATTTTAAAGTTAAAAATTACCAAAGGATATGAAACAACATCGCCTTTAATGTAGAAATACGAAAGTAGGATTCAAATGTTACATTTTCTGTCTAAAATATAAAACAAAATCACCTTTTACTTGGAAAAAAAATGAAGCAAACCCATTTTAGAGTGGCAAATGATCAAAATTCAAGTTCTATTTTATTCTGCAAGTGTTTCATAGTCTCTCAATATAAGACAAATGTTAAAGTTATGTTGTAAGTAATGTTCAAATGATAACATTTTCTTACTAAAACATGAAACAAATAATTTTTCACTAAAGATTATGAAACAAACATGAATGGGAGTAACAAATGACCAAAGTTCAAGTCTAATTCTTTTCTCCAAGAGTCTCCTAATCTCTTCATCCTAAAAACTAGTATTACAAGTGCATAACAAGTGGCATTCAAAATTGACCATTTTCTTACTAAAATATGAAGCAAAATGACCTTTCATTTGGAAAGATAATTAAAGCAAACCCATTTTGGAGTAATAAATGACCAAACTATGTCTTATTTTACAATAGTCTCAATCTCTCCATCCATAGAAAAGCATTAAAAGTATCTTGAAAGTGGCACTTGACTTGTAGCAATATTTTACGAAACTACGAAAAACATAAACTTCTATTTGAAAGTCTTCTAGTCTTTCTATTGAAGAAAAACATTAAAAGTGCATTGAAAGTGGCATGTAAATACTTATAGTTTCTTATTAAAATATGGAATTGAATTACCTCTAATTTATAAAGATATAGCAAACCTATTTTAGAGTAACAAATGACTAAAGTTCAAGCTTTATTTTATTTTTCCAATGTTTTATGATCTCCCCATCCCAAGAAAACCATAAGAAATACGTTATAGAGTTGCATTCTAATGATAACATTTTCAAATGAAAAAATTAAACAAACTCAACTTTCATTCCAAAAGATTATTAAAGCATATCTAAATGGGAGAAGTAATAACTAACGAATAAAATAATCACTAGTCAGGATGTTATATATGATAAGGAGCTAAATTGAATGCAAGGCAAAGTTGAAGAGAATTTTAGGCCGGTACTGTTTTGTACCAAAATAGGCTTAGCTTACTTTTCCTTCAACATGCTAGAATGAAACTTTTGTCACACCTTTTCGTGAGCCTCCTCTGTTTCTTCACTCTAAGTTATCGCTGACAACCAACAAATTAAAGAAGGGGACTGGCTTACCACTAGCTTGTGGCACTCAGATTTTAGATTGGGTGCATCCCAGGTAGCCTTCCCTTGGATTGTGACTCTTATCCCGTTATCTTGCACTGTAATGGTATATAGCTTGAAATCGAAGCTGATAGGACCGTAGTCTTATCATAATATCATAGTATCCCACTTGGTCTTGCCCTTGTGCTTTTGAAGGTTTCGCAGCATATGCCACATCTTTTATGTTTTCAAGCACATGAGACTCACTTGCATGTTTATATTGTTTTGTCAATCTCAAAAAGAGGCTTTTATTGTTTTTGCTGTAGTACAAGTAACATAAGCACATGACATATGGGCTCTTACCCACTCTCAAGCGTGCTGGGATGGGCTTCGGTAATTTTCTCAAACAATGGGCATAATCAGATCAGGGAAAAGAAAAGAGCCGTAATCCATTATAATGGAAGACTCACTTTCTTTGTTAAGCCCACTCATTGTATGCTGGTTTTTGGTTTTTGGATTTTATTTCATCGTATCATTTACAATTAAATTTCTACATCTATATATGTCCATCATTAAATCATTACAGCCTAATCTAAAATTTACATAATCTGGTAGATGTGACGGGATCTCGTATTGTTATGACAATAATATTGGTTGGCATCTCCTCTGGTGTCTAGAAACTCTTCATGCAGTGTTGCTTCGAGCAAGCAGGAGAAGGAACGTCGCAAGTAGGCCCTCGTAACCTTGCAAAGATAGGTTGATCAAGTGGGCCCTCGTTGTGCTGAGGTGGATTACTCCTCTAACAGAAACATTGTTAACATGATCGCATAAATTTAAGATGAAATAGTTGTTTGAATTGTAGTATTTTCTTCTGACTTGAATTCTGCTTTTCGGTTTCAGTTTTCTCTTACCATCTCTTTCCTCCCAATAAATCAAAAAATAACAACAAAAAAATTAACTTGTAAAAGGGGATTTAAAATTCCTTGTTACATAGATCACTTCTACTTTTCAAATATTTCATCTCCTTAATAGCGTTAATGGTGTCAGAGCAGATTTAGTATCAAATTCCGGGGGCCAATTCCCATTGGTTATGTGGTTTGGAGGAGGACTACGCAAGTCAACTTGGAGTCGAAGAACGAGAAGACCTAGTTACCGAGGCCTACCAAAAACTTGATTCCTTCTCTTCGCTACACAAGGTATGGCTAAGGTGCAACTGAACCATTTTGTCATGGATTATGGGGTCCATGTCTAAGGTCAAACTCCACTTCTTTTAACAGTACAAGCAACTTCTATCTTTCGGTACTTCCCGTACACGCTGATCAAGCCATTCTGAACGAAGACATCAGCTTCAAGTCCAAGCTTAAAGATATGTCCATGGATTTGCATTCCTTCCTCGTGCTGGCAACCTGACACAGGCTTTGAGAAGAGCTGGGTAGGTGAAATTGTCAGGCTCAATTTCTCTCTCAATCATCTCATAAATGTAGTGAATGAGTTTGTAAAACCCTAAGTGAACCAATTACTCTTGTAAGAAAGAAGGGTGTAATTGGGAATTGAGTTAAGTGTAGCAATTGTGAAATTCTTCATGTTGTAATAATAATATTTTTTCTCTATTGTGACAGGCTAATTATTGAACCACAATAAAACTGTGTATCCTCTTGTTATTGTTGTTTTACTAATTTTGTGTTGTTATGTCATTGTTTCATTAGTTTTCTTAATCTTCAATCCACAAGAGCTATCAAAATATCATGTCGAGTCATTTGTATAACATATTACATGCTAGTCACCTATACCATTTTAGTTTCTTATTCATAATGGGACAGCAACCTTGATACATGACTGCGAATAATTTAGTTGAACAATTAAAAGATTTTCAAACTTTACATTTCAAAACTTTTTCCGCTTGCTTTATACAATCCTTCCTTGAAAGGGACAAAGTTACGTTCTCTGCTCATTGGACTTACATCACCAGTATCCTTAGTGTATTGTTATCTCTTATGGTGGTTCATAATTGAGTGACAAAGAGAAAAGATAGAGCTTGTAGCCACAAAAACTTTTAGCCATAGCTTTCGAGTGCTTCCCTGACCCGGGTTGGTGGTGCTTTCGCTTTGTCGCGGGAGGCTCCCACAATGATGTATGGCCAATGCTGGTGCGGCTTCCGGTTGTTTTTCCATGATTGGCAATGGAAGAAGTTGATAGACGCATGGGCGCCAAACCTAGTGCAATCTTGCCGTCAAAGTGATCACTCCTGCGGGCATCAATGCTGAACCCAGATGAACTGTTGTATGGACCGTTGTTGATCTTGTTATTGATGGTTGTGGAGTTGTTTGCACGAATCGAACAGCTTCAACGAGGTCAAGGGGCGCACCACCAGCGGCGTTGGGGCTAATCATCAGGGAGAAATTCTTGGGACTGCCAGTGGTGGTGGTGGGCATTGGGTATTAAGGTGGGATCGGCCATCATGTTCGAGGGGAGTGATGGAGGAGGGGAGAAGGTTCCCTTGAATCCAGTGGAGAAATCTTCTTTTCCTTGCTCCCTTGAATCTATTGGGAAATTCTTGTTCTCCCTCTTTTGCAAATCCTTTTCTCTTATTCTTCAAGACTTTAACTTGCTCTCCTTTCTGCATTCGGAAAAAACCAATAATAATATAAAAAATATGCTTGTATATAAATTATAAAGATGAAGAAAAATGGCTGCAAATGAGAAAGCAAAACTTCTCATCTCTCTTTCCTGAATCCCAACATCAAACCATGCAACAATTTCATTATATATGATACTTAACCTTCAATGTCAAAAGTTGTTAGTTCACTTAAATTAACAACACCAAACTAGCTAATTAGGATATGCTATTGAACTTTGAGTTAAAAATAAAATAAAATAAAAACTAAGGAAAATAGACAACCATATAATACAAGAATCATAAGTTTTAATTCAATAAAGTAGATTCCATCATTCGAACATAAGAAATTTCCTAAAATCAACTCATCAATTTAGTAAAATAATTCTATATAATTTGAACAAGAACAATAGAAATATAAATGAAAAGGATAAGAAGCCATACCAATTTATTCCTATTTATTTTGGTTTATGTGCAGGATTTGCAAATGTGGAGAGAAGGTCTTTGACAATTACCAATTGCTCACCTATCTCAGAAAGAAGAAAAAGTTGAAAAATATATTACAATTCATGAACACAATACTTAAGAGAAAAATTACTATAGAGAAATTGCAATGGTATGATGTTCAAAAGAATATTTTAGAAATACATAAAGGACATAAAGGAAAAAGAAAAAGAAATATCATTACTTAAATAAAAAGTTACTTCCAAAGCTCAATGGAAAGACAAGATGAAGAGCCCAAAAGCATTGCCAGCTATGTCTTCTTCTCTAGCATTTTGTCGTTTCAAGGTATACACAAGTGAAGCTGCCATTTGACACCAGCCATTTCCAGTTAACTCTACACAATTAATCCTATCAAATGAAATAGAACAAACAAATAAACAAAATTAACAAAAAAAATTCAACTCTTATGCATGAAAATTCTTAGGACTAGTCAGGCAAGTGCTTCCTATGCTTATTCAAGTGAGGCTTTGATGATGAAAGACCCGTCAGTGCTTGTTAGTTCCTGGTTGTTTCTTCATGATTGGGAGTGGAAAGTGAAGTGCCGTTACTGTAGTTTCAATATGTGTCTCTTCGGCATACTATAAGACGAGAAATTCATTTAAGAATTCTACCTGTTTCGCCAAGATTGGCTTTTGAAGAAGCTGACGGAGTCATGGGGGCCAAACCAAGCGCAATCTTGCCATTTAGTATTTAATTCTACAGCCGGTTGTTCTTCTTCCTTGCCGGCAACATATCAACTTGAACCTAGAAGATCTATTGTTCATACCGGTATTGTTGGTGTTGTTATTGGTGGCGATGGCGTTGCTGTTGTGGGAATCCAATATGGCTTCAATGAGTTTAAGAGGTCCACCACCACCAGATTTGGGGTTAATCATCAACGGACAAATTTCATTGGAGAAATCTTCTTTTCCTTTATCTTCTCCCTCAAATCCATTGCAGAACTCTTGTTTTCATTTTTATACCAATTCTTCTCTATGTTTGTCCAAGACTTCAATTTCTTCTACTTTCTACATTGGAAAAACCAACAACCCTTAAAAAAACATTGCTTGTCTATAAATTCTAAAGATGAGAAATTCTATAATATTGATTAATAAAATTAGTAAAATAAGTTTATAAGGTCAGAATAAAAGAGAAGGATAAAAAACTACTTTAGTTTATTTCAATTTATCTTGGTCATGTGAAGTATTTGTCAGCATGGAGAAAAGGCTTTTGATAATTACCAATTGCTTATCTATCTCAAAAAGAAAAGAAATCAAGAAAAGAAAGATATAATTTGTGGACGTAATGCTTAAGACAAGAATTATTATAGACAAACTACAATGGTAACATATTTTGAATAGTACTATAGTTTAGCAACACATAAAGGACATAAAAGAAACATATGTCCTTAATAAAAATAACTTCCAAGGCTCAACATAGAAACAGATACATGAGCCGAAAAGCATTGCCAACTATGTCTTTTTTCTCTATATTTTGGGACTTTAAACTTCTTTTTTGGTTCTTCCAAAGTATACATTTGTGTGAAGTTATCAACTTATATTAGCCGCTTCCAATTAACTCCCCACAATTAATCCCATCAAATCAAATCAAACAAACAAATAAACTAGGTCAACAAAAAGTTCAACACCCTACCCAAAACATGAAATTTCTCCTTCTGGGAAGTCAAGCAAGCGATTTCTATGCTTATTCAAGGGAGACTTTAATGATAAAGACCCACCAATGCTAGTGAGCTCCCTAACTTTTTATTCTTGATTGGTAGTAGAAAGTAAAGGACTAGTACTATCGTTTCTTGTGTTTATTTGGTATACTACAGGAAAAGGAATTCATTTATAAGTTTTTGTCATTTCCTTTTCCACTAAATTCTGCTTATCATACTCTATTTTTAGTTTTGAACATACTAGGAAGAAAAGTGAGGTTAAGGGTTAATATATTAATTTCTATGATAAAATGAGAGTAAAATACCTGAATATATGGGCAACTCCATGTGTAAATATAGCTACATCCCATGTGGAATAATTCTCAATCAATTCATGTCTCCACATTTCAACAAGTTCTCTAGATTTGACATCTTATATTTAACAATTAAGAGATATTGATAGACAAAAGTGAAGAAAACTAAAAGAAAGAAAGTAATATTTCAATTTCTATGGCAAATTAAGTTCAATAATAAATAACATACCATAAATTAGTTGGAATCTACTCTAATTATAACTTGTGAATATCAGAATCTTGGGCTAATGAGGACTTACTTCTTTGTCGTATCTTTACAACAATATGGGGACACATCAAAATGCCCAACTTTTGCAAAAATGATAAACCATGTGAGATGACCCTCAAAACTTCAACTAGTTATACTTTTTGCATTAGAAAAGGCCCCATATCCATTTATATGCTTGTAAGTTATTAGAAGAACAATAGCTAGTAACCTAACTTGCTCTTTCAACTTTGTGAGTCCCAACATGAAAAACTTCTACAACATAAGAAACTTAATGTTCAAAACAAAAACTATTAAACTTCATATGTTCAAAAAGATAAATAATAATAATAAAAAATAAAGAAGATGAAGAAAGTGGACAATTATACAATATAATGGTCACCAAATCCTAATTCAACAAAGAATATGTCTTTTTTGTAAAATCAAAGGACTCATACAGATACTTCATCAAATCAATAAAACAAGTCTACAACTTCAATTAGAGAGAGGCTGAATGATTGGAAGCCAATCCCAATTATCTTAGTGAATGTGGAGGATATGTGAGCATGCTACAAAAGACCTTTTACAATTGGAAATTGTCGCACCTAACAAAAAGAAGAGATACCAATAAACAAGTATGTTTCAATTGGTGGATACAAGGCTTAGGACAAAAACTTAATTAACATAAACTATGAACGTAAAATCAAAGAAAAAGGAAGGTGTTGCTTTTACAAAGTGTAACTTTCGGACAGAATTGTAATGAATATTCAGCCATATTCAATTCCTTAAAATAGTAATCCAAAGCTCACCGTAGATGACTAGAGATTTTGAATCCAAAAGCCACAAAAAGCTTTGCCCGCCACATCTTGTTTCCTTAGCTCTTTTCAGACTTCCAATTTCTTCAAATTTAATATGAGGTGTACTATCATCAAGCTGTCAGTGGTCAAAGTTGAAAGTTTACTACTTTATTACCATTTGATACCAGCCCCTCCTAATTAACACTCCACAATTAACGGCGTCAATCAAATCAAACGGGAAAACCATACAAATCAACCTAATTAAGCCATGAATCTCACGGCTTCAATGAGCTGAAGAGGAGTTAAAGGGACAGCAAAGGATTGCAGGATCATCGTCAGCTCATCGTTGCTGGAGTTAGGATCTCTCATCAAGGAGGAATAGTTGGAATCATTGGCAGTGGAGGAGAGCAAGGTCTCCTTCATCGCTTCTTTAGGTGGTTCTCCCACTTCTACTTCTAAAACTCAGCAACAAAGAGTGAAGAAGAAAATGAAGGTAAACATCCGTACATCAATTTCTTCAAAGAATTAGGATAAATGGAAGAAATTTTACCAAATGAGAGGAATAGAAAAATGGATGATTCTGTAAATTTGGTTGCTGATGAGGCAATTCCAAGCACAAGAGCATGGCAGGAGAAGAGGACGATCACAGATTGCCTCCCCTGCTCCAAAAAGATGAGAAAAGAAAATGAATAAATACTGCAATTAAGTGATTCATAAGGGACATAAAAGAAAATGAACATATTTAAAAAAAAAAAATATAAAACTTGACTTCCAAGATTTACATGCAAGAACCCAAAAACGTTGCCAGCTTCTTTCTTTATCATTTTAGGCTTCCAACTTCTTTTTGATTCTTTCAAGGTGTACACTCAGTCCCCACAATCAATGCCATCAAATCAAGTCAAACAGACTCAACACAATTCGGACTCTTACAGAACTGCTTCTTCCCGAAATCCCGCTGGGCTGTTTCTATGCTTATTCAAAGGAGGCTCTGGCAATCATGACCAGCCAATGGTTGGGAGTTCGCAGCTATTTCTCCATGGTTGCCGGTGAAAAATAAAGTGCAAGTGTTTGTTTTCAAGACTACAGGAAGAAGACCATTCTGATAATCCCTTTTACATTTTCTGTGATTTTTCTTTTCTCTAAATTTTGCTCTTCGCACTCCATTTTACCTGAAACTTAACAACAACAAAATATTAAGAAAATATAAATAAATGACAGTGAAGGAGAGCATGTCAGTTTCGACGGGGATTGAAGAAACGAAGAGTAAACATACTTAAGAGATCGAGGCAACTCCAAGTGCAAACATAACTTCTCCATGTGGAACAATTTTTAGTCAATCATTTCCTGCATATCAACAATTTAGCAACACAAGATATTATTGAAAAAGAAAAACAAAGAAAACCTAAGAAGAAGAAAAGAGTCATTTTAATTTTGCTATGGATTAAGCTAAAATGATAGATAACTTACCGTAAACAAGTTTCCTTGTAATTTTAATTCTGGAATATGAGCAATTTTGGGCCAATCAACGCCATCGTCTCTCTTGTATTTTTGTAACAAGATGGAACACCCTCTAATCTCCAACCTTTGCAAAGATGATAAACCTTGTATTCCCTCAGGCAATTCTATTAGACAAGGGCACTCCCCAATTCGAACCTCTTTCAATGATTTCCAATGGTTGATCGACTTTAGAATAGTTGTCAACTTTTCACAACCTAAAATCTCAAGCTCCTGTAGAGTGTTGACTTGTTGAAGGCCCAATGGTAGAGACAGCCATTTTGAAAGGTTGTAAACCTCTAAATGAAGGAGGCTTTTAAGACCCTCCCAACACTTGCCACGTTTATCACTAAGTGGCTTAAGCTCTGGACAATCACTGATAGATAGGTATTCAAGATTTGTGAGGTGCTGCATCCCTAATGAGAGAGACTTTAATTTTAGACAATAAGATATATTCAAATCCTTAAGAGAGGTGAGGTTTTTGAGCCACTCTTCTTGCAAAGTTTCTAGATCTGAAAGTCTCCATAGTCCAATTTCCTTCAACTTTGATAGAGGTGCATGCGAAGAGCCAGCAAGTGTAGAGTTGGTTGTGCCAGTTGGCATTTTTACCATTATTATATGCTCCAATAACTTTTCACTACACTCATCCAATTTTAAGCTTCCAATATGTGAAGATAATGGTAAGTAAGTCAACAAAGGGCAGTTGGTTATATCTACATGTAAAAGCTTTGGAAACAAAGGGAATGTACGATTAACCTTTAAAGAAAAGTCTTTCCACCACCCTTTGAGTTTCGGACAACTCTCAATTTTGATTTTAGAAAGTGATGGACAAAAAGCTTCAACAGATGCCATTGAGTCTCTCCAATTATCACTAAATACGTATTCCACAACATCTATTCTAGTGAGAGAAACTTCCTCAAGCAAATTTGATTGCGGAGATAATGGTAAAGAAGTCAATTGGGGGCAATTTTCTATCAATACTTTTGAAAGTTGAGGAAACAAAGTGAGTCTACATTGGCCATTGTCATGATCAACCTCTAAAGAAGAGTCTCTCCACCACCCCTTAAGTTTTGGGCAATCCTCAAAACAAATTTCAAAAAGTGATAAAAAATAATCTTCAACAAGTACCAATGAAGAGGAAGAAAACTCACTTCTCTCACAATCAAACAGGTATTCCAAGGCATCCATTTGTTTCAAACAAATTTCCTTGAGGAAACACAATTGCGGAGATAGTGGTAGAAAAGTCAACATATAACATCTTTCTATCAATACTTTTAAAAGCATAGGAAACGAAAGGAGTTTAATGTCATTATCGACCATTAAAGAAGAGTCTCCCAACCATCCCTTAAGTTTCGGACAATCCAAAAACTCAATTTTAGAGAGTGATTGAAAAGAATTTTTAGTAGATGCCAATGAAGAGGAATATAACTCACTACAGCTAGATATGTATACCAAATCATTCATCTTACTAAGATAAAGTTCTTTGAGAAAACACAGTTGACTCACATATGGCAAATATTGGTAGCCCTTACATCCAGACAATCTCAATCTCACAAGACCTGTGATTGACAAAATCCAACTCAGAAGCGTTACACTTCTACAAGAATCCATCTCAAGCTCCATCAAATTTGCATGTGGCTGTAATCCTTCAAATATCCTTTCATCCTCAACATCATTATCATGGTCTTCATCACTAGATGAGAAGTGTAACTTCAAACTTTTAAGACCTGTTTTCTCTTTAATATTTGCAGCCTTATATTCTGCTGCAACATTTTTTGAATGTCTCAAATTCCAAATAATCAGATTGCCTTGTAACTTATTTAGTTCCTTAAATTCACTAAGACTAGCATTATCACTTGAGGGAGAATCTGAATCAGTTCGGAATTGTTTTAACCATTGAAGACTAGTTGATTTCCTTAATTTCATTCACTACAGGACTCAAGATTAAGACTCCTAAGGTTGACCAAATTTTTAATGCCTTTTGGTAATCCTGAAAGTGCCTCACAATAATCAAGATTTAGGAATTGTAGATTTACTAACTTGGTACAAGTGCAAGGCAACACCTTGATTTTGTTATTCCAAGAAAGATCAAGATATCTTAGATGCTTTAACCTACCAATAGAATTTGGCACATGCTCAAGATTATTCCCACCCAAATTCAACAAACGTAAGAACTTAAAACTTGAAAAAACCATTTCACAATCAATCTTACCTCCAAAATAGGGACAATCAAATGTTCTTATTATCCTTTTTTCTTCACATTGTGAAATCAACTCATTAATTAGAAACTCTAAGTGACTACAAATTGATAAATGACGTGTTTTCTTATTGATCTTCCACTCATTTTCATTAGATGTGGTAATCAATGATCCCGCCATTACTGATGTAGCAAGGTCATGCATGAGGTCATGCATTTTGCATCCAATTATCACGTGATCAACATTTTCTTTAGGATCTTGAAAAAATGATCTCCAAAGTAAATCCATAAAATAATCATTACCAACATCTTCCAAGCATTGATTTGTTGATGATGCTGAATCAACAAATCCATGTGCTATCCATTCATTAATTATTGTGGTTCTATCATACTCATAATCCTTAGGATATATACTACAATAAGCAAAACATTGCTTTAAATGGGAAGGAAGTTTATTGTAACTCAACTTGAGAGTTGGTAAAATGTCAAATTCACCTTGATCAATATTTGAGAGTTCATTTTTTAAAAAATTCTGCCATTCTATTTCTGAATTTTTATAATAAAGCATCCTTCCCACCGTCGTCACTGCTAAGGGGACACCAGCACACTTTCTTATGATATCCTTTCCTATCTTCTGAATTTTCAGATTCTCCGGCCATTTCCCATCTGAAAAAGCCCTTTGTTTAAATAAATCCCCTGACTCCTTTTCCTCTAACCCTTTTAAACAAAACGGTTCTCCTCGGAACATAATATCTGCAACCCTTTTACTACGTGTTGTAGCTAATATTCTACTACCTTTGGCCTCACCCATCAACACTGTTTTCAAATCGGACCACTTTTTCTCATTTTCGTTCCAAACATCGTCCATTACAAGAAAATATTTCTTTGTATCAATTTCTTCTTTAAGTTTATTTTTCTGGGTGTCCAATTCTGCAGGTTCTGGTTTCACTTTCTTTGAAGACTCTAATATTTTTTCGATGATATCTTTCACATCAAACGGCTCAGAGACACATACCCACATTTTTAACTCAAAATGTTTCTGAATTCTCTCATCGTTAAATACAAGTTTAGCTAATGTAGTCTTTCCTAAGCCTCCGATGCCAACTATCGGAAGAACCGAAATATTCTCTTCATCTTTCACGCCCATCAGATATTCGATAACATTTATCTTATCATGCTCTTGACCAACAACTTCTTTTGCAATTATATCAGAATGAGTTTCTCTAGACCTCATCTGGCTATCGGCAAGACGGTCCTGTAGGTGTAATTCTCTAACGTCTTTAATGGCATCTAGTCTCTCATTGATCGCCTTAATCTTATGACCCATTTTAAGACGAAAGGCAAGTTGATTCGATTTGGAAAGAATAGGCGTACCTTTTTTGCCTTCTTATCCTTTGTAATAATTTGTCGTCGCAGAGCTTCAGTGGAACCAGCATCCATCAAGTCATCTGCATCACCAAGTATATCACTTAGCTTTTCGAGCCAAACGCTAACTTCGTGGTTCTTATATTGTTGCTCCTCTGCATCAAGAAGAACGGCTTTGATTCTTGAAACCTTCCCCGTCAGCTTTTGAAGCTCATCCCTGGCACCGAAAATCAGTTTGAGCTCTTCGGCAGCCAATCCGCCACCCAAACTGATGATTTTTCCGGCCATGTCGAAGAGAACCCCTTCTGCCATTTCTTGATGATGAGAAAAGAGGGATAAAAAAGCGTTGATGATGAGAAAAAGGGTGTTAGAAAAGCGATCTTGAAGTAACTTAGGAGCAGAAGGAAGATATGGTAGAATTTGTACAGAGGAAGCGGGCATACCCTGTATTTATAAACTCAAAAGCTGGAGTATGGCACGCTCAGTCACCTTTCACCGTGAAGCGTCAAACAATGTCGACCACTTGGGTTCACATTAGTGATGCTAAATTAATAAAAAATTGATAGCTCACCAATAATGACCATGAACTAAGAAGAGAGGCACCAAGGTTGCACGCTGGTGTCCAATTTTGTCCTCCTTCAGTTTCTTTTTGGCCACGTACCCTCACCAAACTTTTCAAATTGCTTGGGGTCCAAAGATTTTTTCGGACCACAAGACCACGCGGGTTCGCGTTGATTAATTTCCCCAGCCTCGAGCATTGAGCCAGGAACGGGAGGTTTGTTTATTGATCATACCCCTTCACACACTTTGTCCAACACTCGCCACGAGCTTCTGCCATCCTTTCCAATTAGATGCATTGGATCCAATTTCTTCTCCATTCAGTGTTCGAGCTTACCTCTTGGTCAAGGACCGTGCACGCTCCATCAAGTTCTTTTAAATTATTTGAGTTCAAGGGCTTTAGTCCAGAGCAAAGAGCTAGGAAAGCTAACCCAGTTTGGCGACGTTTCGCCAGGCACGTGTTGGTGGGGGTTTTGGTGTTGTCTTCTTTCTTTAGCCTTTTCGGACTTCCAAATTTTATTTAACCACGTTGGTTCAGTAGGTTTTAGATCTGGTCACATTAAACCGACCAAGAGAATCAACACAAATTTATTAATAGAGACCCGAGCGGGGGGCCAGGAAGGTTATGCTTCTGTTATACGACGTTGTTAATTGGTTTTGGACATCTTACATTTCTAACTTGTTTTTGCTTGTTTGGCCAGAATGGACACCTTAACCTCTTTCTTCTTTTGGTAAAGCACACGTTTTTACGACTCACAGTTTTTACAACTATTTCATACGGCATTCAAGCATATAGATAATGTAGGAAAAACCTAAAGACAACGACAGTGCTGAGCAAAACTTGTCCTAGTGTCTCATGTGCTCAGAAAATCGTAAAATAGAACAGATACCGATGATGAGATTTTGTTAATACAAAAGGTTGAAAAACATCATCCATAATAGAAAATAGTATAAATTGATGTTTAAATATCACTTATAAATCCTTTATAATTGATGATTCTATAGGTATATCGTGTCCCGTTTACTATTGAATTCTTTCTTTGAGTTTGGCCCTTATCCTGTTCTTTTTATTCTTTTTTTCTTTTTAAGCTTGTCTTTCATGTTCCTTTGTTTTTATGAAGAGAATATTTTACTGGATTGCTAGTATTTGTATTGGGATATTGCATTGCTAGTTGGGAGATATTGGGTAGTAGTGAGTGATGATGATTATATAATGTGTTTACTTTATCTTATACTGTAGAAAATGTTTATCGAATTACTCTTGCAAAAAGTTGTTAGACAAAAAGTATTAACAAAATAATTAAAAAGATTAGGTATAATAGAAAATGCTGCAAATTGATGTTTAACTATCATCTATAGATCCTTTTAAATACCAGCAATATGTCCAAAAAAAAACAAGAATTATTATCTAAAATAATAGGTTTACCTTAACTAAGAACCAAACGATTGATAATTTGTTCATCACTTTCCATCAAACAAATAAAATATAATACTTGACTATCAAGTGTGTGAAATAATCATGATCTAATAAAATTTTTGTTAGCACACCATGTGATGATATTCAATTACAATAATTAACAAATAATCTCGATCTTTATATATATTTTACACAAGACATGCCACCTAATGCAAACATCAATGGATTAGATGGAATCTATGGCTTAGAAATCAACAATAATAGAATAAGGAGAGACCTACCAAAACTTGCCTATTACGTTGTCTCAAGTCTTTGTCCTCTTTCTTTTGTTTCAAATTGTTGTATAGTGTGATGCTATCTAATTATAATTATTAACAAGTTATGTTAGTCTTATTATATATTTTTCTAGTGACAAAAAAAATTGTAGCCCACATGATATGCCACCTAACGCCAACGTTAATTTTTCTTTTTTTGTTTTTTGTTTTAACTCACACACATAGGGTGAGAGGAACGAAGTAAGAGGGAGGCCACAAGTTTGATTAATTTCCCAGTCTCGAGCATTGAGCCAGAAACACGGTATTGGCTTTTCATTTTTTTTTTGTCCCTTTAATATTCGAGTTTACTTCTTCAACCATACCACGAATCGTTGTACCATTTGTCTTTGAAATAATCTCTTGATCTCTTAGTCTGCCCAAGGCTATTGACATTACTCATCAAACTATCCTTTTTCTTTTAGTCTCCACTCCACTTTTTTGAAAAATTCTTTTATTAAGAAGCTAAAAGGCTGTATCGTGAGCAAATATTCATGCATGTAATACAAAAAACTAGTGCACATTAGAAAGTTCTACAAATTGATCTTCATATATAACTTATAGATCCTTTTAAATATCAATACTATGAAATCCGAAAAATGAAAAATTAGTATCCAAAACCTAGACTCTTGCTTTTTTGCTTATCACTTCCCATGAAAAAATATAAACACAAATTCTGGATACATGAACTTACACATGTGAATGAAATAATCATGACCTATTTGTCTTCATAATTTGGTTCATGGTGTGATTTTATCTTATATGTAAATAGAACAATCACAACCCACTTGTATTCATAATTATGGTGCATGTGATCTTATACATTTGGATAGAATAATCATAACCCACATCATTTGATTATTTAATTTCATCATCAAAGAGTATAAGGCACAATTATTTGACTAGACATTTTTGTCATAAAATGACTTAGCAATCTTGGCTCGCAAAGTATCTTTCAACATCCTGTAACGTGGGAGCAGAAGAGGGATTGCGTGAGCAGGCCTAGACATTTCTAGGCCTGGGCTAGCTCAGGGTGTCATTATTCCCGGTTCGTCCATCAAGAATAAAGCTGAACGTTAGTCCCTTATTCCTTAGAATATTTTAGAGATATTATTGTTTGTTTGTTGAATGAGTGGTTGTGAGGGAATCCACAAAAATTACTTTTGTATCCCTGACCGGTAGAGTAAGGGGCAAATTGTAAGCGTGGGAATCGTGTAAAGGGGTATTATCTCAATTGGCATTTGTGTATAAATATCCCCGGATCAGAATGAATAAAGTAAGAGTCATTTCAACCAAAACACTTTTCAAGAGAAAGTTGCTACGAGTCAATCATAGGGAAGAAGAAGCCGACCCACAAGTGGTGGGAAAGCGACTCCTCCCTGCAAGTAAATCGCCCTTTTACCCGTTCCTTTGCGCAAGACCATAACACATCCTTAAAATTGTTTTTCATGAAAAAACTAATTGGCTATATTGCATAACAGAATAAAGTATATCATTTGTTGTTTTGGCCTATTACCTATAATTATTGATGCATATTCAAAAGGTAGAGTTTACAATAAGAATGATCACGACCGACTTGTGTTCATGTTTTGTAGCCCACAATTTGTCAACTTGACGAATGAGTTTGTGTCCATATTGGTGGTGCGTCGTGATCTTACATAATTGCAGTAATCAATAAGTTATTTTGATGTTAGTTTATATTTTTTAAAATAAGACAGTTGAATAAGATATATATCAACCCTAATCTTAACTCTTGGTCTTCTTTCTTTAACTTTTCCAAATTTCCAACAGATCTTTGTTTTCTAGACCAAAGTTCAAAAGAGATCTAGAAATACGATATTTGGTCTTGCATATTTTCTGTTGGCTTTTCATATTTCCAACTAGCTTTTACTTATCTTTTTTCTCAGAGGCCAAGAAGAACAAAATAACATTCAATTGCAGGGACAAAAAAAGATATTGGTTACGCTTCAGCCAAAACATAGTCTATGGCAATTTAATACATGAATTTGGAATACATGTGTAATTAGACAATGGTTGTCAACGTATTATTATCATACTAGTAGTTTAGTAATTAACAGTTGGTCACCCAAAACCTAAATCCTGAATTTGACATTTTACATCTATAAATTCCACTACAGATATTTTCCTTTCCTCTGTAGGAGGGTATGTACTTGTTGGATTATGCATACTCTACCCAACTTTTCTTGATTTCATTTGAATAAAGAAAAATTTAAAAGAAACAATCGAAGTTATGTTATAGTTTTTAGGTATTTCAAAGAAATTATACAAAAATTGAGTACGAACCTAAAACACAGTGAAAGTACTGAACGTAAACTTATTCAACCGTATACAACGTTTCCTGACTGTGGAGGAGGATTTGACGCAACAATCTGGTATGAAATCCAGCTTCACACTACGTGAGAATCAGTATAAAAGATTTTTCTTAATTGTTATCTCTAGATTCTGAGTTTGGGGTATCGTTTTTCAGCTTTTTTGCAAGTGAAAAAATTGAAAATCCTGTACGCATATTATGTGCCTCTCACTGCTGACTTCTTTGAGTTTGTCCCTTACTCGATTAGTGCTTTTTTTTTTTTCCATCCTATTTTTGGTCTAAATTCTCATCTTTTTTTTTTTGTAAAATAATAAGTTGTATTAATAAAAATTAGAGTACAAAAATAAAATGTCATAGCCTTTAAAAGTTACAAAAGTTACTACAATTACAAAAAGATGAAGATTGGAAGATTTTAAATTTTATTCAAAATGATACTTCCCTATGAAGTTTTTATATTTATAACTAAAGAAGCTTTTTGTTGTATAATTTTTTTTTTTTACTTTTGCCAATAAAATTGGGATATTAGTTGTTTTTCTAAAATTATCTTTTGTTTTGATCAACACATACAATAAAAGTAAGTTAAAAATAATATTTTAAGAAGTTTAGTAACCAAATTCTTTTCTTTAGTTGCTTTAATCATCTATTACAATTCTTCATTTCATCCTTTAATATTATGTCAGATGTTATTTTGAATAATAATACTTTTCCAAATTATTCTTATTCATGCACGTTCAAAAAAGAAATGAGTCCTATTTTCTATGTATGACTAATATGAATTATAATATATGTTAACCAAAGGAAGTTATTTGATAATTTTTGCTACTATAAAAATCAATCTCTATAGACAAACCATTCAATTAATGCTCATCTTTCATTTTGCCTATATTTGACTAGGTGCCTAGCATTTCAATTGCGTAGTTATGTTAGGACGCTATATTTGCTAGTTGGAGCATATTGGATCAATTATGGCAATTGGTAGTCATACGTAGCGAATATAAAATGTCGCAGTTCAATATGACGTTATCCAAATATAATAGATATCTTGTTGACTAACTTTAAGCTCATTTCATAATGGAGACACAATAATTGAGTAATAGCATCCTTGGTGCTATGTTACCTAATGCCACATTTAGTGGACTCAAGGAATCAAAGCTCAGCCGGCTCCATTGGTATTAACTCTTTGTCTTTCTTCTGCGGCTCTTTCAGACAAAGCTTAACATATGAACACTAGATACAACACGAGAAAGTCACAAAAGCATTGCGGACTAGCTTGGTTTTAAGTCTGTCTTCTTTCTTGGCTCTTTCGTACCTGCTCCCAATGTTTTCTTTTTGCATTTATTCTTATGGTCCTCGCTCATCAAGGTTTCGAAATTACTTTGGACAAATTCAACCATCGGGGAATGCTAGGCCAGTTAAGTGACGTTGGTTGGTATCTCAATTTTGTGGACTAAAGAAAATCAAAGCTTATTGTACAACAACTGGAAACACGATGAGAGAGAAACAAACAAAAGCATAGCCGGTTATATTGGTCCTAACTCTGTCTTTCTTCTTTAGCTCTTTCAGACAAAGCTCAACATACACCACTAGATACAAGACATTTGTCAACTAATATAGTATGACAAAATTATCATTCATTGATGATGCAACATGACATTTGTTGGCTTTATAATTTGCATATTATTTTAATCCTACGCCATACTAAATTGGAAATGAGACGATCATCACTGATAGATGATGTTTTGTGATGTTATTCAACTTGTTATCTTATTTTCAAGTCATACTATATTAAAAATAAAACAGTAATTACTGACTAACGGTGCAACATGATGTTGCTCAAATACAACAACAACTTGTTATCTTAATCTTAAATCTTATTTTATTACAAATAAATAAATAAAAACTATCACCCGTTAGTGGTACAATGTGATGTTAATTAAATGTAATAATTATTTTGTTATTACTTAATTGCAATAATTTGCATGTTATTTTAAGCTGTGCTCAAATAACTTTTTATTATATTACAAATAAAAACAAAACAATCATATTCGAGTGACAACGGGATATGACAATATCCAAATACAATAAATAGCCTGTTACCTAGCTTAACTTCATCTCATCCTAGAGACAAAACAATTGAGTAATAGCGTTCACGATGCTATGTTACCTAATGCTACAATTTAAGGACTAAAAAAACAAAAAAAATCAAAGCTCCTTGTGCACCAACCGGAAACAACAAAAGAGAGCAACAAAAGCATAGCCGGCTGTACTGGTCCTAACTCTTTGTCTTTTTGTTTAGCTCTTTTGGACAAAGCTCAACATACGACCACTAGATACAAGACAACAGAGCCACAAAAGCATTTCCAGCTAGCTTCATTTTAGTCTATCTTCTTTCTTTGGCCCTTTTCGGACCTGCCGCTCAATTTTTTGTTTCTTGTTCTATTTTTTCCTACGGTCTTTACTGACCAAGGTTTTGAAATTATTCTGGACGAATTCAACCATCCGGGAATGCTGGGCTAGTTATGTGATGTTGGAATTTGGATCTTGGTTTCAAAAGTGGGGCTAAGAAAAAAAGTTCAGTCTTCCTAGATCTTTCTTGGAAACTCTCCATATAAGGAAGGATTTTTGGATAAGATTGAGTTCTATAACGTAGTATTAGTTGCTAAAATGGCATATTAAAAATGGCGTTAGATATAGATGCACCATTCAAGACTAACCACTATTAGCTTGTTTTATTAATCTTACTTCAATGTATACTCGAAACAACACGATCATCATTGATTGATGGCGCAATTGTCAGCTTCAATAATTTGCTTATCATCTTCAATCTTAGACCTCATACGATATTAGAAAGGGAACAATCATGATTTGTAGATGGTGCAACATCATATCATGCTACTCAATTGCATTAATTAACTTGCTATCTTATTCTAAGATTATATAATAATAGAAAAACTACAATAATTATTGAGTGACAGTGCAACATCATGTTCCTCAAATGCAACAATAGTTTGTTGTCTTAATCTTTGATCATATTATCTTGCATACAAATTAATCATCGCTAATTTATGGTAATGTGACATTACTTCATTGCAATAGTTTGCATGTTACTTTAATCTTGGTTCATACTGTAACAGAAACAAAACAATCATCTTATAGTAGCAATACAATGTGATGTCATCCAAATAAAATAATTAACTTGTTATCTTGATTTGATTTACAAGCCGAACGTGTTGGGATTTTTTGACATGCTGGTGACTTAATCGTGACTGCACATCTAGACAGGGAAGGTAGGGATTATTGGCCAGGTTGCGCATGCTCCTGAAATCAACTTTACATACAGTAGAGATGGTGTATGATGTCTACTCGCTGGATAGATCAAGTGTAAGATAGGGTTTAGCACTCATGCGGAGCCATAAACTTCCTCCGTACTAGAAATAGTATTCTCTGCAGGAATCGTAGTCATATACCTTACAATAACTTCAGCAAGTTATTATTTTCCATGAAAATTCTTCTTGTTTCAACTATCTATATCATATTCAAAGTATTGAAATGTTCAAATCCATCATTTTTAACGAATGAAATATTATAATTTTGATGCATGAAGCTGATTTCCAATGTCTACTAGGTTTATGATGATGAACAAGTGAAGTTACCCTTCAAATACCGTGCTTGGTAACGCTCACGACTCGCCCTTCACATAGTAGAGAATTTTCACGTCCAATTTCCTCTTAACCATCTCAAAGCAGAGAAACAGAGGTTCCTCAAACCCCGTGTCCTTCACTTGCCCTCTGATCATGGCATTGCATACGAAAGTATTTGATTCCCTGATTTGCCTGAAAATCGAACAGGCATAGTCCATGCAGGCCCCAACCTGAGGGCGTAAAAGGCCACAGGACCAATTCCATTATTATAAGAGCTGATGCGGAATACTTGGGCTTTCCGAGTTTGGATTCTATTGCAGCCAACATTCTTTATCTGTATTCTTTTGCACCTCATTTGTTGCTTGATACGGCTACTGTAAGCCACACTGATGAAATTAACTGGTAGGAATTGAAGTAAATACGCCTCGTGCACTCTGTTTTGTTTGCTACTTTGTATCAATTATCTGGGCGTTTGACATTATCAGAACAAGAGTTCAGCACCATTGCTTCCGCGTTAGTTTCTCTCAATCTTTCAATCGGAATAAATAGCAGCATTAGTTCTAGAGTAGATAAGTTGATTATTTATTCGTCAAGGAATAGAGATTGGGTAATAATCCAACAAATTCTTAAGCAATTCTAGATCGTGGTGAAATGAAAAAGTAAAAGAACTATTATTTCTCACAAGGAGTTAGTATATCTCTCCAAACTCTTTGTCACAAAGAAAAGAAAATGTGAAAAAAAAAAAAAAACAGGGAAAGGTTGGAGGAATTGAAAAGGATAATTAAAATCTTGAGCAGGAAAATATACAAGTGTTTGTCTTGAGTCTTTTGATCATATTCAGTTGCTCCTATATAAGTAAAAGAGAAGACATGAAAGATAATTCTACTAATGTACGAGTCGCCAATTCCAAGTTAATTGTTTATGTTAAGACAGCAACATTGGGTACATAACTCTAAATTGTTTAGTTAAAGAATTGACAAATTTCAGATGTTGCATGGCAAAGCTTAACATTTTGAAGCTTATTAAGTAAAGTACATGTTCTATCTCATACATGTAGCTAAACGTTTGTGCTTATTTGATATAATCCTTCCATGAAAGGAAAAAAGCCTTCTTTTCTGCTCATTGGACTAACATCAACAACATCCTTATTGTATTAAAAATCTTGCTTCTTAAACACCACAAAACCTTTGGCCATAGCTTTCAACTGCGTCACCCAACGGGATGAAATAATAGCTGTTGCTCGGTTTTTCATCGACGTCGGTGTTTCCTTTTTGTCTTCTTCCTTTGGTATTCTCGGACTTCCAATGTTTTCATCGTCGGTTCAACGGCATCTTCTTCCATCAGCAAAATGAGAGGCTCCGCTAATCCCCTGACGTTGGTATTCTGGATTTCTCTGGCAACCTTCAACGAACCAAAAGAATCAAAAGCTTAACGACATTCTTTATCTTCAGCTTTCTCGGACTACCAACATTTTTTTATTTTTTTATTTTTTTGAGTTATTCCCAGGACACTGTACACACTAATCAAGTTTGCTTGCACAACTAAAAAATTAACTCTTACATAATAATAAACAAAATATTATTATTTTTTACAAATAGCGAAAATTACCATTGGAGTAAAATAAAAAAATAATTGATATTGCCGTTGCAATAAAATAAAAAAGGTAGTGATTACCATTGCGATAAAATAAGAAAAAAAATAGTGGTTACTGTTGTTACAAAATAAGAGACAGTGCAGATTTTTATTGTAATATAATAAGAACTAGTAGCAATTCGTTATTAAATAGAATAAAAAAATGTATACTACCATTGTACCCAAGTAAGGAATATTTGCAATTCATGATTGCAATAAAAATAGCAAATAGCATCGATTCTTGTTACAATAAGATGAGAAATAATAAATATTACCATTGTAATAAAATAAAAAAGGTGGTGATTACCGTCGCAACAAAATAATAACTAGTAAGGATTACATTTGCAATAAAATAAGAAAAAGTAGGGATTACCATTGTTACAAAATAGGAAAAAGTGAAAATTATTGTCACAATAAAATAAGAAATAGTAGCGACTCACTATTGAATAAAACAACAAAAAATAGAGATTACCATTAAATTAAAGTAAGTAATATTTTTTATTTATCCTTGCAATAAAAATAAAAAATAGCAACTATTAACCATTATAATAAAATAAAAATCATAGATATTACCGTTACAATAAAATAAGAATAATGGCAACTTCCTTTACCATAATATAAGAAAAAATGATATTACAATTGCCTATGAATAAGAAATAAAATAGGGAATAGTAATAAAATAAAATAAGGAATAGTAGTGATAATCATTATAGTAAAATAAAATATAATAGTGATTATTACTATTCCTGTAAAATAAAATATAATAGAGACTTATCATTGTAATAAAACAAGAGCTTTTAGATCTAGTCACCATCCTATTGACCAACAAAATTTTCACTAATTAATTACTCGAATAGAGTGACAGAAAGATTATGCTGGCTATGTTGTTATGTGACATTGCTCTTTAGTCTTCTCTTCTTTCTTTTTTGTTTCTTACCTTAGTCTACAATTTATAGGAATTGAATTCAAAAGTATTGGACCATTCAAAATCTTGTTGTGGGTGAAAATATGATTCACACAATTTAAAGCATAGGAACATCAATGTCACAATTTTTATTACTCAAATTTTAAGCAATTTATTAACTTCTCATACTATTCTACACTAGTTTAGCATGGGTCATACCTATGTCATCCCAATACAAGGAGTATAGGTTATTATGGTATCACTGAAGTAAAAAACGTCACATGCTTTTCTCCGGTTGAAGACTTGAAGACTAAAATCATTCAAATGGGAACTGCAGGCAGGTACTCAAAAGGGAAGGGTGTTGCGCATTGTCGTTACGCTGCTTCATTGGCATCGTCTCCTTCCGCGGCTGACGAGATATAGTAGACGCCATCCTCGCCATCGCCTGTAAGGACCTCAAAACTCCCAGCACTAAATGACTGGTCTTTGTGGAAGATGGGCCTTCTTAATTTTGCAAACGCACAGTAGTCCACTCTATGAACAGTTGCGCCCTTCTTGAACGCAGAAACCGCCACTTCAACTCCTTTCGCTGCACAAACACATGGCAGACATAACTCACTACTCCCTGGCTGTGTTTCCAGTAATAGAGATTGAAATTCAAGAGTTTCAACATGAACGAGGCATACCGTGTGTGACAAGTAGCAGGTTCTCTGAGGGGTATTTATCTGCCAGTGCGTTGAAAATCTTAATATATCTTTCCCTTGCATCCTCCTCCGTCTCTTCCCAACGCGGCAACTACGATTCCTCAAACGAAGAGCGATCCATCAAACACAACCCTTCGGTAAACGCCTACAACCATGAAAAATGAACAAACAAAAAGCATATTCCACACGTACCTCTTTGTACACAGGTTCCGCCGTGCTGTCCACTGTCCCGGCAGGTAGCATCGCTTCAAGCTCTGAGATATTGAAGCCAAAGTCCCCGTCTTGAGGAGCATTTTCAGATCTGATGGCTTCACTGTTTAGTATCTCACATAACCCATACTCGATAGAGGCCTGAAAATGGGAAACCAAACGGGATCAATAAGGAACTCGATTAGCCAACAGAGCAACCAATTCCCACCAAGAAATCTGTATGGGGACTAATTTGAAAAGATAGTTTTGACCTTCAGTTTGGAGGGGTCGATGATCACGTCATCGGAGAGGAGTGGCCGGGGAGCATCCACGGCGCAGAGAGCGGATATGCCTTCGGAGGCGGTTTGGACGCAGCGGAGAAAGGGGGAGACGAGAACACGGTGGATTGGGAACCCGAGTTCGTTCCGGAGCCTAAGGCCCGTGCCGAAGGCCTGGTCAACGCCTTCTTTCACAAGCGGGGGATCCCATGGCCTCTTCGCCGTCTTAACCCAATCTTGCACGAGGAAGTCCATGCGTTGCCCGTGCCGCATTACAACAACGTTTTGGTGAGCCGGCCAGCTCTTGGGTCCAGAGGAGTCCATCGCACGCCGCGGAGACAGAGAAAGACGGAGATAAAAATGAAAAGTATTATGACCTCAGTAGGTATTCCCCAACCTCGACCAGCACGGCGGTGTTTGGTCTTGTCTTCTCTGTTCAGCTTTTCGGACCGGTCACGTTGATTACCAAACTCGATCAGAGAGCCAAGAAGACTATGCCAGTTATTCTGCGTTCATCTCTGCCAAAACGACAGTGGGTCGGGATAAACAAAGATATTCTCATGGGCAACGGTAGTTCAAGAACAAAGTCCATAGCAGATATAATACAGAAACTAAGAACACGTTTAGTACGAAGCAACAAAAAAATGTTTGCAAAACGTTCATGGTATAGTTAATAGTTCCAATAACAGTGGAAAAAGAAATCAGAATATCAGCAATTCATTGAAAGAGGAAAAAGAAATTCTATGCAGTAACAGAAGACTAGGAGATTGTCCTATTTTTAGTGAAAAGAAATGTAAAATTTGACATTACAGTTTAAATATTTCGAAATAGAAGTAGTGAAGTTTTTTACAATCGAAGTTTGCTTGGATAACTAGAAAATTAACTTTCACAACTAATAATAACATATGAAATGCAAAGCCATACCCATACCAACTAAAATGCGATTGTTTTTAGCAAATAGAAAAGAATAATCGATACCGTTTCAATAAAATAAGAAAAAATAGTGATTACAGTTGTAACAAAATAAGAAACAGTGAAGATTACTATTGTAATAAAAAATAAGAAAGAGTAGCAATTCATTATTAAATATAATAAAAAATGTAAAAATTTCCATTGTATTAAAAATAATAGATATTACAGTTATATTAAAATAATAATAGTGGCTTTTACCGTTACAATTACCAACAAATAAGAAATAGTGATGATTACTATTATTGTAAAATAAGATGTAATGGAGATTTATTGTTTCAATAAAATAAGAGCTTTTGGATCTAGTGACCAATAGAATTTTCACTAATTAATTACTCTAGTTGAGTGGTTGGAAGATTATGCCAGCTATGTTGTTATGTGACATTTGTCTTTATTCTTCTCTTCTCTTCTTTCTTTTTGTTTCTTACCTAGTCTATGATTTATAGGAATTGGGTTCAGAATTACTAATATGATTCACTTTGGACCATTCACTTTTGGTTCAACGTCTCTTAGACCACCCGAATCACACCCATTCAATCGACGGAATCCAGTGTTTGAAGCTCACTAGTTTAATACCACAGACTCGGGTCTGGTCACAATTGCATATTCTTCCTAAAAACAACATTGGGTAATAGGATGAACAAAGGTTTTCTCATGGGCCAAACCCAATGCCTTTTAAGGTTGTTTTTTATGTCAAAACGCAGTCCCTAGCAGATATAATGCCATGTCTGTGCAGACTTGCTAAATCTCATTCACAGCAATGCTATAAGAATTAAGAAGATAAAGGCAACTCTTAAACTAAAAGGAAACATGCAGATACAACTTTCCTAAGGCATCTAGAGACAACTTACCTCTTTCTAAATCTATCTTAATACCAATAGTACAAGGAATATCAAAGCCAGGTTTTCCAGAGGAGGCTAAGAAAGCCAACACATTAATGATATTTGAAGTATCAACTGCTGACCATACAAGCATTTAATTTTGTGAACGAATGATATTTTGTAGTTAAAATTATTTGCACATATTTGCTCAATAGATGAATATACAAGCATATGCTAACAGTAGCCATGTTTTTGTATTTATTATATATATATTTGATGCTCGATGCACATCCATACAGTAAAAATGGGCATAAACACCCCTAGTGCAATGTTCCTGTCGATGGCCACTTCCTCAACTATGTACAAGCTTTTATCAATTTGGATAACCATATCAAAATCTTATCCTTAAAACAAGCTTTTATCAACTAAATAATATTTAACTAATTATTTGAATATCAAAATATTATTTTCAAAACTTCTCTTCAACTACGTATTTTGTGCAGACAAAAACATTGTTTATAATACTTCTATCACTTCCTCTTGAATTGATATTTTTTATATTTTGTACACACCAAGTTTACTTTCCAAACTTTTTCAAGAATAAAAAACAATATGAACATCTATACTGACAAAGAAACCAAAACTTCATAATACTTTTATGAGCTTTCTCGCCGTTCAATAATTCGAGGCCTTACCTTCAGTCCCTTTGGAAATCCGGAGCTTCATTTTCGACCCTTCTACTTCTATTATCCTATTTTGGGCCTCGGTCCCTTCTTCTTTACCTCAACTTTACTAGGTTGATCCTTATTGGGACCCAAAGATGTGTACATAAATGCAGAAGCAGTAGTTGAGTTTTGCAATAAGCTTTCATCCCCCTTGTCTAGGCTTAGACCGGAACATATGCTTGAAGCTCCACTCCTCTGTTCCCCTTGGCCACATCCTCCAACCATAGACCCGGACACATGCTTGAAGCTCCACCCGTCATATTTAAATGCTTACATGGATTCACGGCCCCACCAACAGTTCCAACAGAGAAAAGCAAAGAAGAGACCAGAAAGTGAAACGATGGAAGCTGACGTGTATATCATTCTACGTACTTGATACAGAGACTGTACAGATATTTATAGCCACTTTACACGTGGGATGCATGTGCCCAGTCCAAGGGATTCTAGGGAATATTCTAACTAAAAGTAGTTACATGACGTCACTAGGTAGTCACAACTTAAGCTAGCGATCTGGTTGAACTCTAACTAGGACCCATGTAGCTTGCTACCGGCGTTTGTTAAACATTTCTGTTCTTATCTTAGTCATATCCTTCCATCTTTGAACTCGTGCACACATATTAGATACCATTATATAAGCTCTAGGATTCAGGGAATTGAATTGGAAAAGGTTCTTTGCTGGTATCTCTTCAAGCCCCAAGTTCTAATGAACCAAACAAGAGCTAAGAAGGCTCCGCCATACCGCATCATTCGGCTTGATGGGCATTGAACTGATGAACTCAAAGGCTTTATTAAGCAATCCAGCTTGCCCCAGGAGGTCCACCATACAACAATAATGGTGGATTGTTGGCTTAATCCCCTGCTCAAGTTTCAACCTTCTGAACCAATGGAATCCCTTCTTTGAGCACTCCACACAACCACATAAACAGCATCATCTGGTGCCATACCTTCTTTGAGCATTTAGGAGAAGACTCTCGAGGCTTCCCTTCCATGTCCATGCATGGCGAGTCCTGATATCATTATAGTGTAGGAGAATCGGTTCTTCTTGCTCATGTTCTTAAACAGCAGCCATCCTTTCTCCAGGCACTCACATTTTACATGCATGTCTATCAAAAAGGTTTGCACTATAACATTAAGTCCACTAAAGTTCTTCAACAAGGATTCATGGACGTAACTTCCTAATCAAGAGCACCCAAATGGGTGCAAGCCGAAAGCACACTGACTAATGTGCTTTCTTCAGCTCTTCCCTCACAATTCATATTTCCAAAAAGCATCAAGCATTCATACCACAACTCCAGCACTTGTACATGTACTTGGTTAAACTCTTCCATGCTCTTGCATCTCCTCGTAAGGGACAAACATTCTTACTCCTTCAACTTCAAGTTAGATTCTATGCTTTTGGATGAATCTTTCACTGGTAACATATGCTTTTGGATGAATCTTTCACTGGTAACAGCAAATGGGTTCGACGAAGGACCGATGTCCCAATCATTCTGTCACCCACAACATGATATACCAATATGGCGGATCGCTACACTTTGCGAACCACAGCTAAACAAAGAAAAACATGAAAATCATCTTCAACTAGCAGTCGAAGTAGAGATAAAACTGAAAAAAATGACCATGTCAACAAAAGGTTTCTAATCTATGATGGATAAAAGGAGATAGTTATCAATCAACTCGTGTACAAGGTGATGATAAGTGTGAAAGTCACTATGTTCTAAGCTTAATACAGACAAGAAGCTACGATTTGTTGAGTGGAATAGGTAGAAAGAGTTGAATATGGGGGGTGGTTTTGTGTTCCTGGAAAAGAGGGGATTGAATATCATCCATAAGATCGGGGAAAGAAATCCAGCCAGAAAAGCTCCGTTAGATTATAGGACAATTATTGCTTCATTAGTTTTCTTAATCTTTCAATCCATAAGAGCTATTAAAACTCATACCAATCAAGCCATTTGTATAACAAATTAGATGCAAGTCGCCAACATCATTTTAGTTACTTATTCACAATGGGACAGCAATCTTGGATACATGACTCTAAATACTTTAGTCACAATTCACGAATTTCAAACTTTAAATCATAGAGCTAAACATTTCAAGACTTTTTGGGCTTGCTATATAAAATCCTTCCTTGAAAGGGACAAAATTACGTTCTCTGCTAATTGGATTAACATGACCAGTATCAAAATGCTTTTAGCCACAAACATAAAGAAAGTGCTTTTAGTCACAAAAACTTTTAGCCATAGCTTTCAAGTGCTTCCCATAGCCTGGTTGGTGGTGCGTACGCTTCATCGCAGGAGGCTCCAACAATGAAGTGTGGTCAATGCTGGTGCCGCTTCCGGTTGTTTTCCGATGATTGGCGGTGGAAGAAGTTGACAGTTGCATGGGCGCCAAACCTAGTACAATCTTGCCGTCCAGTGATTACTTCTGCGGCCAGTTTATTTTTGTTGCCAACGCATCAACGCTGAACCAAGATGATCTGTTGTATGGAATGGCGTTGGTGATCTTGCTATTGATGGTCGTGGCACTGTTGTTTGCAGGAATCGAACGGCTTCAACGAGATCAAGAGGCCCACCGCCATCGGAGTGGGGGTGAATCATAATGGAGAAATTCTTGGGACTGTCGGTGGTGGTGGGCATTGTTGGGTATTGAGGTGGGATCTGCCATCATGTTTGAGGGGAGTGATGCAGGGGGGCGAAGGTTCCCTTGATTTCATTGGAGAAATCTTCTTTTCCTCTTTCCGCTCCCTTGAATCCTTTAGAGAACTCTTGTTTTCCTTTTTTTCTGAATCATTCTGTCTGTTTCTTCAAGACTTCAATTAGTCTCCTTTCTGCATTGAAAAAAACCGATAACCATATAAAAAATATGCTTATATAAAATCTAAAGACGAAGGAAAATGGCTGCAAACAAGAAACCTAAACTGCTGGTTTCCGCTTCATGAATCCCAATATCAAGCCACACAAAAATCTAGTATATATGGAACTTAATCTTCAAAGTCAAAATTGTTTGTTCACTTAAATTTACTGTAACAAACTAGTTAGCTAGGATATGGAAATGAACTTTATGAGTTAAAAAAAAAAGAAACTGAAAGAAAGCAGACCACTATATAATACAAGAACCACAAATCTTAATTCAGTAATGCAAATTCCATCATTCTAACAAAAGAAATTTCATAAACTTGATTCAATTTAGTAAAATAACTCAACACAATCAAAACAAGAGTAATAGAAATAAAGATGAAAAGGATAAGAAGCCACACCACTTACTCCAATTTATTATGCTTTATGTGTAGGATTTGCAAGTATGGAGAGAAGGCTTTTGACAATTACCAATCGCTCACCTGTCTTAAAAAGCAGAAAAATAAAAAAAAGAATGTAACAATTTATGGACACAATACTTGAGATAAGAATTATTGTGGAGAAATTACAATGGTATCATGTTCAAAAGAGTACTATAGCAATATATAAAGGACATAAAGGAAAAGAAGAAGAAAGGTATTTACTTGAAAAAAAAAGTACCTTTGAAAGCATCCCAGAGAGATATAGATGCAAGAGCCCAGTAGCGTTGCCACCTATGTCTTTTTTCTCTAGCATTTTGGGAACTTTCATCTTCTCTGTTGGTTCTTTCAAGGTATACACCAGTTAAGTTTCCATTTGACATCAGCCACTTCAATTAACCCGCCACAGGAAATCCAATCAACTCAAATCAAACAAACAAAATCAACAAAAATTCAAGTCTTACCCAAAGCATGGACCTCCTTCCGAGAAGTCACGCAAGCGGTTCCTATGCTTATGTATATTCAAGGGAGGCTTTGATGATGAAAGACCCATCACTGCTGGTGAGTTCCCGGTTGTTTATTCATCATTGGCGGTGCAAGTAAAGTGCCAGTGCTGTAGTTTCAATATGTGTCTGTTTGGGATCCAGTGGGAAGAGAAATTCATTTACGAACTCCAGCTGTTTCACCATGTTTAGTTTTAGAATAAGCTGACAGGTTCGTGGGCACGGGACAAACCAAGCACAATCTTGCCATTTGGTACTTACTTCTGCAGCCGATTCTTCTTCTTTACCGGCAACGCATCAACCCGAACCTAGAAGATCTATTGTTCACACCGGTGTAGTTGGTGTTGTTATTGGTGGCGATGGCATTGGTGTTGCGGGAATCCAATATGGCTTCAATGAGTTCGAGAGGTCCACTCCCCCCTTAGAGTTGGGGTTGATCATCAATGGACAAGTTCCATTAGAGAAATCTTCTTTTCTTTTTTTGCTCCCCTAAATTCATTGCAGAATTCTTGTTTTCCTTTTTCTGCACATCCTTCTCATTGTTTCTTTAAGACTTAAAATTGTTCCACTTCTGCATTGGCATAAAACCAACAACCTATAAAAAAAAATATGCTTGTATATTAATTATAAAGATCAGAAATTTATAAAATTGATTAATCAAATCAGTAAAATAAGTTCATACAGTCTAAATAAAACAAAAAGAAAGATAAATGAGAAGGGTAAAAACTACTCTAATTTATTTGAATTTATCATAGTCATATGCAAGATTTGTCAGCATGGAAAAAAGGCATCTGACAATTATCAATTGTTTATTTATCTCAAAAGAAAAGATATCAGGAAAAGAATGTTATGATTTATGGATACAATGCTTAAGACAAAAATTACCATAAACAAACTGCAATAATATCATATTCAAAATAGTACTATAATTAAGCAAAACACAAAGGACATAAACAAATATATCTCCTTAATGAAAAGTAACTTCCAAGGCTCACCATAGAGACAGATGCAAGAGCCAAAAAGCATTGCCTACTATGTCTTCTTTCTATAGCATTTTGGGACTTTTAACTTCCTTTGTGTTCTTTCAAGGTATGCACTCTTGAAGTTATCATCGGACAAAAGCTGCCAATTAACTTCCCACAATTAATACCATCAAATCAATTAAACAAACAAATAAACAAAATCAACATAAAGATCAACTCTTACGAAAGTATGAAACTGCTTCTTCCGGGAAGTCAGGTGACAGTTTCTAGAGGATTTGATGATGAAGACCCAACAGTGCTAGTGAGTTTCCCGCTATTTCTTCATGGTTGGCAGTGGAAAGTAAAGGACCAGTGCTGTCGTTTCTTGTGTCCGTTTGGTTAATAGGAAGAGAAATCCATATGAGTTTTTGTCATTTCTTTTCCGTTGAATTCCGCTTTTCATACTCTTATTTCTAGTTTTCAAAATACTAAGAAAAAAATGAGGGTAAAGGTCAGTATGTTAATTTCTATGACAAAATGGGAGAAAAATACCCAAATGATAGGGGTAGCCCATGTATAAACATATCTACACCATGTGGAATAATTGTTGGTCAATCCATGCCCCAACATTTCAACAAGTTCTCTAGATTTGACATTTTATATTTAACAACCAGGAGATATCAAGAGAGGAAAGTGAACAAAACCAAAAGAAAGAAAGTAGTATTTCAATTTCTATGATAGATTAAGTTAAATGATAAATAACATATCATAAATCATTAGGAATCTACTCTAATCATAACTCTGAAATATGAGAATCTTGGGCTAATGAGGACTTACTTCTCTCTCACATCTTTACAAAAATAGAGGGGCACATCAAAATGCCCAACTTCTGCAAAGACAATAAACTATGTGAGACAACCCTCAAAACTTCAACTAGTTCTACTTTCTGCATTAGAATAAGCCTCACATCCATTTATATGCTCATAGATCAGTTATTAAATTGAAGACCAATAGCTAGTAACCTAACTTGCCCATTTCCACTTTGTGAGTCTAAGTATCAAGCCACACAAAAGTTCTAGTATAAAAAAAACTTAATGTTCAGAACAAAGACTATTAGTTTAGCAAATTAAGATAAAGAGTGCATTTGAACCTTATAAGTTATAAAAAAATAAAAAAATAAAAAATAAAAAATAATAATAATAAAAAACTTAAAAGACAAAGAAAGTGGACAATCATAGAATACAATAGTCACCAAATCCTAATACAATAAATAAATTGTTTCTAAGTAAAATGAAAAGACTCACACAGATACTTCATCAAATCAGTAAAATAAGTCTACAATTTCAATGAAAGAGAAAGGTGTGATTGGAAGCTAATCCCATTTATCTTGGTGAATGTGGAGGATCTACAAGCATGCTGCAAAAGATCACTGACAATCAGAAATTGCCCCACTTACAACAAAAAGAAGAGATACCAATAAGCAAGTATATTTCAATTTGTGGATACAATGCTCAAGACAAGAACTTAACTAACATAATATATGAACATAAGCAAAAGGAAGGTATTGCTTTTACAAAAGGAAAATTCAGGACAGAATTGTAATGAATATTCAAGCAACACATTCAATTCCTTAATAGTAATCCAAAGCTCACCGTAGGTGACTAGACATTTCGGATCCAAAACCCACAAAAAGCTTTGCCCGCCACATCTTTTTGCCTCAGCTCCTCTAAACTTCCAACTTCTTCCAATTTATTTGGAGGTATACTATCATCAAGCTGTCAGAGGTCCAAAGTAAAGAGTTTAGTAATTTATCACCCTTTGCTATCAGCCCCTTCTGATCAACTCTCCACAATTAACAGCATCAATCAAATCAAACTCACAAAACAAACAAATCAACGAAACCAGCAAAAGGACCGGAAGTGGTGATAGATTTGCCGTTGAGAGAATCTCACAACTTCAACGAGCTGAAAAGGAATCAAGTGGCACCAAGGGATTGTAGGATCATCGTCGGCTCATCGCTGTTGGAGTTGGGATCTCTCATCAAGGAGGAATAGTTGGAACTATTAGCCGCGGTGGGGAGCAAGGTCCCCTGAATCCCCTCTTTAGGTGGTTCTCCCACTTCTAAATCTAAAACTCAGCAACAAAGAGTAAAGAAGAAAATGAAGGTAAAGATCCGTACATCAATTTCTACAAAGAATCAGGATAAATGGAAGAAATTTTACCAAATGAGTGGAACTGAAAAATGCATGATTCTGTAAATCTTGTTGTTGATGAGGCAATTCCAAGCACAAGAGCATGACACCAGAAGAGGACGATCACAGATTGCCTCCCCTGCTCGCAAAACGATGAGAAAAGAAAATGAATAAATATGCTATGAAGTGATACATAAAGGACAATAAAAGAAAATTAATATATTTAAAAAACATAAAACGTAACTTCCAAGACTTATAGGCAAGAGCCCAAAAGCGTTGCCAACTGCTTTCACTATCATTCTAAACTTTCACTTAGTGAAGCTGCCATCTGAAACTAGACATTTCCAATTAACTCCCCACAATTAATGCCATCAAATCAAATCAAACAAATCAATAAACAAAACTCAACACAATACTGACTCTTACAAAAATTGCTTCTTTCCGGAAGCCAGCTGAGCTGTTTCTATGCTTATTCAAGGGAAGCTCTGACAATCATGACCGGCTAGTGCTAGTGAGTTCCCGGCTATTTGTCTACAGTTGCCGGTGAAAAGTAAACTGCAAGTGTTTATTTTCGAGATTATAGGAAGAAGACAACATTCCGACGATCCATTTTACATTTTCTGTGATTTTCCTTTCTATAAATTCTTCTCTTTGTACTCCAAATCTTTCTACTTCTGTACCTGAAATTTAACAGCAATAAAATATCAAAGAAAATAAATAAATGAAGGTAAAGGTGAGTATATTAATTTTTACTAGGATAGAAAAAACGAAGAGTAAACATACCTGAATGATAGGGGCCAGTCCTACCCTAAACATAGGCACTCCATGCTGTAAAATTCATTGGCAAAATTTCCTTCCTGCTTTTCAACAAGCTCTTTAAACTTTAGTTTTTAAATTTAACAACTCGGAAGATACTCAGAGAAAAACGAATAAAAGCTAAGAAGAGGAAAAGAGTTGTTTTTATTTTGCGATGGACAATGCTAAAATGATACATTACAAACCTCAGAGGAACTGCAATCCAACTCTAACTCTGGAATATGAGCAATTTTGGACCAATTGACACCTCCATCTTTCTTGTATTTTTGCAACAAGATGGGGCACCCACTAATCAGCAACTTCCATAAAGATGATAGACTCTGAATTCCCTCAAGCAATTCTGTCAAACGAGCACAGTTAGAAATTCGAAGTATTTCCAATGATTTCCAACAATGGATTGACTCCAAAATAGTTGTGAAGCTTTCACATTCAGAAATATCGAGTGCCCGTAGAGTGCCGACTTTTTGAAGGCTTGATGGCAGAGACCCCCATTTCCAAAGGTTTTCAACACGTAGAAGAAAAAGGCTCTTAAGGTGCTCCCAACCCATGCCACATTCATCACTGGGTGGGTTAAGCTCTAAACAATTACCAATAGTTAGGCTTTTAAGAGCTGTGAGATGTTGGATCTCTGGTAGAAGAGACTTTAATTTGGAGCACTTCGAAATCTCCAACTCCTACAAAGATGCTAAACTCTGTATTTCCTTAGACAGCTCTATCAAATGAGGGCAATTCTGAATTGTAACCTCTTTCAATGATTTCCAATGATGGATTGGCTCTAGAATAGTTGTCAAGTTTTCACAGTCCAAAATCTGAAGCTGTTGTAGAGTGCTGACTTGTTGAAGGCCCAATGGTAGAGACACCCATTTCGAAAGATTTTCAACCCTTAAATAAAGGAGGCTCTTAAGACCCTCCCAACACTTGCCACGTTCTTCATTAAGTGGCTCAAGCTCTGGACAATTACCAATAGTTAGGCTTTTAAGAGTTGTGAGATGTTGGATCTCTAGTGGAAGAGACTTTAATTTGTAGCACTTTGAAATCTCCAAGTTCTGCAAAGATGATAAACTCTGTATTCCCTCAGGCAGCTCTACCAAACAAGGGCAGTTTTGAATTGTAACCTCTTCCAGTGATTTCCAATTGTGGATTGACTCTAGAATAATTGTCAAGTTTTCACAATCCAAAATATTAAGCGTTTGTAGAGTGCTGACTTGTTGAAGGCCCAATGGTAGAGACACCCATTTCGAAAGATTTTCAACCCTTAAATAAAGGAGGCTCTTAAGACCCTCCCAACACTTGCCACGTTCTTCATTAAGTGGCTCAAGCTCTGGACAATTACCAATAGTTAGGGTTTTAAGAGCTGTGAGATGTTGGATCTCTAGTGGAAGAGACTTTAATTTGTAGCACTTCGAAATCTCCAAGTTCTGCAAAGATGATAAACTCTGTATTCCCTCAGGCAACTTCAGCAAACAAGGGCAGTTTTGAATTCTAACCTTTTTCAATGATTTCCAATTGTGGATTGACTCTAGAATAACTGACAAGTTTTCACAATCCAAAATATTAAGCGTTTGTAGAGTGCTGACTTGTTGAAGGCCCAATGGTAGAGACACCCATTTCGAAAGATTTTCAACCCTTAAATAAAGGAGGCTCTTAAGACCCTCCCAACACTTGCCACGTTCTTCATTAAGTGGCTCAAGCTCTGGACAATTACCAATAGTTAGGCTTTTAAGAGCTGTGAGATGTTGGATCTCTAGTGGAAGAGACTTTAATTTGTAGCACTTCGAAATCTCCAAGTTCTGCAAAGATGATAAACTCTGTATTCCCTCAGGCAACTTCATCAAACAAGGGCAGTTTTGAATTGTAACCTTTTTCAGTGATTTCCAATTGTGGATTGACTCTAGAATAATTGACAAGTTTTCACAATCCAAAATATTAAGCGTTTGTAGAGTCTTGACTTGTTGAAGGCCCAATGGTAGAGACACCCATTTCGAAAGATTTTCAACCCTTAAATAAAGAAGGCTCTTAAGACCCCCCCAACACTTGCCACGTTCATCACTAAGTGGCGCAAGCTCTGGACAATTACCAATAGTTAGGCTTTCAAGAGCTGTGAGATGTTTGATCTTTGGTGGAAGAGACTTTAATTTGGAGCACTTCCAAATCTTCAAGTTCTGCAAAGATGATAAACTCTGTATTCCCTCAGGCAACTTCATCAAACAAGGGCAGTTTTGAATTCTAACCTCTTCCAGTGATTTCCAATTGTGGATTGACTCTAGAATAACTGACAAGTTTTCACAATCCAAAATATTAAGCGTTTGTAGAGTGCTGACTTGTTGAAGGCCCAATGGTAGAGACACCCATTTCGAAAGATTTTCAACCCTTAAATAAAGGAGGCTCTTAAGACCCTCCCAACACTTGCCACATTCCTCATTAAGTGGCTCAAGCTCTGGACAATTACCAATAGTTAGGCTTTTAAGAGCTGTGAGATATTGGATCTCTGGTGGAAGAGACTTTAATTTGGAGCACTTCGAAATCGTCAAGTTCTGCAAAGATGATAAACTCTGTATTCCCTCAGGCAGCTCCATCAAACAAGGGCAATTTTGAATTCTAACCTCTTCCAGTGATTTCCAATTGTGGATTGACTCTAGAATAATTGTCAAGTTTTCACAATCCAAAATATTAAGCGTTTGTAGAGTGCTGACTTGTTGAAGGCCCAATGGTAGAGACACCCATTTCGAAAGATTTTCAACCCTTAAATAAAGGAGGCTCTTAAGACCCTCCCAACACTTGTCACGTTCTTCATTAAATGGCTCAAGCTCTGGACAATTATCAATAGTTAGGCTTTTAAGAGCTGTGAGATGTTGGATCTCTAGTGGAAGAGACTTTAATTTGGAACACTTCGAAATCTTCAAGTACGGCAAAGATGATAAACTCTGTATTCCCTCTGGCAGCTCCATCAAACAAGGGCAATTTTGAATTCTAACCTCTTCCAGTGATTTCCAATTGTGGATTGACTCTAGAATAATTGTCAAGTTTTCACAATCCAAAATATTAAGCATTTGTAGAGTGCTGACTTGTTGAAGGCCCAATGGTAGAGACACCCATTTCGAAAGATTTTCAACCCTTAAATAAAGGAGGCTCTTAAGACCCTCCCAACACTTGCCACGTTCCTCATTAAGTGGCTCAAGCTCTGGACAATTACCAATAGTTAGGCTTTTAAGAGCTGTGAGATATTGGATCTCTGGTGGAAGAGACTTTAATTTGGAGCACTTCGAAATCGTCAAGTTCTGCAAAGATGATAAACTCTGTATTCCCTCAGGCAGCTCTATCAAACAAGGGCAGTTTTGAATTGTAACCTTTTTCAATGATTTCCAATTGTGGATTGACTCTAGAATAACTGACAAGTTTTCACAATCCAAAATATTAAGCGTTTGTAGAGTCTTGACTTGTTGAAGGTCCAATGGTAGAGACACCCATTTCGAAAGATTTTCAACCCTTAAATAAAGGAGGCTCTTAAGACCCCCCCAACACTTGCCACATTCATCACTAAGTGGCGCAAGCTCTGGACAATTACCAATAGTTAGGCTTTCAAGAACTATGAGGTGTTGGATCCCTAACGAGAGAGACTTTAATTTTAAACAATTATGTATTGTCAACTCCTTAAGGGAGGTGAGGTTTTTGAGCCACTCACCTTGCAAAGTTTCTAGATCTGAAAGTTTACACAAATCAATTTTCTTCAACTTTGATAGAGGTGCATATGAAGAGCCAGCAAGTGCAAAGTTGGTTGCGCCAGCTAGCCTTTTTACCATCATTATTTGCTCCAATAACTTTCCATTACACTTATCCAATTTTAAGTTTTCAATATTCGGAAATAGTGGTAAGTAAGTCAACAAAGGGCAGTTGGTTATATCTTCATGTGAAAGCTTAGGAAACAAAGGGAGTGTACGGTTAACCTCTAAAGAAAAGTCTCTCCACCACCCTTTTAGTTTCGGACAACTATCAATTTGGATTTTAGAAAGTGATGGACAAAAAGCTTCAACAGATGCCAATAAGTCACTCCAATTATCATTGAATACGTATTCCACAACATCTATGCTAGTGAGAGAAACTTCCTTAAGCAAATGTGATTGTGGAGACAGTGGTAAAGAAGTCAACTGAGGGCAGTTTTTTATCAATACTTTTGAAAGTTGAGGAAATAAAGGGAGTGTGCTTGGGCCATTGTCACGATCAACCATTAAAGAAGAGTCTCCCAACCATCCCTTGAGTTTTGGACAATCCAAAAACGTGATTTCAGAGAGTAAATGAAAAGAAATTTCAGTAGATTCCAAAGAAGAGGAAGAAAACTCGCTACAATTAGATATGTATGCCAAATCATTCATCTCCTTAAGATAAAGTTCTTTGAGAAAATGCAATTGATTCACATGTGGCAAATATTGACAACTCTTACATCCAAACAATCTCAATTTTACAAGACCGGTGATCGACAAAATCCAACTTGGAAGCCTTACACTCTGACAAGAATCCATCTCAAGCTCCATCAAATTTGCATGTGGTTGTAATCCTTCAAATATTCTTTCATCCTCAACATCATTGTTATGGTCTTCATCACTAGATGAGAAGTGTAACTTCAAACTTTTAAGACATGCTTTCTCTTTAATATTTGCAGCCTTATATTCTTCTGAAACGTCTTTTGAATGTCTCAAATTCCAAATAATCAAACTTCCTCCTAACTTATTTAGTTCCTTAAATTCACTAAGACTAGCATTATCACTTAAGGGAGAATTCAAATCAGTTCGGAATTGTTTCAACCATTGAAGACTAGTCGATTTCCTTAATCTATTGGGAAAATATGTCATTTTACTACACTCTTCAAGATTAAGACTCCTGAGGTTGACCAAATTTTTAATGCCTCTTGGTAATCCTGTAAGTGCCCAACAATAATCAAGATTTAGGAATTGTAGATTTATTAACTTGGTACAAGTGCAAGGCAACACCTTGATTTTTTCATTCAAAGAAAGATCAAGATATCTTAGATGCTTTAACCTACCAATAGTATTTGGCACATGCTCAAGATCATTGTCACTTAGATTCAACACTCGCAAGAACTGGAAATTTGAAAAAATCAATTCACAATCAATCTCACCGCTAAATTTGGGACAATGAAATGTTCTTATCATCCTTTTTTCTTCACATCGTGAAATCAATTCTTTAATTGAAAATTTTAAGTACTCAACAACTAATAAATGACGAGTTTTCTCATTGATCTTCCACTCTTTTTCATCAGATGTGGTAATCAATGATCTTGCTATTGCTAACGTAGCAAGATCATGCATGAGGTCATGCATTTTACATCCAATTACCACATGATCACCATTTTCTTTAGGATCTTGAAAAAATGATCTCCAAAGTAACTCCATAAAATAATCATTGCCAACATCTTCCAACCATCGATTTTTTGACTTAATAAACCCATGTGCTATCCATTCATGAATTAGTGTTGTTTTATCATACTCATAATCCTTTGGATATATACTACAATAGGCAAAACAACACTTCAAATGTGAAGAGAGTCTATTATAACTAAGTTTCAGATTTGGTAAAATATCACCATCATCTTGATTTATAGCCGAAAGTTCATTATTTACAAAAGACTGCCATTCTGCTTCTGTTTTCCTAAAATATAACATCCTTCCTATAGTCTTGATTGCTAAAGGTACATTTGCACACTTTCTTAAGATGTCCTTTCCTATCTCTCGAAAGTACGAATTCCTTGGCCATTCCTTATCTTTAAAAGCCACTCGCTTGAGTAAATCCTCTGACGCCTCTTCCTCTAAACCCCTTAAAGTGTATGGCTCTCCTCCAAACATGATCTCTGCAACTTTTTTGCTTCGTGTGGTTACGAGGATTCTACTACCTGATGTGCCTCCTATGAACACTCTTTCCAAGTTATACCATTGCTCTGGATTTTCATTCCATACATCATCTAACACAAGCAAGTATTTCTTCTTATCAATGTTTTCTCTAACTTTATTTACTAGGACATCCATTTCAAGAGATTCTGGTTTTGTACGTGTTGCAGATTCTAAAATTCTTTCAACTATATTTTTTATGTTGAAAGGATCAGAGACACATATCCACATTCTTAGTTCAAAATAGGATTGAATTTTCTCATCATTATATACAAGTTGAGCTAGGGTAGTCTTTCCTAACCCCCCGATGCCAACAATTGGAAGGACTGGAACATTCCCTTCAACGTTGTTCTCCAATAGCCTTTTGATAACTTCTTCCTTATCACTCTCCCGTCCAATTACCTTTTCCTCAATTACAGAAGAAAAAGTACTATCCCTCTCCCTAACCGTGATTGGTGGCTCTTCACGGCGCACCAAAAATTTAAAATCTTTCATATCGGCTACAACACCATCTAACTTCTCTCTAATTGCCTTAATCTCATGAGCCATTTTAAGACGAAAGGCAAATTGATTTGATCTAGAAAAGAATATACGTACCCTTTTTGCCTTCTTATGCTGGGTCTTTATTTTTCGTCGTTGAGTTGCAGTGGAAACAGCATCCAACAAGTCATCAGCTTCATAAAGCAGATCGCTTAAACTTTCGAGCCAAAGCCTAATTGGTTCGCTCTTCGCTTGTCGCTCCTCTGCATCCACAAGAACAGCTTTGATGGTTGAAAGCGTATGCGTCAGCTTTTCAAGCTCTCCTTTGGCACCACAGAACAGTCTGACCTCTTGGGCAGCTAGAGGGCCAGCCACAGTGTTGATGATTCCCCCGGCAATGTTGAATAGAGCTGCCTCAGCCATTTCTTGATGATGGGTAAAAAGAACTAGGAAAGAGTTGATGATGAGTAAAGAATGACAGGGAAGAGCTCTCGAAGTATTCGAGAGTTAGAACGCAAATATGTTTTCTTTGTATCGAAAGAAGAAGGAAAAACTGGACATAAGAGCAAAAACTGAAGAAGGAAGTCCACGTCCAGTCAACGTCCAATCAACTTGCAACGGGAAAAGCAAAACAAATATAGCCAACTCGCTTTCACATTGGTGGGACAAGACGCTGTCACCTAAGTTTTAGAGAATTAGCTGATAACTTAATCTTAATCTATATTTAATTGGAAACGAAAGACTTGAATAATAATCATATTAGGTGGGATATGACGAGGGAGACCCACCTCCGACAATCGCGTGCACCCCAATAACATATGGCATGGTATTTATTATAATGATGGACATTCCACGTATCCACCTTAATAGGTTTTGTTTATTTGAGGCAGAAACTTGTTTTTTTTGCTTGGCTTGATAGATCTTTTGCATATTCATTCAATCGTTGGTATATTCACCTTTACTAAGTGCTTTTACTCGTATTGTTGAGAGAGAAGCAGGGAACTGGCTGAGGTGATGACAAAAATGTTGGAGGTATAGAAGATTTACAGCCAGATTTTTCCAACTTCTAACCTTTTAAATTGTATTGGTTCAAGAACCGGTGGATTTGTCCCGGTGAATCCTGGTGATTGGACTAATGGATCGGCACTAATTAATTACGGACTCGAGAAGAGGGCCGGGTAAATTATTTTGCTTTGGCCTGAGCTGTCAGCTGCACGTTTTTCTTCTTTTTCCAAACCACCGGCGCTCGAAAATGCCAAGTCGGATTCGATGTCATTAATAATTATGGTGTCGAGCAGCGGGCGGGAAGAACATGCCCGTACGAGACTTTGGTGTCCGGCCTTCTCTTCTTCTATTTCGAACTTGCTTTTGCTTCCCTTTCTTGAACTGACACCAGCTTGATTTTCTCCTTTTTCTAAGCCACCGACGCTTCCCGATAATATTTAATCACTCGGCAATCTATTTCTTTTTCTTTCTTTTACTGGACACCCAAGGAGGAAATATTGAACCAAACTTTGAGATCTGATCGTAAACTCAAATATCAAAGGTGATGTAATTTATTTTTAACGCAATTACATAGACCTTGAGAAACTTGATAACTAATTCTTGGATGAAAAGAACTTTAATGTGTAATACAGTGTATTTGGTTAGATTCTAAATAACTTTTTTTTTTCATCACTTATATTTTGAGGCTCTTTGAATGAACTTCATTTTTCATTTAGTTCATAAACTAAGGTTTTAAGAATTAGAAAGCTAAAAATTATTTTGGTGATTGAGAGGTCGGGCATTTCATTTTCCTCTTTGGAGGAAATGTATATCTATCAAGATCAATACTTTTCTAACTCCATCGGTTTGCTGAAGACTTAAAATGGAAATATTAATTTATTCTCTAATCTAGGAGAGAAGAATTTTACAAGGTTATAATGGGACATTTGGTACCACGCATGCGAACCTAGGAGAGTTTGTCTTCTTTATTCTTTCGTTCATAAGAAACACAGTGAAAACACCTTCTATGAGATTATAATATGATATTGGTCACAACTGTGCGGATTTATGATCACGATTCTCTTTGATCTCGTCTTCAGATTTTTCGCTTTTACTTTTTCGTTCACAAGGAAAAGGCTGAGAGGTGATGAAAAGACCTTTCGACAAGATTATCAGCCAAAACGTGACAAGATTTATGGCGATGAGTCTATATCTTTGATCTTGACTTTAGATTTTTCGCTCACAAGGTACAAGCGGACATATGATGAGGAGACCGAAACGTGATAATGGGTCCAGCTGTGCAGATTTACACCTTCAGCAGAAGATTTGACGTGATAAAATATAATTGAAAGAAATTTTTAAAATTTCTTTTAACTGAGTTGAACTAGTAATTTTAAACTTTTTAACTTGTGATTATAATTTAAGTTGGATAAGAATTTTCGAGCTTATTATTATAATTTAGGGAGAATATGTATCATGTCGATTTTAAACCAAATAATATTTAAGGTACCGAAAAACATGTACACAAATAAAAATTAAATAAAAAACTCTTTATAACAAAGTTTTCTAACATTATGCACTACCTTTATTTTATATAAATTCTATTTTTGTTGATGAAAACAAGACAATAAATTGTTTTCTAAACCGTTATAACATCAAGAATTTCCTTGAATGATATATAAAGAGTCATGACAATGTTATTAGCAATGTTGGTAATTATCTAGCTCTCTTAGATTTTTCAGACTCTCAACTTTCTTATATTTGTTCAATAATTGATATATGTAATTATAAAAAAAATTCAAAAAGTTGATCCACAATAGAAAAATGCAACAAGTTCGTCTTCAAATATTATTTATTATATCCTTTTAAACATCATGACAAGTTTGCGGTCTTTTGTGAACAACCTACCACCTAATAAATATGAGAATAAATATCTAAAATAACAAGTTTTTACTTTGGCCAACAACCTAACACCTATTTGCTTATCACTTCCTACTTAACGATATAGAACATAAGTCTACGGTCTTCTGTGAATAGAAGAATCATGGCCGACTTGTGTCCACAGTGGTTTACATCATGAAAGCATTGCCCACTATGTTTGGTCTCGCCTTTTTATCTTTTTCTTTTACTTTTTCGTACGATTCCTCTCCTTTTGTTCACTCACCATCTTTTCCAAATTGTCTTGTTACAAACTTTTAGACCATATGCACCGTGACCGAAAGAGCCGAGAGAACATCGTCAGCCTTGATGGCTATGACTCTATCTTTGATCTTATCTTTAGATTTTTCGTTCATTTTTTCTTTCTTTATCTTTTATGTACACAAGGGACAACCTAACAGAGGATGAAAAGACCTTAATAAGATTATCGGCCGAAACGTGATCTTGCGTTAATTGGACCTATGATCTTGTGTTCATGTTGGCCGGGCAACGTGATGTTATTAATTATAGTAATTACTAGATGACATACTATGGTAGAAGAATCGTTAAACAACCCTTCCTCAATAGTCCCACAACCTAACAAAAGAAATCCAACTTTTCTATGAAGAAGGTCATTTCAACATGCATCCTGCACTGTGTTCATAATGGTGAAGCCCCCGGGTCAATCAACTTGCACCGTATGGTTAGAGTCACCCGCAATAATTCACATTCAGAAAGAGATTTTGGGTTTCGTGCGGCTTTATATCTTTCAAAGGCACGTCAGGCAGGTTGGAGACAACCAAAAGAATGTGGATGGCAAAGGAAAGCGCCACGATAAGCTTACTTTGTGCACTAAAAGCTTCTTTGGGGATTCCATTTTCATCTTTGGATGGGATGTATAGACATCGACGATTAATCTTTTTATGAGGCCATGGGTCCGCCGTTGAGACGAATGAAACATTTAATCTATCCTATAGTCTTTATCGTAAGCTTGATCTGAAAAGCAAATAGGGTGTGCATTCATATTTCACCGAAAGAAAATAAAAAACCCATCTCAATACACAGTGCTTTCCTTGTTGCAGAGAGTCACAATACTGTTGCTAGCAATGCTAGTCATTGTCTTCCTCTAGATTTTTCGGATTTCCAACCCTCTTATAGTCGAACAATAATTGGTATATTTAATGATAAATGTCACATTCACGTGGAATTGTACTGTTTTTTAAATTGAGTTAAGAATATCTCGTGGGGGATAAAAGACCATGTTGTAGAAAGAAAATTGAGTTTGTAATTATTTGACTTATATAGGTTACTCAAAAGAATTCTTTATTGGGATTATTTTGTGATTGAATATTAAATTGTTTTTTGAAAATTTTTTATTTTTAAATTGATTTTAGTCTCTCGCTGATCACTATATCAAGCCAATTCAAATATCTTCAAATGTATTAAAAATATGTTTTGACTTCAATGATCTTATGCACAAATATCCATGTATGCATACTTTTCCACGTACCATTTTGTTCCACTCTTTCTTAATTTGGACCTATGAACTTGTATTCACATTGATAATATTATTAATATTAGTTTATTCTTTAGGTTTTATAACTATCTTCCTTCGTCACTTGTATTTTAAAGTTCTTTTAATGAATTTATTTCTCACTTAGTTCATTGAGTAAAATTTAAGAAAAAGATAGCTAAAAATTGCTTTAATGATTGAGGGACCGGACATCCCATTTTCCTCTTTGAAGGGGAAGTATAGATATGAAAGATCAATCTTTTTTTTTTTTTTTTTTTTAATTTCATGGGTCTACTATTGACTCAAATGAGAAAACAAAAGTGGCAGACCACCCTTTAATCAAAGGAGTCCAAAGCTCAGCTGCTTTTTGCAACAGTACTGTCAGAAATTATAGATGTCGGTTTCTTTCCCCAGAATTTTCGAACATACCAACTCTTTTATATTCGTTCAATCATTGGTATATTTGACAATAAAAATAGAATTGAATAGAAAATGGTGCAAAATCATTTTTTAGTGCGTCCAATAATAGCGGTTTTTTTTACTATAGACAAAGACTTAACGTCTCTTTGTTCATCACTTTCTACAAACCATTTTCACTGAATAGATCAAAGAAAGCCAAAAGCTAGATAGAGAAGTCTACGGTGCTTCGTTTTCCGTGTGTGAAAAAAAACAAATGATGACCGACTTGTGTCCCAGTGGGATCGGTAGTACATTATGACTGTATTTGGTTTCTTTAACATTTTCGTCCCCACCGCTGATGGGGGTGAGCCTTTGTCTTTGATCTTACCTTTAGATTTGTCGAAGAGAGAGTAACGAAGGACAAATTGAGAGAGAGATGATGAAAAGACCTCCGACAAAATAATTAGCCAGAGCGTGATTTTTGGTCCCAGCCTGCAGATTTATGTCCATCGTCTAAACAAAAAATTTGTCAATTTAACAATTTTGTAAACAAATTATTGGAGTTTTATATTTATATCTATTCCTAATTTTACAATTTGTATGCACAAATATCTGTGCATGCCCACCTTTCGTGGAAGCTTTTGTTCTCTAAATGAAGATCTTCAAGGTAGATATCGGTTAATTGGACTCGGACTTATGAACTTGGGTTCACTTTCGCCGTACAACGTGATGTTACTGATTATAATAATTAAAAATTAATATTGTTAATCTGAATTTATTCATTTTAGAGCAAAGTGCGGCAACTGATTTCCTCATAACGCAGTCTTTGGTCTTCCCTTCTTTCCCTCCCTACTGACGTTTCTAATTTTTTTTTTTTTTGGATTATTTGTTCTCCCTACCTGATTCACGACCATTCTTTATGATTTAGAGCAAGGCCCTGAAGGTCCCTTTTTCTTCTTTAAACTTTAGTCAATTAAGAGTATCATAATCAATACTAAACAAAATGATTTAATATGCTTTACTAATCATAACAACCTAAAAAGCCAGCACTACCATAGTTTGCCTCTTTCAGGCTAGTTGGAGAATGCATAGTGGAGACAATTTTATGCTCAGTTGTAAGTAAGACATCAATATTTAGTGGAAGTTAATAACCATTAAGAAAAGATTAATCAAAGATTTTTCATTTTTCATCACTGAACAATAATAGGGAACAGTTCATTTCATCCAATGAGTTAAGTTAGCGTTCCGTGTAGATATATTTTATATGTTGTACTTAATATTTAAATTATAGATATAAGAATTATTATGACAGATCGTATAAGATCTACATATTTTTTAATGGAAAAAAGTTAAGTTATATTTTTGTCTAAAAATTAAGGAAAATTTTTATTTTCTTCTTAGATTTTTTTTTATTTTAAATTTTCTAAATAAAATAAAATCGTTAAACAGCGCTGTCCGCCATGCCCTGCAACCCAACTATGCAAAAGATCGTTTCAGCATGCATCCCTTCGTTGCATCCATAATGGTACAGTCCTTGGGTATGTCAAGTTTCACGTGTGAAGAAAACAAAGAACCATAATTGGTGTTACCACGATAATCCTCATTCTATGGACTTTGGCAAGATTCCCGACCAGAAAAAGATTTTAGGTCGCAGCCCGTCCTGCTTCATGTCTTTCAAATGTCTTCGGCCTGGTTGGAGACAACGAAGAGGATAAGGATGGCAAAGGCAAGCGCCATGATAATCTCACCGTCCTATGTGTTATGTTAGATGGACGTTTGACAAAGACCGAAACTACTGTACGCTACATTGAATGGACCAAAAGGAATCCAAAGTTTAGCCCTGCTAAAATTAGCTGCTTTCCTTGAATGGTGTGCGAGAAGTCAAAACAGTGTCATCAGCAACGTTGGTCATTATCTTCCTTGAGATTTTTCAGCACTCCCAACTTTCTTACCATCGTTAAATAACTGATACGTCTAATGATTAAAAAAAAAAAATCAAAAAGTTAATCTACAAAAGAAAATGCTACAAGTTTGTCTTTAAATATCATTTATCAGATTCTTTTAAACATCATAGCCCAAAGATGAAAAATAAATATAAGAATTAATATATAAATTAAAAGTTTTTACTTTGGTCAGCAACCTAATACCTATTTACTTATCACTTTCCCCTTAACGATATAGAACACAAGTCTACGGTCTTTTGTGAACAGAAGAATCATGGCCGACTTGGGTCCCCAGGGGTATGCATCATGAAAGCGTTGCACGCTATTTTTGGTCTCGACTTTTTTTATCTTTTTCTTTTACTTTTTGGTACGATTCCTCTCCTTTTGTTCACTCACCATCTTTTCCAAATTGTCTTGTTACATACTTTTAGACCCCATGCGCGACGACCGAAAGGAATGCAAAGCCTATCACTCATCGTGAGCAAAGAGCCAAGAGAACATCGTCAGCCTTGATGATGATGAGTCTGTCTTTGATCTTATCTTTAGATTTGTCATTCTTTATTTCTTTCTTTAGCTTTTTTGGTTCCCAAGGGACAAGCTGACAGATGATGAAAAGACCTCCAGCAAGATTATTAGCAAGAACGTCCTAAGCAAAAGAATTGTGAATTTAACGATATGTACAATTTGCTTGTGGTACCATTCTATAGCTTTTTCATTTGCTTATTGTAGAGAAAGTAGCAAGGGACTAGCCAAGGGATAAGGAAAAGAACTTCGGCAATATTAACAGCTGGCATGTGACTTAGGGTCCTTGTCCCGCACTGTCTTTCAGAGGTGATTTGCTAGGAAGGAGAACCAAGATGTGGATGGCAAAGGGGCACAAAGGCGTATGGGGTTAACCTTACAAATATCCTTGGCTTATAGGTAAAAATTAATTTTTCAGAAAAATGATAAAAAATCCTGGAAAATTACCCAAAAGAATTATATTAAAATACCTGTGAAATGAAAACAAACATTATTTCTCATTTTATGTTTCAAAACTTTTTCAAAATGAAAATGAAAATGAAAATGAAAATTCTTTATTTATTTTTATTCAAAATGATCTTTTACTTGTTAGTTTGTGGACATGGATACCATCACAACATGATGTTGACGTTCATTTTGATTTTGAGGAACTCATTCTTAACCGGTGATTGTTGTTTGAGTGTATTAGGTTACTTGGTCAATTCCTAAGTATATTCAACATAAGTAAATTTGAAAACATTTTATGTTTTCAAGCACATGAGACTCATTTACATTTTTATATTTTTTTGTCAATCTCTTAGTCAATCTCAACAAAAAGCTTTTGCTGTTTTTGCCATAGTACAAGTAACATAAGCGCATGACATATGGGCCCTCACCCACTTTCAAGCATGCTGGTATGTGCTTCAGTAATTTTCTCAAACAATGGACATAATTAGATTGGGAGAAAGAAAAAGGCCGAAGTCCAGTATAATGGAAGACTCCCCTTCTTTGTTATGGTCACTCACTGTATGTGGCCTTGTATATGGACTTTTAAGCTAAAGGTACGGGAATTTTTTGACATGCCTGGTGAGTTACGTTGGGGGTTGTTGGATAATGATTGCAGCAAGCTCTCATTTTTAATGAAAGTTTTTACTTGTTTTCAACTATGTACTCTTAAATGCATCATATTCAAAAATCTTCACCGGAGTACAAAGCTATGTAGTTTGGAGGAGGATTACGCAAGTCAACCAGGAGTCCAGGAACAAGATAACCTCGTTACCGAGACCTACCAAAAACTTGATTCCTTCTCTCCGCTACACAAGGCATGGCTAAGTTGCAATTGAAACATTCTGTCATGGATTATGGGGTATGTCCAAGATCAAACTCCGCTACTTTTAACAGCATTGTTTGGTCCCATCCGAAGCCTTCCCTGTCTCTGTCGTACATGATGAATGCTGCTAGATCAAGCATTTGACCCACAAGTGGAGCAAGCTCAAACTAATATATTTTATTGTTTCGTAGATCTATAGTGAAGGATTTCAAGGACAAAAAAATGCAAAAAGAAAAAGATAGATATATTGATGTGGAAACATTCAATGCATCTTATTATACAATTCAATGTGCAAAGGCATATCCCAAACAGAGTCATGACACCATTCTAGATTATCAGATCATTACCAAAGCTATTCTACAGTAGAGCACTGTAAATTTGTCTATTTTGAAGCATTAGTGTTCCCATAGCGTTTTTAGTAATGGGCAATAAATTCCTCTTTGGAAGGCATACTTTCCTTGATCTCACTGCATCGCAAGCACTCATCTCTCCAGTCACGAAGTTTGGGAAATGTCTCTGCAGTCAACAACTTTATCCCATGAGCCTCCTCAGAAGCTTCAAGCCAAAAGTTAGTGATGCTGGCCACAATGTCTACATTTCGAGGAAGCTAAGACATCAGGAGTTTACCTTCTCGTCCATGAACTTGAGCCAGAAACGTGCAACGGTTCTTTCTAGGGATCCTTGGGCAATAAGGGATGCCTTTGCCAGGTCTCATCAATCTATTCAAGAATAACAACCGACTCCGCAATAGCTTTTCCATTATGTACAAGCGTGGGAATCTTCTATGTTCTTCTCGGCCGGCTGGCCGCCGAGCGACGCCAACACTGCTAGGAAGATCATGGGTTTCAGATTCTGGCCGCGACAGAATCTTCTTGTGGAACGGGTTGTATTTGACTAGCGAAGGACTCTTGTCAGCAACAACTTGTAACTAACTAAAAGTAGTTACATGACGTCACTAGGTAGTTATAACCGCTTCTTCAAATAGCTGGTGCAGGTGGGGTCCCAAGTGTTTTCCATGATTGGCGGCGAAAGAACCTAAGAAGGGCAAGGGCGCCGCACCAAGCGCATACTCAGGGAAAAGGGCAGTGTTGGGAAGAGTTGCAATTTTTTATGTTGTTAAAACCCTTTTAAACACTTGAGCCATAAGCCAAAAGGTATCATAAGATAGATATGACATTAAGTATTGGACTAATTTTCTCCAATAACACTATTGTTCAAGAAGTCCTTCACTTCTTATACTTATATTTATAATGATTATGTACCATCATGATATTCACCAACGTACTCAATGGGTTTTCTAGATAGGACATTAATTTGGAGGAAATTCTAGAAATTTTCTATAGCAATTATAATAAAAATTTGTGTGGAAATTTTTTCCATTTGCACTCATATCATTATCAAGGTATATGAAATTTTTCTGACCAAAAATTTGATATCCAGTTAATACGCATGACCTAGATGCAAAAAAAGTAAGAAAATGTTAGAGAAACGACATTCACATGAAACTCTTTGATCTTGAGCTTCTTAGCCTATATGTTGGAAGTAAAAATTTTTCCTCAACCAAAACATAAAGTCAATAACGAAAAAAGTTTCTAAAATTGCAACGCCTTCACAACGGCAAATAGGAAAGGTTACCCAATTTCTCAAACACGAACAACAAGTTGCTAAATCTAAACTAGGATAAAGTGATAAATCTACCTAAAAAAATGCACACCAAGTATCATGAAAGAAACCATCTTCCTCCCTATCAATCCTAAGCAATATCAGAAGGTGAAGCATCGTATTCTAATTCATTTGTGTCAACATTTACACATATTTTGCAAATGTCATTAGTTGTAGCCAACAACCATGTCGACCAAGCAGTATAACCAATCATTTTTTAACTTTTAACCTACAAATCGTGTGGGTATAATGAGAAGGAAAACTAAAATGGCTGCAAAGTTCCAAATTGTATCAATAGGTGTCCTGGGCTTGTACTTATCAAATATAGACTTGAGAAATCTAATAAGTGCCATACTTTTGACTTCTAAACATACATTATTTTATTTGTTCTAAATAAACCGATTGACTCTAATTATGAGAACAAATATTATCAAATTCTCCAAATTATATCAGTAAATACAAGTTAGTTACAATCGTGATATGTGATATCCATCCCTATGTTTCACAACATACAACATCTACAAACTTGTCATCTATGTATTTTTCTCACAAAACAAAAAGGATAGTCACCCATTAGCAATCACACTAACCATCCCAAACCATCCAACTTTATGTGATCTTTGTTCTAATATCAATGGAAAATCTTATACAAAGTAGCAAATGCTAAGTCAACAATATGCAATGATTTCCTTCTATCCTGGGAAGTTTATTAGATACGGCTAAAACAAAAGGCATTTAAGCCAAGGTGAGATACCTTATTTTAGATTTCCTTTCCCAACTCAAGAATTGCTTCAAAAAACCATGGATTATATGTAGAGATCTATGTACAATGACAACCTTTATCAAATAGGAGCAAATTCATGAACAAAAGACAAGATAGATAAATAAGAGGGGAAAAGAAAAGAAAAAGCAACCTCAAGGAAGCTCTACATGGTGACCTAAAGTAAAGAAAAGAAACCAAGTTGCATTGTCAGGGCCGGGGATGTTGGATCTACATTGAAACAAGGCATATATGTACACATACTATATTACTTGTCACAATAGAGCATCCTATAATATCACCAACAGTTATAGGTTAATAATAGAAATACTTCCAAAAGCTTATCATGTTCTTATTCCAATCCTCAACTCCTCTGTAGCACACATAGGATGATATCAAGTCTTATGTATGTAAAGATATAAAGTCCTAACTACAGATTCTTCATGAGGAGGTCATTGCTTAAACAGATGAGGTTGGTGGTGGACACCGTCATCTGAAGTTGAACAAGGGGATGTTTGTCAAACAATGTAGTGCTTATTTCATTAGTAAGGCAAGGAGGAGCACTGAGTTCATTAATGTGGCAATAGGGAAGACCAACGTGTATTTTCGTGCTTCCATTTGGCCTTAACTGGTGGAGTATAGTCAGGGGTGTCCCTTGCTTTATGCTGATATGGTCTCCATTTGCAGAGACCTTTTAAAGTTAATAATTTCATATTACCACATCACAAACACTTTATATGTTCTCTTTCTAAGCATCCACACTACTTTATCATTCAACATTTGATGTCATTTAATTTGATCAACATGGCCCACAGGACACAAAATTTTGAATTGAAATCTTTGTATTGTCAGACATTTGTGAGAGCCATCAATAAAGAGAAAATAAACTCATTTTAGGACTAAAAGGAAAAAAGTAAAAGAGAGAGAGAGAGAGAGAGAGAGAGAGAGAGAGAGAGAGATTAAGAAAAAAAATGAGGAGAAAAAAGTGTGATTCATGTGAATAAATAAATGTTATAAACATTGTTCAAGATATGAATAAAATATTTGTATAGATGTGTTATTCAAGGTTCAAAAGTACTTGTACAACACGCATCTAAGCTGTGCTAGGCTGTGAAAGATGATGGAGTCACTATTTCTCTTCAAAGCTGTGGTCATGGAGGAATGAAAGAAGTAAAAGAACGAGGGGAAAAGGTTTAAAGAACTGAGGATGAAACAGGACAAAAGCTTTCTTCTCTGTCATTGGACTAACAACACCAATATTCTTGGCGTATTATAAAATCTTATGATGGTCCAGATCTTCGCGACAAGGAAATAAAAGGAAGAGCTTCAACTGCCTCTCAACAACTACAAAAACTTCCGCCATAGCTTTCAACTCCTTCTCAAAGAAAGGTGGGCAGGGCTTATCCGTCATCTAGGGTGGCTTCAACAAAGATTCGTGGCCAATGCTGGTGTGGCTTCTAGTTGTTTCCCTATGATTTTCAGGGGAAGGGGCTGACAGGGGCATGGGCGCCAAACCTAGATGATGTACGGACAAGCGTTGTTGATCTTGTTCTTGATGGCAATGGCGTTGTTGCAGGAATCCAAGGGTTCGATGAGTTCGAGAGGCCACCGCCACCAGAATTGGGGCTAATCATCATGTAGAAATTCTTGAAACTGTCGATGGTGGTTGTGGCCATCATGTCGGAAGGGAGTGATGGAGGACAGGGCGGAGGCTCTCTTGAATCCACATCATCTTTACATTTTTCTTATCCTTTTCCGTATTTCTTCAAGACTTCAACTTATTTTACCTTTTGCATTGGAAAAACCCCACATCCTGCTTATAATTTATAAATTCTTGAGATAAAGGAAAATGGTTGCAAACGAGTAACCGAAGCTGCTCATTTCCACTTTCCTGAGCCCTAACATCACACCACACAGTAACGTAATTGGGGTCCCAACTGTTTCCCCATGATTGGCGGTGAAAGAAACTGAGTACTTCCTCGAGCGATCCCTCTTCTTCTTCATTCTCGAAGCATCATCCGTCGTATGGATCGGCGTTGTTGGTGGTGGCGATGTTGTTGTTGAGGAACCAGAAAGGTTCAGGAATCATCGTAGCCATGCTCCTTAGTTCGTTATTTCTTCGGTTACTTCAACGAGCTGAACGGGAATAAAGTGACATTGAGGAGTTGAAGGATCATCGTAGGCCAATCGCTGCCCGAGTCGGCATTTATCATCCAAGGAGGAATTGTTAGAACTACTGGCGGTGGTGGAGAGGAAGTGGCCCTGAATCCATTTAGAAAAACAACAAGATGGGGCATTCTACAATCTCCACCTTCCACAAAGATAATAGACATTGTATTCCTTTGGGTAGTTCCATCAAATGAAGGCATTGTTGAATCTGAAGCACTTGTAATGATTTCCAATGGTGGATGGACTCTAAAATAGTTTTCAAATTTTCACAATATGAAATCTTAAGATTTGTAAAATACTAACATATTGAAATCCCAATGGAAAGAACACTAATTTCATAAGTCCGCTGACCTCCAAAACTAATAATAAAATATAAATTATTTACAATTGAATATTAATTATACACAATCTTATGTCAATTTGGATAACCATATAAAAATCTTAAAATTAAAACAAGTTTTTATTAGCTAAATAATATTTAAATAATTATTTTGTGCACGCAAAGACATTGGTTATAGTATTTTTACCACTTCCTCTTATATTGATATTTTGTATATTCTGAATACACCCATTTTACTTTCCAAACGACCATGCCTTTTGTTTCTCTCCTTAAAACTTAATTTTTTTAAGAATAAAAAACAATAGAAACATCTATATTGACAAAGAAACCTGAACTTTGTAATAAATTTGTGAACTTCCTCACCCATTCAATAATTCGGTGCCTTATTTTCAGTCCCTTTGAGAATTCAGGGCTTCATTTCTATTATCCTCTTTTGGGCCTCAATCCCTTCTTCTTTACCTCGACTTTCCTAGGTTGATTCATGTTAGGACCCAAAGATGTATACATAAATGCATAAGCAATAGCTGATTTTTGCTATAAGCTTTCATCAGCCTTGACTAGGCTTGGACCCGGACATAATGCTCGACGCACTTATTATTATCCAGTCCTTTGTTCACCAAGACATGTGCTTGAAGCTCCACCTTCTCGTTTGAATGCATATATGGATTCATGGCCCGAGAGTTCACACGCCAGGCCCAACCCCACCAACAGTTCCAACAGAGAAAAGCAGAGAAAAGCAGAGAAGAGACTGGAAAGGGAAACGGTGGAAGTTGACGTATGCCGTGCAGAGATTGTAAAGATATTTATAGCCGCTTTGCACGTGGAATGCATGTCCCCCGTTCAAGGGATGGGAATATTCTAACTAAAAGTAGTTGCATGACGTCACTGGTTCTAAACTAATGGTGTCCCTCGTTTTCAAGACCACCATGACTACAAGCACTCAACGCAACCACATAAACGATATCGTCTGGTGTCATACCTTTTTTGAGCATTTCCGAGAAGACTCTTAAGGCTTCTCTACCATGTCCATGCATGGCCAGTCACAATATCATTACAGTGTAGGAGAATCGGTTCTTCTCGCCCATGTTCTTAAGTAGCTGCCATCATTTATCCAAGCACCCACATTTTACATACATGTCTATCAAAGAGGTTTGCACTACAAAATTTAGTCCATTAAAGTTCCTCAACAAGGATCCATGGACGCACCTTCCCAAATCCTTTCTTAATATAATATTTTGCATGTTTTTCTAACAATAATGATATAAAAGAATATTATAAACATCATTCAAGATGTGAATAAAGTATTGATTTGTTATTCAGAAACATATTATGTATAACACACATCTAGGGTTGTGAGAGATGATGAAATGAAAATAATACTCTTTCTTTCAGGAGTATATATTTCTCTTCAAAGTTGTGGTCCTAGAGTGAAAAAAGTAAAAAGTAAAAGAATGAGAGGAAAAGATTGAGAATGATGATCAAAACTCTTGAGCAAAGATAACTTACAAGTGTCAATTACGGGCCTTCTGACTATATTCATTGCTCCTATATAAGTAAAAGGGGAGACAAGAAAAAAGTAAAACTAATCATGTTAGCATTGGCTCGCAATCTTCTATCTTGCTATTGGACAAGTTAGTAGCAAGCCAACTGTTGTGTTTAGAACAGATAAGCAAAGTCCTAAGAAGGTCAATTTTTATTACGAGGGTCATAAATACTAGGTTACTTGTAGTCAACGGATGCTAGTTGCTTTACGTTGAGGAAGAAGCTAACTTGCTTCTTGGTGTAGCATATTGAAGGGGGTGAAAAGCAGGAAGTGAAATAAAAGAGGCAAAAGGGACGAGCAAAGTGTAAAAATTAACAAAACCATAAATGAAGTGAATTAAGTTTGTAAAAAAGAACGGGGTACTTGGGGATTGAGTTGAGTGTAGTACTTATAAAATTCTGTACATTGCAGTAATAACATTTTTTCTCCACCATGGTCGTTTCATTAGTTTTCTTAATCTGCAAATCATAATATGTATCAAAACCCCTATCAATTAAGCCATTTATATAACAAATTACTTGCAAGTCACTAATACCATATTTTAGTTAATTATTCATAATGGGACAGCAACCTTGGTCACATGACTCTAAATAATTTAGTTGAACATTTGACAGATTTCAAACTTTAAAAAACATTGTAGAATTGAATATTTCTGACTTTTTGCTACTCATTGGACTAGCATCACCAACATCCTTGGTGTATTGTAATCTCTTATGACGATTCATATTTGAGTGATAGACAAAAGAAAGCGTTTTTAGTTGCAAAAACTTTTAAACATAGTTTTCAACTGCTTCCCAAAGCCGGGTTGGTGGTGCCCATGCTTTATCATGAGAGGCTTCAACAATGATGTGTGGCCAATGCTGGTGCGGCTTCCGGTTGTTTTCCCATGATTGGAGGTGGAAGAAGTTGACAGGTGCATTAGCACCAAACCTGGTGAAATCTTGCTGTCAAGTGATATCTTCTGCGGCCGGTTCCTTTTTGTAGCCAACGCATAAATTAAATATAGATAGACATATACCATATTGTTTGTGTGGCTTTTGGTGTAAACTGTGAATGTTCATAGATCCTAATGCATTTGGTTTGTTTCAATTCATATATAGAGATATAGTGAATTAATGAACTAAATAGGTTTGCTATACCTAGACATGGGATAGTGAATAAATTAGGAGATTATGCCATCACATACATATTATCTCTCTTGCAAGCATACATAATCTACATTAGTACCTCATAGTTATGGTGAAATCGGACACTCTAACATGTTTCGCGTATTTAGTTTTATTAAATTTAGTTGATTAGTTTATTCTTTATCAAGTTGAATTTGTTAGATAAATTCTAGGAGTTATTCACCGTTAGTAATTAATTGGTCTAGTAATCACCAATCTCTGTGGGATGATACTTTTCTTATCATTATATTACTTGTTCAACATGTTCACTTGCATATAAAATTTACCGAACAATCACTTACCTCAATATTCTCTCCCTCAAGAGTTGTTGTTGTGGTTAGGCATAAAAGTGCAACCTCTTCTTGAGTTTCTTCATCGGATGAAGAATTTTCATCATCCCAGGCAGCAAGTATAGCTTTTTTTTTGTTCTTGTTGTTCCTTTTTTTGATCAATAGACAATCAAACTTAATGTGTCCCGATTTTCTACATTCACAACACACATTTCCCTAGGTTCATTTGTTTCTTTTCTCCTAGTTTGTCCTATGTTTCTACTTAATCCTTTTCTTAGAAACTTCCTAAATCTCCTAGCTATAAGAGCTACTTCATCATTTTCTGATTCTTCCCATTCAACCTTTTCAACTTTTACTTAAAGTGCAAGTGATCTTCTATTTTCCTTCTCTTTCTCTCTTCTTATAAGTTGCATTTCATTTAGTTTTAAGGGAACCTAGCAAGTCATCTAAAGTCAACACATCTAGGTCATGAGCCTCTTCTACGGCCATCTTCTTAGGATCCCAACTTTCGAGTAGGGACACTAACATTTTTCTTACCATTTCCTCATTTGTGTAAGTTTTTCCTAACAATTCAAATTCAAAAATAATTTTTGTAAATCTACCAAACATGTTACTAATAGTTTTAGAATCTTTCATAATAAATAATTCATAGTTATCTATAAGCATAGTAATTTTAGAAGACTTTACCTTTTTGGTTCCTTCATAGATGACTTCTAGTTTATCCTAAATCTCTTTACCGGTGAGGCAAGAGGACACTTTGTTAAACTTATGTGCTCTAAAACTACTATAGATCATATTCATAGACTTAACATTTAACCCCATTAGTTTAGCTTCATTTTTAGTTCACTCATCAATCATAGGTAATGTGATACCCTTCCTGATTATTTGCCAAGCTTCTAAATCTTGGCCTATTACAAAGACTTCCATTAATTGTTTCTAATGCCTAAAATTAATGCCATAAAAAAGAGGAGGTTTATTAAACCCTATAACGACTAAACCTTTGTCAGAAGCCATAGTATGGATTTACTCTAGGATGTTAATCATCTTAATTAGATAACCTGGCTCTAATACTAATTGTTGGGTTTTATATCTTAACAAGAAGGGGGGTTGAATTGGTTATGCTAAGAATCAATTATGACTTTTTCTTGTTCATACAAATCACACAATTATAGCAAGCATATAGCAAGCATATAGCAAGCAAACTCTTATAAAGTAACACACCAATTAGTCACAAAACAGCATGCTATTATCAATTAAATGACTATCTAACCAATAAGTAAGACAACTAGCTAATATCAAGTAAATAGCTAAATAGTTATCAGTAAATAGCAAGTCAAATTTAAGTAAGTAAAGGGAAGAAAAACACTGAATTTACCACAGTGGTTCGACATTCAGTCCTTGAGCCCTATGTCCACCCTCGTCTCCTTCAATCCAACCAATTGAAGTCTCTTTTACTTAAACCAGATTAAGAGAAAACGTTCTCCCTAATCCAACCAATTCCTCCTCAAAGGAATTTTTAAGTACAGTTACAAAATATGATCAAAAGATCATGTACAAATGGAAATCCCCAAATAATATGATAGTTTGTGGGATATTACTAATCAAAAGAGCTATTCAAGTATGAATAACGAAGTTCAAAGCTTCTATCACGAAACCCCCAAATTACAACAAATTACGATTTCGGATTTCTCACAATGTTTATGTGCAATATGTATTTTGAATGTAATTAGCACATAAACAAAGTCATACAAGGTGCAATTGATGGTATAATCAAAGAATAAACCAAGTAATCGAATCTCACCAAAGCCTTGTGAGTCACTGAAAGATGAGCAAGCTTGAATAAAATGATCGAGTGAGCTTAAAGATTGTTTCTTTGTAGGGAAAACACTTCAAATAGTTGTAAATCATCAATGAATTCCTTAAGCACACATTCTTTTTAAATAGAGAACAAATCTAGGACTTTTTTTAGCTCAAACCTGAACAACTGGCCTTCTTCCTATAAGACCCTCTTAATGAACCATCAAATCAACCTCAAATCTTCATTTTGAATAAAAAATCAGACTGTTCTAACACCGGTCTATTCCAAAATCCTCCCGTTGAGGATTCGGCGTTTGTAAAGAGAACACGAGTTTCATCGAAGGCTTTCTCTCTTCAAGCATCTGTCTTTAGGGCAAACTAGTCAAGTGAGTTCTTAAGTGATATCACTTAAGTTAAACAACACCGTATGGATAAGTAGTTGGGTAAGAAGCAAGCAAGGCTTGCAAGGCTTCTTTAATAAATGCGGGCCTTGACATGGGCCAGTCTTAGAGCAAGCTCAATCCAGCTCTTAGTGAGCTTAGTCTAGCAGCATATAAACACAGTCCACCAACACATAAACACGGTCCAACATCACATAAGCACAGTTCAACACTTAGCAAGCTCAAATTTGATTCAACATATGACTTCATTTGAATTAATATCAAGCTTGAATAAAAGCTCTTCATAGATTGATCTTTTAATATTTCCTACAAGTACATAAAGCCAAGTATCATTTTTCTTAAATATATTCAAATATATTTTTAACATCATTCGTATAAGATATTTTTCAAGGACACTTTATGAAGATGTTTTATAAAGGAATGTAGGAACCCAGCTACTTTATAATATTATTAATTGATATTATAATTTGTACACCTTTTACTTCCTATGATTTCCTTTTGCACATATGAAAAATATTTTTCAAAAAACAATTCACAAATAGATTTTATCACAACAAAACCCTTATTTTCCAACATAATGATGGTTGATATGGTTGAAACAAAGTGTTTATAAGGGGCAAAGAGTCTATGGTAAGATATGCTATCAAATATTGAATGGGCAGTGGAATATGTGGCATGTGAGCATATGTAATTATGAGTTTAAATGGGAGGCTTAAGAGGTTTACTTGAGTGTTTTGGGGTAGCTAGAAAGGGATCTATGATAGGTACAAGGATGACCTAAGGCATAGGGGACTCAAGTACTGGACCAGTATATGGGATAAGAGCAAGTGAGTCGGGGTCCTACAATGTAGTGTCAGATGAAGATGGATGCATAGGAGTAACATGTGAGTTAGAAGAAGATGAATGCATATTGGTAACATGTGAAGTCTGATCAAAAGGGAAAGAACTCTCATGGAAGAGGACATAACGACCAACAAATAACCTACCAAGTTCCATATCAAAAAGGCAGTAACCCTTTTGACCATAGGGATACCCCACAAAAACACAAGGGATAGAACGAGGTCCAAATTTATCCTTTTGGGTAGGATGAGTTGCATAACATAAGCATCCAAAAACACAAAGATGGCTAAGAGATGGAGTTTTACTAAAGACCTGTTCAAAAGGACTTTTACCATCAAGTATGTGGGAAGGTATCCTATTGATCAATTATGCAGCTGTAAGGGGGCATTCGCTAGAAAAACGAATAGGGAAATGTGCTTGAAATCAAAGAGCTCGAGAAACGTTAAACAAATGTCGATGTTTATACTAATTAGAAATTAGGTCCAAAGGACTCCATCACACGCTGCAGAGACAGAGAAAGACAGAGATAAAAATAAAAAGTAGATGGCCTTAGTAGGTATACCCTAACATCGATTAGCACGGCGGTGTTTGGTCTTGTCTTCTCTGTTCAGCTTTTTGGACTGGCCATGTTGATTACCAAGCTCGATCAGAGCGCCAAGAAGACTGAGCCTGTTATTCTACGTTCATTTCCGCCAAAACAACAGTCGGTCGGGATAAGCAAAGATTTTCTCATGGGCAACAGTAGTTCAAGAACAAAGTCCATAGCAGATATAATACAAAAACTATGAACACGTTTGTCACGAAGCAACAAAAAAATGTTTGCAAAACCTTCATGGAATAGTTAATAGTTCCAGCAACACTGGAAAAAGAAAGCAGAATATCAGCAAATCATAGAAAGAGGGGAAAAAAATCCATACAATAACAAAAGAATATTATAATAAAAATAAGAAAAAATAGTGACTGCTGTTGTAACAAAATAAGAAACAATGAAGATTAATATTATAATAAAAATAATAAATAGTAGCTATTCATTATTAAAAGAATTTAAAAAAGTAAAAATTACCGTTGTATTAAAGTAAGGAATATTTGTGATTCGTCATCACAATAAAAATAACAAATAGTAACAATTAACCATTATAATGAAATAAAAAAATATTAGATGTTACTGTTATATTAAAATAAGAATAGTGGCCACTACCGTTACAATTACTAACAAATAAGAAATAGTGATGATTACTATCATTGTAAAATAAGATATAATGGAGGTTTATTGTTGTAATAAAATAGGAGATTTTAGATTTGGACACCATTAGACTTTTCACTAATTAATTTCTGTAGTTGATTGGTAGGAAGATTATGCCAGCTATGTTGTTATGTGACATTGGTCTTTAGTCTTCTCTTCTTTATTTTTTATTTTTTATTTTTATTTTTATTTTGAATCATATTTGCTCAATAGATGAATATACAAGTGGATGCCAACAGTAACCATTTTTTGTATTCGTTATATGTATATATTTGGAGCTCAATGCACATCCATACAGTAGAAATGGGCATCAACACCCCTGGCGCTATGTTCCTGTGGATGGCCACTTCCTCAATTGGCCCCTCTTATTTTTCGTTTCTGATTCATCAATGTTGAACAGAATCAATCACATGAACTAAGCGTTGTTGGTGCCGTTGTTGGGAGCAGTGGTGTTTTTTGTTGAAGGAACCCAAGGGCTTGAATGAATTAAAGGGAAATCGGGAGGCACTAGAAGCGTCAAGGTGTTAACAATTGATTGTGGAAAATGAATTAACTAAAACAATAATAATAATAACATATAAATTATTTACAGTTGAATATCAACTATGTACAAGTTTATGTCAGTTTGGATAACCATATCAAAATCTTATCCTTAAAACAAGTTTTTATCAAAAATAATAGTTAACTGATTATTTGAATATCAAAACATTATTTTCAAAACTTCCTCTTAAATTGATATTTTGTATATTTTGAGCACATCAAGTTTACTTTCGAAATGATTATGCCTTTTACTTCTCCTCTTGAATCCAAAACCTTGACCAAAGTTATACAAGCTTAACTTTTTCAAGGATAAAAGACGGTATGAACATCTATTTTGGCAAAGAAACCAGAACTTTATGACAAAGCAATCCTTCTCTCAAATTTGTTGGCTTCCGCAGCCCCTTTAATACTTCAAGGCCTTACCTTCAGTTCCTTTGAAAATTCAAGGATTCATTTTTGACCCTCTACTATTATTATCCTATTTTGGGCCTCAATCCTTTCTTCCTCATATCAATTCTACTAGGTTGATCCTTATGGGAACCCAGAGATATATGCAAAATGCAAAAGCAATAGCTAATTTATGTTATAAGCTTTCATCCATGTCTCTTCTATTCTATTACCTTAACAAGGCCAGACCCGTGCATTTGCTTGAGGCACTTATTATCCATTCCTCTCTTCACCACGGCCATATCCTCCTGCCTTTGTGTTCGTGCATACATATTGCATAGCATCAGGATTAACCGAATCTAATTGGGAAAGCTTCTTTACTGCTATCTTCCCTAGCTCCAACTCCTAATGAACTCTATAGGCACCAAATAGGCAGCCCTGAAGGACAACCTAGATACTACAAATTCTGGAAATGGTAGAACAGCAGATAAGAGAGCGGAAAAGGGCAACGATAAACACTGACGTGTATTTGAGTCAGTGTACATCATACAGGGATTGTACAGATATTTATAGCCAATTTACACGTGGAACGCGTGTAACTGAAAGCAGTTACATGACGTTAATAGGTGGTTCCAACTTAAGCTTCCTGGGACGATCTGGTAGAACTGAGTTGTTCCTTCAACTGTGACTGGGACCCATGTATCTTGCACTTTGCTTGTTGCTTGTGTAACGGTTGGACTGAAGATTATCCTTCGGTTCCTCGTTCAAGGAAGAGGCTTCGTCCATAATCCGCAGCTGGTGCAGGTGGGGTCCCAACTGTTTCCCCACGAAATGGCGGCGAAAGAACCTGAGAAGCGCGAGGGTGCCACACCAAGCGCATACGTCGCCGTCCAATGAGAAGAAAACTGAGAAAAAGGTAAGAGAGAGAAAAGGATCGTTGCGGAAAGTGTGGTTCTACTATTACAGGAGAGAGAAATTGTACAAGCTTTCTTTATGCTTTATCTTTACAAGTATATATAGCCGAAATAGATACAAGAGAGAGAATAGCTCCGGTAGTGTCAACTCAGTGTTACAGCTCTGGAAACGGTATGGTGCACCGTATTTCTGGTTTTTGAAGTAAGGTGACTAAGACCTTTGAGGCTTTCCGTGTCTTCTTTGTTTTCCTTCAGTTTCTGGTTTTCCGACGAGGAGTATTTTATTGATGAGCAACTCTGAATATTTCTCGGTAAGGTGCTTGACAGAGCATGATTGCCGTGCTCTGTGTGGGTGCCGTGTTTCTCATTCTCTGCACTGTCACAGTTAATACGCCCCCTCAAACTAGGGGTGATAAGCCCGAGTTTGCCACGTAGTTTTTCAAAAAGAGAGCTAGGGAGAGCTTTGGTGAGTAAATCAGCCAGTTGCTCACTTGAACGAACATGCTTGGTGACAATAGTTTTGAGGGCAACTTTTTCCCGAATAAAATGATAATCGATCTCTATATGCTTGGACTTACCATGAAGTATCGGTTTAGTTGTGAGGTACAATGCTGATAGATTATCACAAAACAAGACCGTAGGGGAAAACTGTGGAACATTGAGATCCTTGAGTAAAAAGGAAATCCAAGTGGATTCAGCAGCAGCAGTAGCTAACGATCTGTATTCAGCTTCTGTAGACGATCTTGAGACCGTCGGCTGCCGTTTGGCACTCCAGGAAATACAATTTGCTCCAAGAAAGAAACAGAAACCAGTAGTTGATCTTCGAGTAACTTGGCATCCCCCCCAATCTGCATCACTATAGCCATACAAGTTAAGAGAGCTAAGGGAGTGTATTTTTAAGCCAAGAGTCACTGTCCCATGTAGGTATCTCAGTACTCTCTTCAAACGGTGAAAGTCTGCTATTGTTGGATCATGCATAGTTTGACAAAGCCGGTTGACTGCAAAAGATAAATCTGGGCGCGTCAGTGTAAGGTATTGTAATGCCCCTACAACGCTACGAAACAAGGATTGTTGAGGAGCCGGTGCATCCCCATTTCGTATAAAAGGCTGTTTGGTGGCAATAGGTGTTGAGATAGGTTTGCAGTGCTCCATTCCAGCTCGTTTTAGGATATCCACAGCATACTGTTTTTGGGAAAGCAAAAGACCATTCACGGTGTGGGTAACTTCTACCCCTAAGAAATAGTGAAGTCGCCCAAGACTTTTTACGGGAAACTCTTGAATGAGTGCAGCTTCAAAGTCGGCAATTGACTTTTTTGAATTTCCAGTTACTATGAGATCATCCACGTAGAGTAGGATCCATACAATGGCATCCTTTTGATCAAATATAAATAGTGACGGATCATGGTGGCTACAAGTAAAGCCATATGTGAAGAGAAAATCTGTGAATCTGTCATACCAAGCTCGCAGAGCTTGTTTTAACCCGTATAAAGCCCTTCTCAATAGACAAACATGATTTGGGAATTGGGAGCTAACAAATCCTGGGGGTTGCTCCATAAACACAGGTTCTGTGAGAGGACCGTGTAAAAAAGCATTATTTATGTCATATTGGAGCAATGGCCATCGTCTAACAGAGGCAATTGATAGAATCAAGCGAATGGTGGTGCTCCGAACAACAGGACTAAAAATTTCAAGAAAGTCGACACCTGGTTCTTGATGGTAGCCTTTGGCTACTAACCGTGCCTTTAAGCGATCAAGAGTTCCACTGGGTCCAAGTTTTTGCTTTAGAACCCACCGGCAACCCACAACATTTTGTGCTGTAGATCGAGGAACTAACTCCCAGGTGTGGTTCCGTGCAAGTGCTGACATTTCTTCCTCCATAGCATGCCGCCAACCACGGTCTTGTAAGGCTGTGTTTAGATTTTCAGGAAGTGGAGGAAGTGGATGAGTGAGAGTTAAGGCATATTTGGGATTGGGTTTATGAATGCCGGACTTGCTCCTGGTTTGCATAGGGTGTATTGGATCATCTTGAGGGATGAGTTGAGAAGAGGGAAGAGAGTTTGAGTGAGTTGTTTGCCTAAGTAGCTCATTAGAAGGAGGAGTTACAGTGAGTTGCGGAAGCTGTGCGGGGGAAGAAGAAGGTAGAGTAGACGACAAAGTAGATTGACCAATAATTAACTTATTTGTTGGATCGTGTGGGCTGTATAGAGAGCTTGAAATTGGAGAGTCATGGGGTCCACTGCATGTTGTCCGAGTGGTGCATGAAGGAGGGTCCACATTGGCTAAAGGTTGGTTTAAAGGAGTGTGAGGTGTTGTTTGACGTGTGGAGAGTGGAGAAAAAGGAGGGAGCATGGTACTTGGATTGGAAAGAGATGGTGGGTCCGTGATATGTGTGGGAGGTTGGGAATCTTCTCTCTCCTCACGTGTGTTGGGTAAAGCAAGGGTATTTGGATTGGAAAGAAGTGGTTGACATGTGGAAAGTTGAAAAGGAGTGAAATTTTCAACATGTGGGACCACAAGTGGTATGGCTTGAGCCACGTTACTTGGTTCAGGATTCAAGTAATGTGATGCATCAGTAGTGACTTTAGTCTGCCAAGGGATATCATTGAAGGACTGCATGCTAGCTTGCACGGTGGTGTCTAGACTGTCTGAAGAAGGTCTTGTCTATGGATTAGCTGCAAAAGGAAAAGATTTTTCATTAAAGATAACGTGCCTTGACACAAAGACTTTTCCAGAGGCACGGTGGAGGCACCTGTAACCCTTATGTCGTGGGCTATACCCCAAAAAAACACATTCGAAGGATCGCGGGGACAACTTGTCTGTAGCTCCATGCTTCAAATAAGGAAAGCATGAGCATCCAAAAACTCTGAGGAAACTATAATCACAAGGCTTGTTGTATAGTACTTCAAATGGCGTGGAGTTGTTCAAACTCTGACTTGGAAGCCTATTAATGAGATACACAGCTGTAAGAAAGGCATCAACCCAATATTTTTTTGGAACACTTGCTTCAATCATCATAGCTCTGGCCAGTTCTACAATGGTTCTATGCTTTCTTTCTGCAACCCCATTTTGTTGGGGTGTATATGGGCAAGAAAGATAATGTAAAATACCATTATTTTTCAGGTATGCAAGAAATTCGTTACTCATATATTCTCCACCATTATCCGATTGTAATATTTTGATGGATACTTCAAACTGAGTTTCAACCATTTTCTTAAATTCCTGAAAAATACCAAACACTTCTGACTTTTGCTCAAGAGGAAACACCCATGTAAAACGGGAAAAGTCATCCACGAACAATACATAATATTTATAAAGTTGACAAGAGTTAACTGGGGAAGGCCCCCACACATCACTGTGAATCCGTTCAAAAGGGGAGGAAGTTCCAATTTCAGATTTGCTAAAGGGAAGCCTACAACTCTTGCTCATATGGCAAGAGTTACAAAAGTCCAAGGCAGAATCAGAAGTAACATTAATTTTGCCTTGTTGTGCCAAAAACTTAACTGTTTGTCCATGAAAGTGACCCAGTCGACGGTGCCAAGTATTAAAATCAGTTCTCTGCTGCCTTGTAGTGAACAAAACCGTAGTTGGAGGATCTGGCAGCAGGTAGAGGTTCCCTCTTCTAACCCCTTTCAGCAGTGTTCGTCCCGTTCTCAGGTCCTTTACATAGAAGTGACGTTTATCAAAAATCACAAGACATGGATAATCATCTGTTAACTTTGAAATAGAAAGCAGTTTTCGTGTAATGTCTGGAGCTACTAAGACAGAGTTAAGAGTGAGCAAACCATTTGCTAGGCTGGTATCACCTGTATGGGTGATTTCTATCTGTTGCCCATTACCTACAAGAATTCCATCAGAACCATTGTAAGGTTTAGTATTCTGTAACTCACCCACGGTATCAACAACATGTGTTGTAGCTCCACTGTCTGGAACCCAGCCCCCTTCTGGTGGTTCTTCAAGAGTCAGCGCTGCAAGCGCCTGAGGAACATCTTCAGTTTGAAAAGTATGGTCAAAGCGACGCCAGCATTGAAGGGCATTGTGACCCTTTTTGGAGCAGATTTGGCACACAATGGGTGAACGCCCATTATTTGGGTTGTTGCCAAACTGTGGGTTCTGCTGCTGGCCAGTAGGAGGCCCACGAGGGCCATTGCGATGGGACTGAGTGGATTGGTTGAATCCACGCCCCTGAGAAGAGAAGGTGTTTTGACCACCTCGTCCCCTTCCACTACCTGAACGACCGCCACGGTTGGTGCGCTGTGCTGTGAAAGCAAGGTTGTCGTTCGGCTGTGGTGGATTGTACCTACTCAATCTAGCATCAAATGCTTGGAGTTGGGAGACAACATCATTAAAGGCAGGAATAGGAGGCTTAAACATAATGGTGCGGAAGGATTCAAACTCAGAGCCTAAACCTTCCAGGAGTTGGAACGATTTGCCTTGGTCAGACAAAGGCTTACCAATTGAGCTCAGTTGGTTAGTTAGACTGCGAAATTCATTCAAATAGGTAGAGAGAGACTTACTTCCCCTTCGAAGATGGTAAAGTTGGGAGAGCAGGTCGTATTCCTAGTCTCTGTTTTTTGAGCATACCTGTTACAAAGTTCATTCCAGACTTCACAGGATGTTGCTAGTTCGAAGACATGTCCCAATACCTCTTCAGAAAGGTACTGAGAATCCAAGATTTTGCAAGACAGTCACTCTGCCTCCAAGCTACGTAGTCCGGATTTTCAGCCTCATCTTCATATTCTTCATCCAGAATGGTGGATGGTGGTGCCTCTATTTCACCGGTCAAGAAGCCATAAAGCCTCTGTGTTTCCATAAGGGTCTTGACTTGAGTGAACCAAGGAAGAAAATTAGTTTCAGTCAAGCGGAGGTTCACAAAGTTGGCCACATTCACCGAGATGGGAAAAGGATAAAGGCTTGCTACGGCTTGGTTGTTTGCCATGGTAATGAGAAGCAACGATCAGAGCCTGGCTCCGATGCCAAGAAGAAAACTGAGAAAAAGGTAAGAGAGAGAAAAGGATCGTTGCGGAAAGTGTGGTTCTACTATTACAGGAGAGAGAAATTGTACAAGCTTTCTTTATGCTTTATCTTTACAAGTATATATAGCCGAAATAGATACAAGAGAGAGAATAGCTCCGGTAGTGTCAACTCAGTGTTACAGCTCTGGAAACGGTATGGTGCATCGTATTTCTGGTTTTTGAAGTAAGGTGACTAAGACCTTTGAGGCTTTCCGTGTCTTCTTTGTTTTCCTTCAGTTTCTGGTTTTCCGACGAGGAGTATTTTATTGATGAGCAACTCTGAATATTTCTCGGTAAAGTGCTTGACAGAGCATGATTGTCGTGCTCTGTGTGGGTGCCGTGTTTCTCATTCTCTGCACTGTCACAGTTAATACAATGAGTACATCCTCGAGCGGTCCTTCTTCTTCTTCACTTACGACGCATTAAGGCCAACCCTAAACAATCCGTTGTAAAGATCGGCATTGTTCGCGGTGGCGATGTTGTTGTTGAGGAATCAGAAGGCACCAGAAAGGCTCGGGAATCATTGCCGGCATACCGCCACCGGCGTTGAGCTTGTTTATATCATGGAGGAAACTCCGGAACTATTGCTTGTGGTGGGCATATGGGAATTGAACTGGGGCTCGCCGTCATGTCGGGGGGTTATGGTAGAGGAGAAGCTTCCCGTGAATCTTCTATGCCTTCTCTTCGTGGACATGAAATCTAACAACCAAGAAATAAAAGAAAGAAACCAACATAATTAAGATCAAGTTGGGTACTTTAATTTTCCTGAGAGAGTAAATTAAACAGAGAGTAATATACCGAAATGTGTGAAAGATGCATGTTGTTTGAATTTTGTCTCCATTAGGGTGGCTCGCAGCGTAAGCAAAAATCAAGGATGGGAGTAATCTTAGACCATTTTCGACAAGCTGCTCAATTCGGTGTCAAGTATTGTGCTTTTTCCTGGATCTTAAATTTAATAACTTCAGAGATACTGAAAGAGAAAAATAAAAAATAAAAAAATAAAGGTGAAGAAAGTGGATCTTACAAAATTACCATCAAAAGTAAAAATCAGGGATGTACGTATTTGTTCTACACTTTAACTGCTACCACTTTCTGCATTGGAAAAAAACCCCACATCCCATTTATAAGCTAGTATATAAACCATAAAAATGAAGGAAGTTGGCTGCAAAGGACAAGTAATATATATCCTTTATAAAACGGAGCTGCCAAAACTCACCATTTCTATGTGGAGCCCGAAAGCGTTGTCAGCTATGACTTCTTCCCTCAACTTTGCATGCTCGTGAAGATGCCGTCTGACAGTAATCACATCCAATTAATACTATCAAAGCAAATTAAACATATAATTGTGTAAAATTAACAAAATTAAACTCTTTACCCAAAGCATGAAACTGCTTCTTCCCGGAAGTCTACGCAAGCAACTCCTTTGCTTATTTAAGGGAGGTTTGGATGATGAGCCACCAGTGCTAGTGAGGTCTTGGTTGTTTCTCTAGGATTGATGGTGGAAAGCAAAGTGCCGGCTCTTTCGTAGTCCATAGGAAGAATTAAACCCATTTAAGAATTTTTCGTCGTTTTCTTTTCCTTTGAAAACCTGTTTTCCATACTACTTTGTATCTAAAATATAACGACCTGAAAATATCAAGAAAAAATAAATAAATAAGGATAAAGGTAGGTATATTACTTTCTGTGATAGATTGGAAAAAATAGAATAAAATACCTGAATAATAGAGGTAGCTTGAAGCATAAACATATTTACACCAAATCGAATAACTCTTGGTCAAACTCCATGTCCCTGCATTTCAACAATCGTATTTTTTTAATTTCTCTATACTTTAATTTTAAAGGAAAGAAAGAGGTATTTTAATTTCTGTTATACATTAAGCTAAAATAATAAGTAACATATCTTAAATTAGTTGCAATATACTCCAGGAATATGAGTAATCTTGTGCTAATTGGGACATACGCCTCTCTTGCATCTTTCCAACAAAATGGGGCAAGCCAAAACATCCAACTTCACGGGAGAGAGATCCAAATTTCAATGATCTTCAAAACTTCACTTAGCTCTTCTGTTCACATTGGAAAAATATCCATACTCACTTATATGCAAGTAAATTAGTTATTAATATGAAGAAAAATGGCTAGTACCTGACTTGCTCGTTCCAATTTGCATCCCAACATCATGCCTCACAAAACTTTGGTACGTAGGAAGTTTAAAGTTTGAAACAAAAATCTACCCGTTTTAGCAATTAAGATAAGAGTTCATATTCAACCTTACGAGTCAAAAAAAAAAAAAAAAATTAAAAACGTTAAAATATTTGACGTAATACTTCTGTCAACAAATTTTAATTCAGCAAAACAAACTTTCTTATTATTAAAAAAAAAAAAGATTCGTAAAGCTAGTTCATCAAATTAATAAAAAAAAGTCTATACAAAATCTCCATCAAAAAGTCTATACAAAATCTCCAGGAATATAGAGGATCTTCAAATGTTGCAAAAGACTATTCTCCACCTGCCGAAACAGGAAGAAAAATCAATAACGACTTATATTTCAGTACGTGGATACAATGCTCAGTGCAAGAACTTTTAAGAAGGGTTATCAAGAAATACTACATGAACATAAGAGAAGGGAATGCATTTCTTTAATAAAAAGTAGGTTCCATGGTAGACACGAATATTTAAGAACCACATTCGATGTCCTACCAGCAATCTAAAGCTCACCATCGATGCCCCAAAAATTAGATCGAAGAGTCAACCAGCTTTGCCCGCTACATCTTCTTTTTCTAGCTTTTTCAAACTTCAAGCTTCCTTCCCAGACTCATCAAGCTGCTAGTAGTATGAAGTACAATGTTTAGTAATTTACCAAAGAGACTAACAAACAAAATCAATAAATCCAGCACTTTACCCAAAGCATAGAACTGCTTCTTCCTGGAGACCGTCCTCCATAGTTATTCAGCGGAGTCTCCGACGATGATGCACCTAGCCTCCGAGGAATCCCATGCGAGAAACACAAAAGACTTAAATGCCTTCCTTCTTTCGCTTTTTAAGACTTCTAACTTTTTTTCAGCGGCGGTGAAAAGTACAGATGGTTTCTTTTGGAGGCTAACGGAAGTGTACCTTTCCGTTAATCCACTTAACAATTTCTATCACTTTCTCTTCCTCCAAATTTTTCTCATCGTACTCCGAGTTGTTCTCCATCTGAAATTTAATAACCACACAATACCCAGAAATAAGTGAGGGATTTATCAATTATAATGACGGATTGAAAGAAATGGAGAGTAAAATACCTGGATGATGGAGGCAGGTGGCAGCAGTGTATCGGTGGAAGCTAGTCCCTGCGTTTCAACGAATTCTCTAAATCTTACATCTTAAGTTAAACAACCAAGAAATACTGAGGGCGAAAATAGAAGAAAACCGATGGAGAAGAAATAGGTATTTCAATTTCTATGATGGATTAAGCTAAAATACATAACATACCATGAATAAGCTCGAATTTACTCCGTGCTTCACTCTGAAATATCAGTGCTACTGTCTTCCTCATATCAGTCAAACGAGGGTTACCCTGGAATGAATTCCAATTGAATTGCTGGTCTTTCTATTCCCGCAGGCAGTTCTATCAAACAAGGGCATTCCTGAATTCGAAGCACATTGAAAGATTTCCAGCCGACGATTGAATCTAGAATAGTTTCCAAGTTTTCACAATATGAAATCCATACATTTTGTATAGTGCTAACATGTTGAAGTCCCGAGGGAAGAGACTGCAATTTTGGAAGACAAGAGACCTTTAGAGAAAGAAGGCTTTTAAGGCCACTCCAACACTTTCCCTTTTCATCACCAACTAGATCAAGCACTTTACACCAAGAAATATCTAGGTATTTGAGTGCAGTAAGATGCTGGATTCCCGTCGAAAGAGATTTTAATGCGGAACACCCTTGTATCTCCAAGGTCTCGAGAGAGGCGAGGCTTTTCAGCCACTCTTCTTGCAGACTTTCAATTTCTGAAAGCTTAGACAGTGTAATTTTCTTTAATTCTGATAAAGGCCCCGACGAAGAGACAGCGAATGTAGAAGGCAACAAAGGGCAAGCTTGGACATCTACAACTTTAAGAAATAAAGGGAGTCTACCTTCAAACTCGACGGATCTTATCGTTGCTTTTCTACTGTAATGGCCATTGTCACGATCCACCTTTATATAAGAATCTTTCGACCACCCCTTGAGTTTCGGACACCCAACAAGCTGAATTTTAGAGAGTAATGGAAACAAATTTGATTTAGAGGAAGAGAACTCATTCCCATCGTCATCAAGAATGTAATCCAAAGCGTCCATCTCTCTAAGACATAGTACCTTGAGCCGACCCAATTGATCCACATGTGGCAGATATTGACAGTTGGGACATTTATATAGTCTCAATTCCGTGAGACCTGCTATGGACAAAATCCAGCTCGGAAGCCTTACACTCCTATAAGAAACTATCTCAAGCTTCATCAAATTTGTGTGTGGCTGTAATCCTTCAAATATCCTCTCATCCTCAACACCATTATCGTGGTCTTCATCATTAGATGAGAAGTGTAATGTTAAACTTTTAAGACCTATTTTCTCCTTAACATTTGCAGCCTCATACTCTTTTTGAGCTTCACTCGAATGTCTCAAATTCCAAATTATCAGCCTTCCTCTCAATTCATTTAGTTCCTTAAATTCACTAAGACTAGCATTATGGCTTGAGAATATCATTTTACTACAGCCATCAAGATTTAGATCCCTAAGGTTGACCAAATTTTTAATGCCTCGTGGTAATCCTATAAGTGCGTCACAATCACTAAGATTTAGGAATTGTAGATTTACCAACTTGGTACAAGAGCGAGGTAGCATCTTTATTTTTTTGTTATGGGAAAGATCAAGATATCTTAAATGCTTCAACTTGCCAATAGTATTTGGCACATGTACAAGATCATTCAAACTTAGATTCAACACACGCAAGGACTTAAAACTTGAAAAAATCATTTCACAATCAATCTTACCTCCAAAATTAGGACAATGAAATGTTCTTATCATCCTTTCTTCACATTTTGAAATCAACTCTTTAATTGAAAAATCTAAGCCCTCACAAACCAATAAATGACAAGTTTTCTTATTGATCCTCCACTCTTTTTTCTTAGATGTGGTAATCAATGATCTTGCCATTAATGATGTAGCAAGATCATGCAAGAGGTCATGCACTTTGCATCCAATTATCACATGATCATCATTTTCTTTAGGATCTTGAAAAAATGATCTCCAAAATAAATCTATAAAATAATCGTTGCCAATATCTTCTAAGCATTGATTTTCTGATTCAATAAACCCATGTGCTATCCATTCATGAATTATTTTTGTTTTATCATATCCATAACCTTTGGGATATATACTACAATAAGTAAAACAACGCTTCAAATGTAAAGGAAGTCTATTATAACTGAGCTTCAAAGATGGTAAAATATCACCAACATTTTGATTTATAACTGAAAGTTCATTATTTACAAAAGATTGCCATTCATCCTTTGTTTTTTTAAAATATAACATCCTCCCTATTGTCTTGATGGCCAAAGGTACACCCTTACACTTTCTTAAGACTTCCTTTCCCATCTCCTCATACTCAGAATTCTCCGGCCATTTCTTATCTTTAAAAGCCACTAGCCTAAGTAAATCAAACGTCGCATCTTCCTTTAGACCCTCTAAATTGTATGCCTCTTCAATCTCTGCAACCTTTCTGTAACGTGTGGTTACTAATATTTTACTACCTCGTATGCCACTTGTCAACTTATTTTTCAACTCTGTCCATTCTTCTGGATTTTCATTCCACACATCGTCTAGCATAAGTAAAAATTTCTTTTCTTTAATTTCTTTTTCAATATTTTCAAGGGCTTTAATTTTAAGAGATTTCGATTCCACCCATATCCACTTTCTTAGTTCAAAATGGCTTTGGATTTTGCTATCATCGTATACACGTCGAGCTAATGCAGTCTTTCCCGACCCCCCAATACCAACAATTGAAATGATTGAAACCCTTTCTTGAATGTTGGTTTTCAACAGCTTTTCGATAACTTTTTCCTTATCATTCTCCCGTCCAATAAACTCTCCCTCTGTTTCAAAAAAAGTACTACCCCTCCCCGTATCCGTGAGTGGCTCTCCATGGCGCAACACAAATTTGAAAAATTTCATATTGTATGCAACAGAATCTAACTTCCCCCTAATCGGCTTAATCTTCTGAGCCATTTTAAGACGAAAGACAAACTCATTTAATTTGGAAACGAACTTACGTACCCTTTTGGCCTTCCCATGTTCTGTCTTTATTTTTCGTCGTTGTGCGTTAGTAGAAACAGCATCCAGCAAGTCATCCGCCTCATAAAGCACATTGCTTAGCCTTTCGAGCCAAAGCCTAACTGCTCCATCCGTAGGTTGTCGCTCCTCCGCGTCCAGAAGCCCAGCCTTGATTAGTGACACCGTAAAGGCCAGCTTTTCAAGCTCTTCTTTGACACCCCAGAACAGTTTGACCTCTTCGGCAGCTAAGCCGACCACATTGTTGATGATTCCCCCGGCAATGTTGGATAGAACTCCCTCTGCCATTTTTTGATGACGAGTAAAGAGTGTCAAGAAAGGGTTGACGAAGAGTAAAGAGTATACAAAAGTTTTGATGACGAGCAAAGAGTACTAAGAAATGGTTGATGATGAGCAAAGAGTACTGCGAAAGGGTTGATGATGAGTAAAGAAAGCCAGAACACTTCTTTGTATCGAAAGAAGTAGGGGCATCCTATATTTATAAGAACCAAAAACTGGAGAATGAAGTCTACGTTTAGTCAACTTGCAACGGGACGCGCAAAACAAATTTGGCCAAATAACGTTCACCTTGATGGGGCAAGATGCTGTCACCCAAATTAGTCAGTATTAGTCAAGGTGGCTTAGGATTTTGGTCCGAAGTTGGACTAACCCTTCCTTAGACTAAAACAAAAAATGGCAAAAATTTAGCTGGTGCCTTAATTTTAATTTATATTTGATTGGAAACGAAAGAATTAAATAATAATCGTATCAGGTGGGATGTGATTGGGGGAGACCAGCTCCAGCAATCGCGCGCGCCCCAGTAACATATGGCATACTACTAATTATAGTAACATACAGCATACAACTAATGATAGTGACGAACTTTCAAACTATCTACTTTAATAGCTTTTGCTTATTTGATGCAAAACTTGTTTTTCTGCTTGGCGTGACGATCTTCTGTATATTTTTGTTCAATCGTTGGTTTGTTTGCCTTTACTTAGCTTTTACTGATATTGTTGAGAGAGAGGCAGGGGCTTGCTGGAGAGAAGAAGAGGAGTGGACATCCAGAACCACCTCATGTGGATTAACAAAAAGGAAGATGGACGGGGGCGGCAAAGGTAGTGCCGGCATACGAAGGATCAAAAGGAATCAAATGCCCAACAAAAGACAACTATGAAAACTAATTATTAAATAGCAGGGACTCGAGCAAAGAGCGCTCTGCTACGCCACTCGCGTGAAAACTATTCAGCTTTTCGGACTTCTAGCTTTTTAAATTGTGTTAATTCAAGCTTTTTGAAATCCGCACTAAGTAATTACCAAACTCGGGCAGAGAGCCGGCAGGACAATGCCATGTTTTGATATTTTGGGATTCGGTGCTTTGATCTTTCTTTTGTTTTTCACATTTTCACCTTTGTTTTTGCTTATATTTCTTGTTTGGTCTGTCCTGCACTTTTTTTATTCTTTTTCTAAACCACCCACATTAACAAAACTAAAGAGTCATTCGGTTTTCTGTCATTGATTTAAGCAATACATAAGAATAGTTATTAACACTAATATTAAGAAATTAAAAAAATCACAGCTTACCACATTAATGAGAAAGAACCAACAAGAGAGCCACCAGGAAGAGAGCCGCTTAACTTTTCAAATTGCTTTGGGGACCACGCGGGGTCACGTCGATTAGTTTCCTGGCCTCGAGCACCGGCCAGGAATTTTTTGGAGAATTCACCACGATTTTCTAACATCCTACGCGACCTTCTGCAATCCGTAGGATGTTCGAGTTTACTAAATAATCATTGGGCATCATTTTCTTCTCCGTTCAATGTTCGAGTTTACTTCTTTGAATATACCGCTAATTATTGTGCCATTTGTCCTTAAAACAGCCTTTGGATTTCTTACATTGCCCGAGGCATTAACATTATTATACTTTATTTTGGCCACCACTCTTTCACTTCTTTGAAAAATTCTTTATTGAAAAGCTAAAAGTGCGAGATATTATTTTATCTTAATTAGCTAAGTTTAATTCTTTACAGTAGGCAGAGCTTAGAGCAAGGATGATAGTAAAAAAGGTAACTATAACGCCTAACAGGGGTTATATAAAATCGGATTAGAGGAGTTTTTAACTAATAACGGAGAGCCATATCGTTGGCACTCGGCCTTATCTTCTTACTTCTTCTTGTTTGCTTCTTTTGTAAGGCACTCCATAGAAGAGACTTCACGGAAAGTGCTGGATAACAAAGCAACAGTCAAAGGTATAATGCAAGCTAGCATGAGAATTCTCAGGAGAGACTCTGACAGGTAAAACATTAATCTTGTCGTACGTCGAAATCTGCAACATGGTAAAAAGGCCTTTAATTATTGGACTTTGTTTCTATTCGTTGATAAATAACATTAGTGTGAATCTTCATATATCCATCTTAAACATCAAAGTGACATCTCCAACCCTAAGCAAGAATTAGACAATTACTTATTTGTTTATCACTTTCTATAAACAACATAAAACACGAGATAAACAATTCATATGAATGTGACAACTAGGACCAAAATCCATACACAAGTCTACAGTCTATAAACTTGCACATGTGAATAGAACAATGTGAGGGTCCCAATAATAATTTATCCTTGCACCATTGTATTGTGTGAAAAGAATCAAGACACATCATTAGCAATGTGGATCATTGTCTCCCTTCCTTAAGACTTTTTGGACTTTCAATTCTATTATATTCATTCAATAATTAGTAAATTGGATAATACAAAAAAAAATTGAAAAGTCCATCCACAATTAAAAAAATGTCATAAATTTATTTTCAGATATTACTTATTGATCATTTTAAACATCATATGAAAAAATGTCAAAAAATAAAATAAAAATAAAAATTAATATCTAAAATAACAATTTCTTACTCTAAGCAAAAACTGAACACTCTTTTACTTGTCACTTTTCACAATACAGAATATAAGATAACTTTTTGTGGATACAGAGCTGCTTCATCAACAAAGGTTGTCAACCAAAACGTGATTTTGGGTAACAACGCTGCAGATTTTTGTCTAGTGTCTAAGCAAAAGATTTGTCAATTTAACAATTTTGTAAATAAGTTATTGTGATTTATTATTATTTTTGTTTCAATTTCAATGATTCTTATGCACAAATATCTATGCATGCACACTTTGTCACGTACCATTTGTTCTACAAACGCAGATTTTTGGCATAGATGTCCGTCAATTTGGACCTATGAACTTATATTTACATTGATCCGTGACATTACTAATAGGTAATATTAATCTTTGTTTAAAGAATAGATAATTAATAGGTAATATTGATCTTTATTTAAAGAATAGATAATTAATAGCTAATATTAATCTTTGTTTAAAGAATAGATAATTAATAGCTAATATTAATAGTAAGTGCATCACTCATTAGTAACTATACATCTACTTTATTTCTTTAGTTGATCAGCTTGTCAACATTTTTACTAAAAGATTATCTTTCGCATGATTTTGCCTTACTTTAGTCCAAATCGACTGTCAGTTCTCCACTATCAACTTTTGGGGATGTTGACCCAATCCATGTAGCATGCGACGTCATCACTGCTTGCCACATCAGCTTGACCTCTGTAGAAACCTAGTCTGCTATCACACCCATCATGAACCTATGATTGCATTTTGTATAGATTGATTTTTTAGCCTACGATCGTCTTAGTAGTTTTTCTTTGTTGATCTTTTAAGCGACTGTACAAAAAAGGTGGAAATTTTTTATTTCTCTCTTTATTTTCCAGCGAAGTTTTCCATCAAACATTGTTTCGACCGATGATTTTCAGCTGATGCTTCTTAGTAATCTGTGACTTTCGACTCCATACTTAAATTGACTATCGGCTTCACTATTGTACACAAGTTGGAAGTAGTAAGTATTGTCAATCTGGTGAGGAAAATGATAAAATGTTACACCTAAGGAATTATGGTCATGCCCTGAATACCAAAGTGAGCACCAAGTGGCAAAAACAACTAAATTATAGAGTCAACTCCAAACAAAATTCCTTATAAGATAAAAACCCTGAATTTTCTCTTTAATAAAAATTGCTACTTAAGTTTCAATTACCAAACAATTCACTTTTTTTTCTTTGTCCCAACTTCTCATTAAATTGCCTTAACTTCTAACCCAATAAGACTAGGCTATTTAATAAATGGTTAAGAATAACATGAAACTTAATAATAAGTAAAAAAAAAATCTAAGCTCATATTCTCTCTCTCCCTAATCCTGACATAAAATTACTAGTTGCGTGCTTTCATATTTCTTCTTGTATTTACTGGAAGGCATGTGATGATTATAATATTTGGATCTGGTGTTCTTCTTTCCTCCGCTTTTTCTGCATTCCAGCTTTTGTTTTTTGGTTTATTCCGATGGTGTTTCATGTTTTATTCCATTTAAAATTATGTTGACATAAGAGCTTTCAGATCTGTTCAAACTCATTCAAAATGTCATTTCACTTTTTCTCATAAAAATTAGACTCTTCTTTGATTAGAGTTTGGACGGAAATGGCATGAAAGAAGAGAGCCGAACATAAATAAAAGGGAATAGAGAATAGTAGACTAATATTGTAGATATTTTATTGAAAATGAAAACAGAAGAAGGGTATAATGGAGTTGAGCTAACAGATAGAAGCCCGGCTGCTTAATTCAACCACCCATACACTCAGAAACAGAAGAAAAGAAGATACGAGCGTTGTTAGATTGCTTCTCTAACAAATGCCCCATGAATTCTGAGGCCGCGCTTCCACCTTCCATCCCACACTTCATACATACCGAAGTAAAGCGTGTCATCCTGAGGAGCTGTGATCTTGATGCCCTTTTGCTTTTTTGGAATTTCAACTTTATTTGCGTCGAGTTCATGGAAAGGTTCTCTTCTCAGTTCGTACTTTCCCTTTTTCCCAATCTTGGCCATTATGCAAACCAGGAGGTTGCTCCAATCACTTGCGTTTTCTGTCATGGATACCTGGAATCCAACTTCGTAAGTCTTTCCAGCCTCCACTGCGTGTTCACCGTTTACCTCCAGCCAACACACATTTAACAACTCTGCTGGTTCCCCTCTATAAAAGGAAATGCAATGATATGGTTAATTTCTAAGCCAAAACCCTTTTAACCCTCTTTCTTGTCACGGGATTCCATAAGTAATGTACTTCCTAGCTGTATAATAAATTTTCAGATGTAACTGCTACAAGCAAGGAATATGCTACTTAAAGCTCTTGAAACATTGTTCCTCTATCAAGAAAGCTTTTCCCATACTTATTGTTTAAACATGCAGAAAAAACGCTTGTACAACCATCTCTAACAAAGAAGAAGTGATAATTACATGGGAACAAGGTTTGAGACTTACTCGTTAGAGGGTAAGCGCCAGTAGCGGTTGTCTTCGCCCCATACGATCGTGAGGTCTTTTGGAAGAAGAACATTGTTGTTCTGAGGAGAAGACATGTATTCTTGATTAAACTCAGCAAACCCTTTCACGTTTCAAGCGTCCACGCAAGGCCATTTTACCCACTTGAACTCACCAAAACCTTTTCATATTCCAAGGGTCCACCCAAGGCTACTTTACCCAACGCAGCACGATATTCAAACTGTCAATTGTTCTGGTCCCTCGCCTATTCTTTCAATTAGTTGTTCCGCACTTATTTTATTCTGCGGAATTCTGATTTTTTGCTTACTCCAAGAATAATTGGGTAATTTTTCTTCGACTTTCTTATCGTGCCCAAAACTGACATTTTATCATGATTTAACGGATTCTATTGATTTCAATACTCTAAAAAGTTCTTTTTTGATAACCTAAAGTGGCAAAGCTTATAATTCTTTTGATTTCAAGCAATACATGTTCCTAATTGAACTAGGTATTTGTCAATAGAATTATAAATTATTGGGAGCAAAATTCCACTATTATTAATGAATAGTAAACAATTCTGGAATACTTTATATTTTTCATTTCTATAGACATAGAGGATATAAAAGGTAGCTTACAGTGACCCAATGCAATATAGAATCTTTTCATAAGAGTCAATGACAATATTAATAATAAGCGAGATAGTAACTGTAACTATTGCCTAGCTAAAATTTTCTTGTTTTGCTTAGAAAATTATACTAAACCCTAAGATCTTTAGCTAAAATGACAGCAAAAATGCTGAAACTAAACTTGTCCAAGAATCTTTACAAATTTATTTATTAAACAAATTCTTAACAACAATCAGTCTTCAATCTTCAGCTTTTTAGTACTTTCCCTTTTACTTATCTATTGATTGTCTCTCAGGATTTTCGGCTTGAAATCCCTTTTCTAGCTCTTTTACAAGAGAAAAAATTGATGATTTTGTAGATACATCATGTCTCGTTCACTGCTGAATTCTTTGGGTTTGAACTTTATCTGGTTTTTTATTTTTATTTGTTAAGCTCATCTTTTATTTTCCTTTATTTTTATGAAGCGAATGTTTTACAGGGTTGCTAGTATTTGTATTGTGTAATAGTCTTAGGACATTGTATCCGCTAGTTTTCAAATCATGTTAATTCAGACCACTCGAATTTATCAAAGAGACACAAGCGGAAGGGCGAGAAGTTTATTCCCCTTGGTATTCTGTCTCCTCTTTCTTTCTCTTCGCTTTTTATATGGCTTAACTTGTTTTGGCCATTTTTATTTTTTCTTCTTTTTATAGAGCACCAACGGTTCTGACACCCGATTCATTTGGCAGTAAAGGCAATAATAGCAGTGAACATAAACTTTTGTTGTTGTCTTGAGTGCTCAAAATGGCAAAGAAGAACAGATATCATAGATGAGAGTTTGTTTCAATTTGGCAATACAAAAAAATACAAAAATAATTATCCATAATAAAAAATACTACATATAGGCAAAAAAGATATTATGCATAATGGAAAATGCTATAAATTGATGTTAAGATATCGCATAGACCCTTTTAAATATCGGCATTATTAAACGTGAGAGACATAAAAAAATTAATGTCCAAAGTAATTCCTTTTACCTTGGACAAGAACTTAACAGTTACTAATTTACTTGTTACTTTTTATAAAATAAACAAATAAAAATTAACGGACTATGTTAATCCTAATACATATTTTGCTTGTGACAATAACAATTGTAACATGTACATGGCATATCACTTAACACGAATGTCCATGGATTAAAAGGAATCATGATTAACCAATGAACAATGATGGACTAAGCAGAGAGTCACTAAGGTTGGTTCTATTTATTTAATATTACAATTCATTTAATGTTCATTTTATATTACAATGCATGCAGTTAAATTTACACATGTGAAATGCTAAACTCTAAACTTTTGGTTGGGATTTGTACTAATTTACTATTAAGCTACTTAACTAAGTGACATAAATAAATAACATTAAACATCAAAGTGACTTCTTGTAACTTAAGTAAGAATTTAACAATTACTTATTTATTTATCACTTTCTTTAAATAACATAAACACAAGATAAACAATTCTTGTGGATGTGACAATTAGGACCAAAATCAATACATAAGTTTGTGGTCTTTCAACTTGCACACGTAAATATAACAACGTGAGGTTTCCAGTAATAATTTATTATTCCTCCATTACCATTGTATGGCGTGGAAAGAATCAAGACACATCATTAGCAACATGGATCATTGTCTCCCTCCTTTAGATTTTTTGGGTTTTCAATTCTCTAATATTCATTCGGTAATTGGCACATTAGATGATAAAAAATTAAAAAGCTGATCCACAATAAAAAAAGTTACAAATTTATCTTCAGATATTATTTATTGATCCTTTTAAATATCATATCCCAAAATATAAAAATATAAAAATTTATATAAAAAATTTCAATTTCTTACTCCGTGCAGAAGTTGAACACCCATTTGCTTATCCCTTTTTCACTGAACAATATAGAACATGTGGCAGTCTTTTTCGGTACAGAGAAGTCTAAGATCAGTTGCGCGTATGAACAAAAGAATCGGGGCCGACTTGTGCTCGCATTTGAATCGACGATACATCGTGAATTATTGAGCACAAAAGCACTATGATAGATCGTATGACATCCATGTATCATTTTGGGGAAGGAAAACGTTAACCCATGTTTTTGGCACTTAGGAGTAGAGAAAAGTTATAGTTTTTTAAATACAAAATAGAGATAAACAGTCGGTAGAATGGGTGTTCCGATCTGCGAAGGTAGTAGAATCTTTAAACAGTCCCTGTCCTTCATGGCCCGGAAGCCAAGGACAGAAAATCTCGCTTCTCTGTGCGTTTGTTTTAGTCCCAAAATCCTTTAAGTAAAGGCCTATAAATAGACTTTTAATTTATGTATTTTAATATAAAATTAAAAGCCTGTCTGTTATTATTAACCAAGTATTGAGTTTTTTTTTAAAGTATTACATAATAAATTCGAAGAAGGTTTTACGTTCTTTTGTTTGATCGTAAAGTTTTGTATTAACTAATAAAGAATTAATCAAGTTGTTAAAATTGAACCAAGTAAAATTATTTTGTTAGTGTAATTACGTATTTGCATGGAATTGTGTGGATTCCTAACACAAACGGTTGTAAACAGAGGGTATTTGATGTCCATAAATACTGATCTTTTTCCGCCTCAAAACATCTTTTTTTCATTTTTTTGGTTGAAATGTAAGTTACATTAATAAAATATAATGTACAAAAATATAAAGACATATCTTAGTATTACAATAATTTTTTAAAAAATTATGAGTTAGAGAAAATAAAAATTAAGATATTTCAAATCTTACTCAAAGTAATATTTTTTTTATAAGAGTTTGATGTTGTGAAGTAAAAAATGTCTCCCTCGTACTCCACTTTCATTTATATTTTTGAAAACAATATCAAAAGTGCAATTCATCTCATCATGCGAGTCATGTCAACATAAAAACGTCTGCCTTTTCTAATTTGGAACAGCCTGAATTTTGAACAGAATCACTTAAATTCTATAACCCACAATGTATGGTAACCTTAGGTTTTGATTAGAAGAGAAACAGAATGATGGGAAAAAAATATATAAAAACTAATATCCAATTTTTTTTTTTTTTTTTACTTTAGACAAAAATTGAACACCCATTTACTTATCACTCTCCATTAAACAATATAAAACATAAAACAGTCTTTTCCGAGATAGAGAAGTCTCCACTTTTAATCTTCATTCTTTAACTTTTTAGCACGTCCAACTCGATGATCGTCAAGAGTTTTATCTTCATCCCTTAGCTTTAAGCTTTTTTGCCATTATCTTCTTTAGCCTTTTATGAGTAGTAAGGGATTCGCTCTCCGGTAAAATTATCAGCCGAAATTATAACTAATTTTCTAAGGGTCATTTCAGCATGTGTAAATACATTGTGTTCATAACGGTGAGGGCCACGGGTCTGCAACTTCCACAGTATGAACAAAGCAAACAAGGAGCCATAATTTTCGCTGGTGGATATTGATGGTACTGCATGATTATTCAATGGCCTGTTCTTGTCAGGTATATTTGTCTTCGGACTTGTCAATTTCGTGCCTCTGACGTCTTTGGGTCACACCTCGAGCAGCTTTTATAGCGAATTCTATGTTTCAAGAGGAATCCAAAGCCTACAGTACAATAAAAGCATGGCGAGCAAAGAGGTGCGAAAGCGTTGGCAGTTATAATGGATGGGAGGGTCTTATCTTCCTTTTTTGCAATACTTGCTTCCACGGATATCGTAGACAGAACAGTAGCAGCAGGAGGCACCTCCTCTTGTCCTACAAAGAGATGTTGGGTCGCTGTTGTACGGATTTACTTCGGCTTTATCGGAAACAACAAGAGGACGTGGATGGCAAAGGCATAATAAATAACGTAAGAACATGGCATATGGGTTTCGGTAGTTTTATTAAACAGCGGACACAACTAGATCAGGTGAGCAAAAAGTGCCGATGAGAACTTCCAATATCATGCAAGACTGATTTCCTTCGTTAAGCCTGCTCAATGTAGGGACTTTGCAAGCTTAAGGTGTTGGAAACTTTTTAAACATGTTGGTGAGTTAATCGTGACCATACATCCACACATGGGAGGTTGTACTTTTTCCTGAAATCAACTCTACATACATTTAAGAAAAATTATGCATAATTGCAAATGTTACAAATTGATGTTTAGATATCACATATATCCTTTTAAACTTCAGCTTTATTAAACATGAAGATATTTTTTTTAAAAATTCGTATCTTAGTGGCCGTATTGCATCTATTTTCTTCTCCATTCAATCGCCACTACACCGTTGCCAGTTACGATGGGTGCTGAGTCCCCATCTCTCCTTTGGTTTTATTTGCTTCTTCTTTTTTGTTTTTTTATTTGCTTTTACTTTGGCTTTATTGATATCATGAAGCGAAACGAGCAGACATACAGAGCCACCGCCACTTGTCCTTAAGAGATGTTGGATTTATGTTTTTCAGACACCAGGGACGTGGTTGACAAAGGCAAGTAGCGTGATAATATCTGTAAGGAAATTTTCTTGCCGAATTCTGGCTTCTGTAGTTAACAGATCAGCCTGCTTTTATACCAAAGTTAATGCACCGAAACAAGTCCAAACCCCTCAGTACAATGAAAGCATGATGGGCACGACAGCGGTGCCAGTCCCGATGCGCGTTCATTTTCGGTCCCTTCAGCCTATTTGCTTTACTTTGGCTTTCACTGAACATGGCAGAGAGAGAAGTAGGCGACGGCGACGGCCAGAGCGAGGACACTGACCAGATGTACAGAGAATCAACGTGGAAAATCAGTCTTTTTCTAACTTCATGTTTACGGTTATACGTTGAAGGTGGATGTTGTTTCGTACTAAAAGTAAGAGAATTGACCTATGATCTTATAAGTGATGAAAATTCTTAACCTAATATCTTAAGATTTTGGAGATGGACTCTCACACTTTAATATGGTATCAAAGTCAAAGATGAGCCTCTGTTTCATAAACTCTCAAGCCTCAAAATTGAGCTTCAGTCCATTTACAATGCTTATGTCAGCATGTAAGTGAAGGGAGTGTTGAAGGTGGATATTGTCCTACATTGAAAGTGAGAGGATGAGTTTGTGGTCTTATAAGTAATAAGAATTTTCTACCTAATGTTTTAAAGTTTGAGATAGACCCTCACACTCTAATAATATTTTATTATTAACAATAAATTTAATATTTAATATTTAATATTTAATTTTAATTTTAATTTAAGAATGATAAATTGATCATCTTCTAAACAAGATTTTTAATATCATAATTATCAACATAAAATTTATTATACATATCTTAACAATACATTTTAAAAAAAAATCATGGATTGACAGTTCTTTCCTCACTGAAAGAGAAACCAAAAGGCTGCGATTTAGTGTAGCTCAGTCATAGTATTGAACTATAAAAATATTTTCAGTCTGTCTGTAGTAGTTCTTGACCTACGAATAATATGCTGAAAGAGAAACAATGTTTTATTCATATCTCGAGGTACTTTTGCTTAGTCGGAGACAACCAAGAGCACATGCTGGCAAAGGAGAACGTCAAGATAGTGGAGCCTTCATCTACCGTTTGGTGCGTTGGCTTATTCTGAAAGGCATGAAGGCTAAGCTGCCTTCAAGAAAAAATGATACACAAGACCCCATCTTTCAACAAGTAATGATAATTCTATAGGTCTTTCGGGTCTCTCTGTGCTGAAATCTATGTGATGATCTCAATTTTCATTGTTCCTTACCAATCATGACATTTTAAAAAGCCAGCACCGCCACAGTCATGCATCTCTCATGCTAGTAGGAGAATGGAGAGGGGAGACAGCTTCGTGCTTGGAAGAAAGATTTTTTTTCTTTTTCATCCCTGCCATTTGGACAACATGAAGCAACATTTCATTTCATCCAACGAGGTAATGGTGTAGTCAACGGGTCAGTCAACTTTCACGTGTGAACAAAACATGTGTCCACAATTGCTGTCACCCGCAATAATTCACATTCAATGTAATTCGGCAAGATCTCTGATCAGAAAGAGATTTTGGGTCCCGGCCCTGCTGCTTTAGGATTCGACCTTGGATTCTCGCACGACTAGGGGAAATAGGATTCGACCCTGGATTTTGGTTAGGGGAGAAAATGAGCAACGAAAAAATAATTCTCAGTAAGAATATGTTAAACGAATGCTTGACAAAGACAAAAACTACTGCAATTTGATTTTGAATCAATTAAAAAAAAAAGGAAAAAAGCACTTTTAAGTATATTTTTAGGTTTTAAACAATTCTTTTACACGCAATTACAAACAAGTTAAAAAGTTGACATATGTGCTGAATTTGAAAACTTGATCAATGATTCATTGATGAAGAAGGCTTTAATGTGTAATCTAGCACCAATTATTTTCCGCCGTTAGTTGTTTAAATGGACTTCACTGCATTTATGGCAAAGTAAGTTTTAAAAGATCAAAAGCTAAAAGTTACTCTGATGATTGAGGGGCATTTGTGTTCTTCTTTGGTGGGATGCATGTGGATGTGACCGTGTACAATGTAAATTTAGATGATTAAAAATTTTATGATTCAAGATAAAACACACTAAGAAGAGGATATTATCTAAAAATTTGACTATTCAATCTAATAAGTTAATCTTTTTCATGAAGATTCAATTCCGTAATATTACTGCCCGTTAATTTGCGTGCGTGATCGGAAGAACGCTGACCGACTTGTGTCCACTGTAGGGTCAGTGGTACATCAACTTTTTATTTTTTTCTTATAACTTTTTCGTACGATTCTCCATTTATTCACCTACCCTACCGAAACATTACCAGTTGCTTTGGGTCCAGAGCTTTTCTTGGACCATGCAGAGCTAGCTAGATTAATCTCCCGGCCTCGAACACTGAGCCAGGAGCAAGGTAGTTGCTTTTCATCGGGCCCCTTTACGTACTCTGTCCTTCGCAGCAGCTCCTGCCATCTCTTACGACGGGTGTTGAGTCTTTGTTTGCTTTCCTTCAGCTTTACTGATACTTACAGAGCCACCACCGCTTGTCCCAAAAGAAACGTTAGAGCGTGTCCTACGGATTTATGTTTTTCACAGACAAGAGGATGTGGATGACAAGGCCGAGCGCCATGGTAATATCTTTAGGTACGTTGGTGTACAAACCTTGTTGGAACAAAAATTTTCCTTAACAAAAGCTTGATCAGTTCTATAACCCCAGTATGTGTTGGAAGTTAGATTTTGATTAGGGGAGAAAATTAACTACAGCAAAAAGCATTCAATTGAATATGTTAAATTGGTGCTTAACAAAGACAAAAAATTACTACAATTTGATTTCAAATCACATCAAAAAAATGTGATTTTTACATTCTATGCCATCATCTATACTCAATTTTGAGTTACTTTGACTCTACAATTGGTCAGTGGTGTAATTTCCCTTTTGTACAATTCAATGGAATTTCAGAATTTGACATAAATACTGATTTGAAAACTTGCTAAATACTTTATGGATGAAGAAAATTTTAATGTGTAACACTTTACCAACTTTTTGATTGGTTACTTGTTATTCAAAGCTTGAATGATTTTCATTGTCTATTTAGTTCACCAATAAGTCTTAAGAAATGAAAAACTTAAAAAAAAAAAAGAAAAAAAAGAAACTGCTTGTGTTCGAGGGATCGAGTATTCCATTATTTTCTTTGGATGTGATGTATAAGCATGAAAAGAGGCTAATTTTCATTGTCCTAGTTTTCGGTCGGTCCACTTGCTGCTATTTGCAATAATTCACATTGATACAGATGGACCAACTCGGTTCTTGCCCGCAATTATTAAGTCTCGAGACTTTATCATTTTCGCACTTGTTAATTTCTTTGCTTTCCGCATCATACTGTTTTTACACCAAATTCAATGTTCCTAGAGGGAATCCAAAGGCCAACGTACAAAGAAAGCACAATGAGCGAAAGAGCCACGAAGTTGTCAGTTTTGATGGGTAGGGCCTGACTGAGATGATGGAAAGACCTCCGGCAAGACCTGCGGCTAGAATATGACCTTGGGTCCCCGTCCCGTGGATTTATGACTTTAAAGAGGTACTTTTGCTTGGCTGGAGACAACAAAGAGCATTATGGATGGCAGAGGACAACGTAAAGATACTTGAACCTCCACTGCCGTTTGGCGCGTTGGCCTATTGTAGAAGGCATGAAAGCTGAGCTACCTTCAAGAAAAATGATACAAGACCCCATCCTTCAACAAGTATTGATAATTTTATACGTCTATCGGGTCTCTTTCTGTGCTGAAATCTCTGTGATGATCTCAATTTTCATTGTGCCTTTGCACCTATAAGAGAATATGTTACTGCGTTACTAGAATTGGTATTGGAAAGTAGTGCTGGATGATGATTACACACTATGTGCTTTGTATGCTGCACTACCTAAAATAAGTTATTTTTTACTAGACTATTTAAATCACCTTTCTGAAAAATAAGAAATATGAATAAAACCCTGTTGCTATTTCTGCATATAATTCGTAGGGCGAGAACTACTGCAGACAGACTGAAAATATTTTTATATTTAAATACTCTGACCAAGCTACACTAAATCGTAGAGTCGCCAAAGCATTGTCTCCTTCTTCATTTTTTTTTTTCTTGTGGTTTATTACATTTGTCAAACCTTTCCAATTGTCTTGGTTCAAGAGCTCTAGCGGAATCCAAAGTTCTTAGTATTTGGTACTTTAAACCATCGCCTTAAGTAAGTTTCCATAGTTTCTTGGTGCGTGAATCTTCACGGGATCTCAGCACTTGAAGCACACTGTTTTAGCCTATATCATTGAGTGGCCATTGCCAGCTATATTTGTCTTGAAGCCAGTATAATTTTCGTACTTCCTGACATCGTCGAGTCTCTATTTTCTTTTTTTGGTTCGTAGAAGGAACAGCAGGACTGGCTGAGGGGAGGGGAAACGAGCAGTGGCACAGAGCCCCCACCACTTGTCCTAAAAAGTTCTACAACCCAGTGTATCAGACCTTAGATTCTTATTAGGAGAGAAAATTAACTACAGAAAAATAAGGTACGAAAAATGACTCTCTTTTTTTAGCTCCAAATAGAAACATTTAAGCAATCCTCTGGTTTGAATTCAAAGTTCAGCTTAATATATAATGCTTTTCTTGTATGACAAATAAAAGATACTATGCTTTCCACGACAATATTATCAGTAATATTGGGCGTTTTGTTATTTTTTCAGATTTTTTGGACTTCCAACTCTCTTATATTTGTTCAATAATTGATACATAAGGATACAAAAGAGTTTATTATATACCACATAAAAAAAATAAAAATCATAAAATATACTTTATAAAAGATATGAGTTTATTTATTTAATTTTTAAAATCTTAAATTAGATATAAGTCGTTTTCTATAACATCTAATACAAAGGGTTTTATTATCAATCCAAGATTATTACATGTCATAAAATAGAGCAATAGAATATGAGGGAAAAGAAAGAAAAAAAACTGACAAATAGTGGGATTTGATATCCATTGAATTAAAGCCAAAAGAAGAATGTAAGATGCTTACTCTTATATATTATGATATAAATATATGAATCTTAGTGTAATCCTATTGTGAACAATGCATTAAAAAAAAAAACGAAATAAACTACTTCCCATATTGTCTTCATACCAACTCAGTGGTATTCAAAGCTCAGCTTAAAAAACGAAATGAACAAGAAAGCACCTGAGATTATAGAAATGAGTTGTTCTAATCAGCTACACCCACCAATACACTGTAATTAAAATAAGTATTTCTTTCCATGATGTCCCCTGCATTATTGCCACGATAAAAGGCAAGACAGCAATATCTGTCACCCTTTCCGACAATCAGTGTCATGCAATCACCATCAGACGAATGCCTTTTACTTTTCCATCGTGGAGTTTGAGTCCATAAGATGCCAATTCCTTGATACCAAACAGGGTTGAAAACAGGGATGATGGGTATCCAGGCCTGACCCATCCCTGTCGTTATACCGATGATAGTATCTTCCGGTGTGGAATTTCGAGCAACGAGCTTGCTCAGTTTGCACGATTTTCTCACCAGGTGGAATCAATTGTACTCCATTCCATCCATAAAAAGCACATCAGTACGCAAATTATGATGAGTAAAGAAGAAGGAAAAAAGATACAGCAGGAGAATGATTCTTTTTTTTATACACTCCTTGTACTTTTTCGGGGATTTTTTTTAATAAAAAAAATTAACTTATGGTAAAAAGATAGATATTATTCATCTAAACTTGAAGATAGGTTAGTTAATATCTTATTTAATTGAATCCTAAAAAGTTTAGTTATCATTTCATAATGTTTATAGATTCCTTGTACAAAGAATTTCAATTGTTTAATGACATTATGGGTGTCATAAGTGATATCATGGTAAAAATATGCTTCAACCACAAGTCATGATAACATATTATCCAATTAAATCATAGATATCAATATTATATTAATGTTAAGATATAATTAATAAGTTTCACATTATTAATTGCTTAACCAACTAGCATAATGATAAGTTAATAGAATCTTCAACCATGAGGTCTGGAGTTTGACATATTATGTGTATGAGTTAGGTGCGTACGTTGTAATATTAAAAAAAAAATTACATTATTAAATAATATATTAAAATTCTTATTTATATCATAACAAGTTATACAAACTCTTAAGTCATATTTTAGGACGAATAATAAGTCTCTTAATATGATATAAAAATCTAAGATCTTTCTTAATGCTTTACTTCAACCTTGTTGATATTGTAGATAGACCAATAAAGAAAAGGAGCTTATTTGCTTTACTTCCTGGTTACTTGTATTGTTAAGATATGACTTATTTTGATTTTGTATATTGTTTCTTTGGGCCCTTATTTGTTTATAATTATTGGGCCATGCATTATTTATTTATTCATTTGTTGGGCTTGGCCCATCTGGGTTTGACCAACCCGTGTTCGGTCGATATTACTCTTGTGTATTGTGGTTTTTCCTTTAAGCAAACAAAAGGGTTTTTTCCAGATTTGTCTGTGTCTCCGTCTTAGATCCTCGGATGTTGTCTTTTTGTTCGTCTTAGATGTATTTTAAAGTTTGAATGGTTTTCATTGTCCATTTAATTGACAGGATAACTCTTAAGAAATAGAAAACTAAAAAGAACTGCTTGTATTTGAGGGATTGGGTATTTCATTATTTATTTTGGATGTGATGTACAGGCATGAAAAGAGCCTAATTTTTACTGTCTTAGTTCATGGTCAGTCCCCTTGGTGTTACTTGCAATAATTCACGTTGTCAGAGACGCTCAAGCCTGATTTTTACCTGCAATTATTAACATCGAATGGACAATATCCAGCTATATAATTGTCTCAAGACTTCAACATTTTTGTACTTTTTAACTTTGTTTTCCACATGAAACTGCTTTTACACCAAATTTAATGTTCCAATACGAATCCAAAGGCCAACGTACAGCAAAAACACGGTGAGCAAAGAGCCACGAAGGTGTTGTCGGTTATGATGGCTGTCGAGTATCTATCTTCTTGGTTTATTTACTTGACTTGGCTCTTTCAATAATGGAAGGACCTCCGGCAGGACATTCAGCCAGAACATGATCTTGGGTCCCGGCCATGTGGATTTATGACTTTAAGCGGTACTTTTGCTTAGTTGTAGACAACCGAGAGCACATGGATGGCAAAGGAGGACCTCAAGATACGGGAGCCTTCATCTACTGTTTGGTGCGTTGGCTTATTCTAAAGCGACATGAAGGCGAAGCTGTCTTCTCATTGGATTAACTTAACCAATATCCTTAAGGAAATTATCCCTTCGTTATTATACATAGTTTATACAAAAAGTAATATTCAACAGGTCTCCTCTTTGATCTCTCCTACCAGGTTTGCAAGAATTTCAGTTAAAAATCTGTCTTAGATTAAATGGATGAACTTAGATAGCAAGCATTGAAAGATCAAGCCTAAATAAAGGGTTATGTATCAGCCGGAAAGAATCCCTAAAATCCTTCTTTGCACCCGTCTATTTACTTGTTATGAACCCCGATATTCCCCATCTAAGGCTCATTATCAAATGGTTTATGACCAAGTTTTGTACAAGAACATTGAAATGACATTTTAAGAGGCGTCGGGAGGCTGAAAAAAATTAATTTTCTAGAAAAATGATACAAGACCCAATCCTTCAAGAAGTATTGATGATTCTATAGATCTATTGGGATCTCTTTCTGTGCTGAAATCTCTATGATGGTCTCACCTTTCATTGTGCCTTTGTTCATGTAAGAGAATATTTTCTTGGCTTATGGTGTTGAGTCTACTTCTTTTCTTGGCCTTTTCGTACACAAGGGTCAAGATGATCAGAATTTCTACATGCTTATTGTCACAAAGGGAGAGAAAACGGAGAGAAAAGGAGCATGAAAGAGAACCCTTTGATTAATTGATTTACAACGTACAAGAGACTTCCCTTTATAATGTAGGGATTTACAAATATGGGAATGAACAAATAGAATGAACAAATAATTTCCTACCAATTATACAAATACTTTCTCAATGTGACTTCGCTATATGGAAAGATAATTGCTCAACATAAGGGAATATAAGCGCGTATCTTCAACACTCCCCCTCAAGCTGGTGGCTTTGGTGGCTTATAGACATCGAATACGCCTAGCTTGTTCAGCAGATACGTGTGTTGTCTGTGACAAAGAGCCTTGGTGAAAATGTCGGCTGGCTGCTCCGTAGTCCGAATTTCTCTTGTCTTGATAATTCCTTCTTGAATCTTGTCTCTCGTAAAATGACAATCTACTTCAATATGTTTCGTCCATTCATGTACCATTGGATTTGCAGCGAGTTTAAGAGCGGCATCATTATCACAAAATAGGAGAGTAGGACCTTTGACGTGAACTCCTAGATCCCGAAGAAGACCTCTCAACCAGATGACTTCACATGTGGTTTTAGCCATGGCACGATATTCCGATTCGGTACATGACAAAGAAACAGTGGATTGTTTCTTTGTCTTCCAAGATAGCAAAGAATTTCCCAATTTTACACAAAATGCTGTTGTCGATCTTCTGCTCATAGGGCAAGTAGCACAATCTGTGTCGCAATAAGCTGTCATTTCCATGTTGCAATTTCTAGATAAGAGAATTCCCAAACCTGGACACCCTTTCAAGTATTTTACTACCTTCAAGGCCGCATTCTTGTGGGACTGTTTTGGATCGTGCATGAATTGACTGAGAATCTGGACTGCATAACAAATATCAGGTCTCGTCATGGTGAGATAGATAAATTTTCCAACCAACCGTTTGTAAATTGAAGGATCCTTGAGTGGGGGGTCCTCATCTAGAGGTGACATGTCCACATCAAACTCTGGAGTGGTGAGATTCAAATTTTGTTCAAATGGAATGATGGCAGGTTTGCATCTTGATAAACCAGCCTCAAAGATAATCTCCAAGACGAACTTTCGCTGGCTGAGTCAGATCCCTTTGTCTGAACGAGCAATCTCAATGCCGAGGTAATATTTAGGAGGTCCCAAATCCTTTATGCGAAAAGTAGAGTGCAGGAATTTCTTGAAACGATCAATAGCAAGGAGGTCATTGCCCATGATTAAGATATCATCGACATAAATCAATAAGTAGATAGAGGAACCGCCTTTGCGCCATATGAATAATGCATAGTCATGTCAGGATTGACGAAAATTTTCAGAAAGAAGAGCAGAAGTGAACTTTGCATACCATTGTCGGGAAGCTTGCTTAAGACCATACAGGGATTTACGAAGACGACACACCTTAGACTCCCCCTGTCTGCGTAATCCCGGGGGAAGATCCATGTAAATCTCCTCATCTAGATCACCATGAAGGAAAGCATTATGGACATCCATCTGATGGAGAGACCAATCTCGAAAAGCAGCAACAGCAAGAAAGGAACGCACGGTACCTTCCTTAGCAACAGGAGAGAAGGTGTCTTGATAGTCAAAGCCTTCCTTTTGGGTGTAACCTTTAGCGACTAGACGAGCCTTGTATCGTTCAATGGTCCCATCAGCCCGATGTTTAATCTTATAAACCCATTTGCAACCAATGGGTCGCCGATAAGAGGGTCGAGGAACGACATCCCAAGTGCGATTATCAGCAAGAGCACTAAGTTCATCGGCCATGGCAGCTTGCCATTTGGGATCGGTAGCAACCTCATGATAGGAGTGGGGTTCCACTTCGGCAGAGATGCGACTGATGTAGCAGAGATGATCAAGTGAGAGGCGGTCAAAACCGGTGTATAGGGAAATAGGGTAGCGAGTGCCGGTCCCGTGGACGGAGGAACAAATGTAATCCTTTGTCTAAGTAGGGGGACGAGTAGAACGGCCAGAACGGCGCGGTGCTGAAACAGGGGAAGAGGCCGGAGGAGAACCAACAGGAGGTGGCTGATAGGGAACGATAGCCAAGGAATCATCAGGAGCAATGGTAGGAGGAGAGGTCTCAGAAGGTAATCGGGGCGGGGATGCAGGATCAGGTAGGGACGAGGCAGCGGGTAAAACCGGCGAAACACTGGGAGCAGAAGGCCCAAGCAAGGGTAATAAGGGAGGCTGGTCATTCGTAGGATCAAATAAGAAAGGCCGAGGTCCGAGAGGCGACTCGGAGGGGCCATCCGACAGCTGGGAAGGGAAAGTATCTTCATGAAAAACCACATCCCGACTAATAAAGAACCGATCAGTAGAGGGATCATAAACACGGTACCCTTTCTGTAAGGAAGGATAGCCCATAAAAATGCAACGGGTGGCACGAGGGCCCAACTTGTCCCGATGCCCAACAGTGGTAGCATAACACAGACAGCCAAAGACACGAAGATGACCAGTGTCTGGTGGCTTTCCAAATAAAAGAGCAAAAGGAGTCTGTCCATCAAGCACACGAGATGGCATGCGATTAATGAGGTAAGCGGCAGTGATCACACAATCGCCCCAAAAATGGTCGGGAATGGAGGCTTGGTATTTTAGAGCCCTAGCAACTTCAAAAAGATGGCGGTACGTTCGACAACCCCGTTTTGTTAGGGGGTATAAGTGCAGGAGCTCTCATGTAAAATACCATGAGAGTGGAAAAAGGAAGAACAAGCGTGATTAAAAAAATCACGAGCATTGTCTGTGCGAACACGCTGAACAGAAGTGTGGAATTGGGTTTGAATGAGGGTAAAAAAACGAGTGAGATGGGTCAAGACTTGGGATTTGGATTGCATGAGGAAAATCCAAGTACCGCGAGAGAAATCGTCAACAAGGGTAAGGAAGAAACGAGAACCATCACGATGTGGGGTGTGATATGGTCCCCAAATGTCCAAGTGGATAAGGGAAAAGGGAGAGGTGGCATGGGAAGTGCTAGAGGGAAAGGGAATGCAAGATTGTTTAGCAAGAGGACAGATGGGACATTTGGGAGATGGGTAGGAAGCACTGTGACCCAGGCGTTGATGAAGCAGAGAAATATTATTATTATTGAAATTTGCATTACAAAAGGTGCCCTTGGAGGGGGAAATACAACTTGAAAAATCAAATTTGTCTGGAAAAGGAACCCAAAAATAAAGACCTTGGTGAACACTACCCAAGCCCATCAGTTTGCCAGTCGAACGGGCCTGAAAGAGACAAAGAGTGGAATCAAGAATGAGACGACAATTATTATGAGAGCAAAGCTTAGAAGCAGAGATGAGATTAAATTGGAATTCGGGGACATAGAGGACATTTGTGAGTGTGAGATGAGCACCGAGAATAACATCACCAATGGCAGAGACGGAAGTAAAATTGCCATTTGGAAGACGAACGGACATGGAGGATGGTTGGGGATAAATTGTGGAAAAATAATTTTTGTTGCAAATTATGTGATCACTAGTACCAGAATCAATAATCCATGTAGTCGATGTAAGGGAACTTGAAAAACAAAAGGAAGTACCTGCAAAACTGGCAATTTTGTCAGGGGCCCCGTTTTGATTGAAGGCCTGCATAATTTGTTGGACTTGGGCCTCAGTAAGCAAAGGATTAGGCCCATCAGAGGAGGTGAGGGCATTTGAATAAGCCTTGGATTCAAAATGATCACGATCAGGAGGCTTTCCATGCAATTTCCAACAACGATCTTTAGTATGGTTGCGCCATTTGCAATAATCACAAAACAAATTATTTGGACCATTGGATCGGCTGCGGGATGCAATCGGACCGTCAGATCGGCGCAAATTGAAGGAGGAGCGCGCACCGTTGGATTGCTTGACTGCGGGTGCAGTGGTCACGCGCTGGGAGCCGTCGGATAGATGCGCGGGATCAATCAAACGAGAACCGTCCGATCTAGGGTTTTGATCTGGACCGTCCGCGCTAAACAGGGGGTAGCGCGAAGTGGTCTCAGAAGCCCTAAGCACTGAGTTTGCGAGAGAGCCGCTTCTCCCACGAGAGGCGAGAGCTCTCTGAGAGTCATTCGCGCGACAGGCCAAGATCACCGAGTCGCCAACGCGAAGATACTCCGAGGAGGCCAGTCTTTGATTTTCTTCCTGAACGGCCAGATGGTAGAGGCGGCTCAACGACGGCGGAGGCTCCATCGTCAAAACCTGAGATCAGAAAACACTGTAAGTTTCGTTTAAACTCAAAAGAAACCTAATCAGCCGATTTTGTTCCTTGATCTTGTGATATTGGTGCAAAGTGGAGTCGGGACCCTCTAGGGTTTCTTCGGCTTGATCGCGTTCGTTGCAAAGAGCAGCGAAGCGATTGAAAAGGACGGCGACTGAAAGGTTCCCTTGTCGCAGATCGACTAGAGATTGGTCGATTTGGAACAATCAGACACGATTGGTGCGTCCATACATCTCCCGAATGCTATCCCAGAGAATCTGGGCATTTTCGGTGGGAGGGAGCCCGGCGGCGATGTTCGACGAAAGAGTGTTTCCCATCCACGTCCGAACGAGTTGAGAACATTTACGCCATTGGCGAACGAGGTGAGGGGCGGACGGGAGGGGCACCGATCCGTCGAGAAAACCGTCCTTGTCCTTCGTGATGAGGGCGCGACGAAATTCGCGTGCCCAGACGAAATAATTTTCGGCGCCGGTGAGGAGATGAGGGACCAGGTGGAGTTCGGGGCCATCGGAGACGGCAGTGAAGAGGGGATCACCTGGTTCAGGGCGACCGCCGGCAGCAGCAGCGGAATAGGGAACGACGAAGGGAAACGGGTAGGGATTGCTACCCGACGGGTAGGGATGGTGACCCAACGGGTAGGGATTGCTACCCGAGTCCGTAAAATCTGGCCCAGCGGGTTGACCCGGGTTTAGGGGAGAAACCGGAGGGGTCGGGCCCGGTCCAGTGGGGACCTGGGGCGGGGGAGATGGGTCAGGCCTGGGGGCGAGGGAGGTGGAGGAGGGAGGCGGGTAGGGGTGCGGCCCAGTAGTGGACTGGGTTGGGTAAGGCCCAATACCCGGAGGGAGATAATATGAGGGCCAGTAAGGCCAGGGAGGGGATGGCAGAGAGGGGGCCAGACCAGTGGGGTCTAAGGCCGTGGAGTCAGAAGGCCCAGAGGAGGGTGGAAGGGTCGTGATAGGCAAGGTATTCAAACCTGAAGCAAAGGGGTTTTGCTCGGGAGAGGGAGGAGCATACGTGATGTCCTCGATAAAGGGCTCATCTGGATTTGGAGTGGCAGCGAGAGGCTTGGTTGACTTGGGCATGGTGACGGTTAAAAAAAAGGTAAAGTGTTTGGTTTTGTGTTGAGTTTTGGTGAAATTTGATTGTTGATTTCCACACCGGAGGTTCTAATGTTGTGATGCAGGTTAGCAAGGAACAACACGAGAGAGAGAGAGAAAAAATAATGGAAATCAGAAAGATGAAAGTGCGGAAACGAGAGGAAAGATGGCTCTTGATACCATGTCACAAAGGGAGAGAAAACGGAGAGAAAAGGAGCATGAAAGAGAACCCTTTGATTAATTGATTTACAACGTACAAGAGACTTCCCTTTATAATGTAGGGATTTACAAATATGGGAATGAACAAATAGAATGAACAAATAATTTCCTACCAATTATACAAATACTTTCTCAATGTGACTTTGCTATATGGAAAGATAATCGCTCAACATAAGGGAATATAAGCGCGTATCTTCAACACTTATAATAGGACATTTGGTCCCACGCATGCGAACCTATGACAATGAGATTTTGTCTTCTTTATTTCTTTTCTTGGCCTTTTCGTTCACAAGGGTTAAGATGAACAGAACTTCTACAAGGTTATAATAGGACCTTTGGTCCCACGCATGCGAACCTATGACAACGAGAGTTTGTCTTCTCTATTTCTTTTCTCTATTTTTTCGTTAATAAGAAACACGGTGAAAACAACTTCAATAAGATTATAATATGATATTGGTCACAACTGTGCGGATTTATGGCCACAATTCTCTTTGTCAGATTTTTTGCTTTAACTTTTTCGTTCACAAGGAACAAGCGGACATACGATGAGAATAAGAGATTCTATTTCAAATTAATGTGATTGATTTTGCTGAGTCACTTTGATAGAGTTATTTTGTTTCTTGACCTCCAACAAGATTATCAACTGAAACATGATAATGGGTCCAGCAGTGCAGATTTACACCCTTAGCAGAAGATTTGACAAACGTGTCTAAGATGAAAACTTTTATGATAAAATATAATTGAAAGAAATTTTCTAACAAACTTTTTAATTGAGTTGAACTATTAATTTTTAACTTTTTAACTTTTTAACTTTTTAACTTTTTAACTTGTTACTATAATTTAAGTTGAACATGAACTTTCCAGCTTATTATTATAATTCAGAGAGAATATGTATCATGTTGTTTTTAAACCAAATAACATTTAATGTATGGAAAATTATGTACAAAAATAAAAATTATATAATAATATTTAAATAAAAATTTCTTTATAACAAAGTTTCTAAAATTATGCACGAACTTTCTTTTATATAAATTCTATTTTTTTGATGAAAACAAGACAATAAATTATTTTTTGAACCATTATGATATCAAGAATTCCCTTGAATCATATATAAAGAGTCATGACAATGTTATTAACAATATTGGTAATTGTCTAGCTCTTTTAGATCTTTCAAACTCTCAATTTTCTTATAGTTGTTCAATAATTGGTACATCTAATTATACAAAAAATTGAAAAAACTAATCCAAAATAGAAAAATGTAACAAGTTCGTCTTCATATATCATTTATTGTATTCTTTTAAACATCATGACAAGTTTGCAGTCTTTTGTGGATAACCAAACACCTAATAAATATAAGAATGAATATCTAAAATAACAAGTTTTTACTTTGACCAACAACCTAACACCCATTTGCTCATCACTTACCACTTAACGATATAGAACATAAATCTACGGTCTTTTGTGAACAGAAGAATCATGGCCGACTTGTGTCCACAGTAGAATACATCATCAAAGCGCTGCCCGTTACGTTTGGTCTCGTCTTTTTATCTTTATCTTTTACTTTTTTGGTACGGTTCCTCTCCTTTTTTTCACTCACCGTCTTTTCCAAACTGTCTTGTTACAGACTTTTAGTCCACATGCGCCACGACCGAAAAAGCAAAGAGAACATCGTCAGCCTTGATGGTGATGAGTCTATCTTTGATCTTTAGATTTTTCGTTTCTTTTTTCTTTCTTTGTCTTAACAGAGGATGAAAAGACCTTCGATAAGGTTATTGGCCGAAACGTGATCTTGCGTTAATTGGAACTATGAACTTGTGTTCGTATTGGCCGGGCAAAGTGATGTTATTAGTTACAGTAATTAGTAGATGATATACGAAGGTAGAAGAATCGCTAAACAACCCTTGTCCTCAATGCCCCCACAACCCAACAAAAGAAATCCAACTTCATATGGTTAGTGTCACCCGCAATGATTCACATTCAGAAAGAGATTTTGGGTGCCAGTCCTGCGGCTTTATGTCTTTCAAAGGCACGTTAGCCTGGTTGGAGACAAACAAAAGAATGTGGATGGCAAAGGAAAGCGCCATGATAAGCTTACTTTGTGCACTAAAAGCTTCTTTAGTGATTCCATTTTCATCTTTGGATGGGATGTATAGAAATTGACGATTAATCTTTTTATACGGCCATGGGTCCGCCGTTGAGACGAATGAAACATTTAATCTCTTCTCTAGTCTGTATCGTAAGCTTGATCTGAAAAGCAAATAGGGTTCGCATCCATATTTCACCGAAAGGAATTAAAAACCCATCTCAAACATACAACGCTTTCCTTGTTGCAAAGAGCCACAATACTGTTGCCAGCAATGCTGGTCATTGTCTTCCCCTAGATTTTTCGGAGTTCCAACTCTCTTAAGTCAAAAAATAATTGGTACATTAAACGATAAATGTCATATTCACGTGGTATTGTACTGTTTTTTAAATTGAGTTAAAAATATCTCGTGGAGTTAAAGGACCATGTTGTGGAAAGGAAGTTGAGTTTGTTATTATTTGACTTATATAGGTTTGTCAAAAGAATTCTTTATTGGGATTATTTTGTGATTGAATATTGAATTGTATTGAAAACTTTTTGTTTTAAATTAATTTTATTCTCTCATTGATCATTGTATCAAGTCAATCCAAATATCTTCAAATGTATTAAAAAAATGTTTTGGCTTCAATAATTTTTATACACAAATATCCGTATATACACACTTCTCCACGTACCATTTTGTACCACAAATGCATATCTTTCTCCATTTGGACCTATGAACTTGTACTCACATTGATCACGCAATGCAATGTTACTAATTATAATAATTGACAAGTAACATTATTAATCTTTGTTTATTCTTTGGGTTTTATAACTATTTTCCTTCATCGCTTGTATTTCAATTTTTTTTTGATGAATTTATTTTTCGTTTAGTTCATTAAGTAAATTTTAAGAAATTCAAAGCCAAAAACTGCTTTGATGATTGAGGGACCAGACATCTCATTTTTCTCTTTGAAGAGGACGTATAGGTATGAAAGATCAATCTTTTTTTAACGTCATGGGTCCGCTATTGACTCGAATGAAAAACAAAAATGGCAGACCACCATATCTACCTTTGCTCAAAGGAATCCAAAACTCAGGTCAGTATGCTGTTTGCAATAGCGCTGTCAAAAATTTTGGTTGTCGATTTCTTTTTCTAGAATTTTCGAACATACCAACTCTTTTATATTCGTTCAATCATTGGTATATTTGATGATAAAAATAAAATTGAATAGAAAATAGTACAAAATCATTTTAGGGCGTTCAATTATAGCTTCTTCTTTTTTTTTTCTTTTTTTTCTTTTTTTTTTAAACTATGGACAAAAACTGGACATCTCTTTTTTCGTCACTTTCTACAAGGCCTTTACAGTGAATAGACCAAAGAAAGCAAAAACTAGATAGAGAAGTCTACGGTGCTTCCTTTTTCGTGAGTGAAATAAAGAATGATGATCGACTTGTGTCCCAGAGGGATCGGTAGTACATTATGACTGTATTTGGTTTCTTTAACATTTTCATGCCCAGCCCAGACGGCGGTGAGCCTTTATCGAAGGGAGAGTAACGAAGGACAACCTAAGAGATGATGAAAAGACCTCCGACAAGATAATTAGCAGGAGCGTGATTTTCGGCTCCAGCCTGCGGATTTATGTCGAGTGTCTAAACAAAACGTTTTTCAATTTAACGATTTTGTAAACAAATTATTTTAATTTTATATTTATTTCTATTCCTAATTTTACAATTTGTATGCACAAAGATCTGTGCATGCCCACCTTTCGTGGAAGCTTTTGTTCCATAAATGCAGATCTTCAAGGTAAATATCGGTTAATTGGACTTATGAACTTGGGTTCACCTTCGCCGTACAACATGATGTTACTAATTATAGTAATTAATAAATAATCTTAATCTTAATTTATTCAGTTTAGAGCAAAGTGCGGCAACTGATTTCCGCAGAACGCAGTATTTGGCCTTCCCTTCTTTCTCTACCTTCTGACGTTTCTATTTTTTGTTTTTGGTCATTGTCTTCTTTGGGATTTTTCTGCACTCCCCACTTTCTTACAATCCTTCATTCATCTAATGATTTAAAAAGAAAAAAGTTAAAAAATTTGATTCACAGCAGAAAATGCTACAAGTTTGCCTTTAAATTTTATTTATCAGATCCTTTTAAACATCATACCACAAAGATGAAAAATAAATATAAGAATTAATATATAAATTAAAAGTTTTGACTTTGGCCAACATCCTAACACCTATTTGCTTATCACTTCCCCCTTAACGATATAGAACACAAGTCTACGGTCTTTTGTGAACAGAAGAATCATGGCCGACTTGGGTCCCCAGTGGTAACATCATGAAACCGTTGCCCGGTATTTTTGGTCTCGACTTTTTATCTTTTTATTTTACTTTTTGGTATGATTCCTTTCCATTTGCTCACTCGCCATCTTTTCCAAATTGTCCTGTTACAGACTTTTAGACTCCATGCGCGACGACCGAAAGGAATACAAAGCCTATCACTCATTGTGAGCAAAGAGCCAAGAGAACGTCGTCAGCCTTGATGCTAATGAGTTTGTCTTTGATCTTATCATTAGATTTGTCGTTCTTTAGCTTTTTCGTTCATAAGGGACAAGCTGACACATGATGAAAAGACCTCCAGCAAGATTATTAGCAAGAACGTGGTCTTGGGTCCAGCCCTGCGGACTTATGTTCCTAAGCAAAGGAATTGTGAATTTAACGATATGCACAATTTGCTTGCGTGAACGGTATCGGTGGTACCATTCTATAGCTTTTTCGTTTGGTTATTGTAGAGAAAGTAGCAAGGGACTAGCCAAGGGGTAAGGAAAAGACCTTCGGCAATTTAACAGTCGGCCCCTGTCTTGCAGATTTGTGTCTTTCAGAGGTGATTTGCTAGGAAGGAGAACCAAGATGTGGATGGCAAAGCGGCATTGAGGCTTATTGGGTTAACCTCACAAATATCCTTGGCTTATAGGTAAAAATTAATTTTCCAAGAAAACAATACAAAATCCTGGAAAATTAGCCAAAAGAAATATATTAAAACACCTGTGAAATCAAAACAAACATTATTTCCCATTTTATGTTTCAAAACCTTTTCAAAATGAAAATGAAGATTTGTTTTTTTTTTTCTTCAAAAAGATCTTTTACTTGTTAGTTTGTGGACATGGATACCATCACAACATGATGTTGACATTCATTTTGATTTTGAGGAATTCATTCTTAACCTATGATTGTTGTTTGAGTGTATTTAAATTACTTGATCAACTCTTAAGTATATTCAACATTAGTAAATTTAAAAGCATAAAATGTTTCCGCACATGAGACTCACTTACATTTTTATATTGTTTTGTCAATCTCAACAAAAAGCTTTTGTTGTTTTTGCCATAGTACAAGTAACATAAGCACATAACATATGGGCCCTCACCCACTTTCAAGCATGCTGGTTTGGGCTTCAGTAATTTTCTCAAACAATGGACATAATTAGATTGGGAGAAAGAAAAAGGCCGAAGTCCAGTATCATGGAAGACTTCCCTTCTTTGTTATGCTCACTCACTGTCTGTGGCCTTGTATATGGACTTGTAAGCTAAAGGTACGGGAACTTTTTGACATGCCCGGTGAGTTACGGTGGGAGTTGTTGGATAATGATTGCAGCAAGTTCTCATTTTTAATGAAAATTTTTACTTGTTTCAACTATGTACTCTTAAATGCATCATATTCAAAAATCTTCACTGGAGTACAAAGCTATGTTGTTTGGAGGAGGATTACGCAAGTCAACCCGGAGTCCAGGAACAAGATAACCTCGTTACCGAGACCTACCAAAAACTTGATTCCTTCTCTCCGCAACATAAGGCATGGCTAAGGTGCAATTGAAACATTCTGTCATGGATTATGGGGTATGTCCAAGATCAAACTCCACTACTTTTAACAGCATTGTTTGGTCCCATCCGAAGCCTTCCCTGCCTCTGTCGTATACGATGAATGTTGCTAGATGAAGCATTTGACCCATAAGTGGAGCAAGCTCAAACTAAATTGAGCTTGTTAATTTTATGGTAGGTTTGCTTTGATTTACCTTCTATAAAATGTCTATAAAGACTTGCGATTAGTTAATTTTGGAAATAGAGTGTCTTTGTCCCATATGCAAGATGTGATTCTACAACTAGGACAACTTGATGAGGAATTTACACTTGTGAGGAATTTTAACATCTTGGATATGTATATATATTTTATTGTTTTCTAGATCTATAGTGAAGGATTTCAAGGACAAACGAAATGCAAAAAGAAAAAGATAGATATATTGATGTGGAAACATTCAACGCATCTTATTATACAATTCAATGTGCAAAGGCATATCCCAAACAGAGTCATGACACCATTCTAGATTATCAGATCATTACCAACGCTATTCTACAGTAGAGCAGTGTAAATCCGTCTATTGTGAAGCATTAGTGTTCCCAAAGAGTTTTTAGTAATGGGCAAAAAATTCCTCTTTGGAAGGCATACTTTCCTTGATCTCAATGCATCTCAAACACCCATCTCTCCAGTTACAAAGTTTGGGAAATGACTCTGCAGTCAACAACTTTATCCCATGAGCCTCCTCAGAAGCTTCAAGCCAAAAGTTAGTGATGCTGGCCACAATGTCTACATTTCGAGAAAGCTAAGGGATCAGGACTTTACCTTCTCGTCCTTGAAATTGAGCCAGAAACGTGCAACGGCTCTTTCATAGGGATCCTTGGGCAATAAGGGATGCCTTTGCCAGGTCTCATCAATGTATTCAAGAATAACAATTCCATTATGTACAAGCGTGGGAATCTACTATGTTCTCCGCGGCCGGTTGGCAGATTCTGGCCGCGACAGAATCTTCTTGTGGACCGGGTTGTATTTAACTCGCAAAGGACTCGTCAGCAAGAACTTGTAACTAACTGAAAGTAGTTACATGACGTCATTAAGTAGTTACAACTGCTTCCTCAAAGAGCTGGTGCAGGTGGGGTCCCAACTGTTTTCCATGGTTGGCAGCGAAAGAACCTAAGAAGAGCAAGGGCGCCGCACCAAGCCCAAACTTAGCGAAAAGGGCAGTGTTGGGAAGAGGGGAAGACCAGCAAGAACAATGTCTCTTCTCCAAAATACTTAAGTTTTTCTTCCTGCCAAAAAAAAAAGGCAGTGTTGTGGGAGGTTTTAGATCTTTATATTGATCGAGATTAAAGTCCAGGAATTCACAATATTGCATAATCATTATTCTAGGTTTCCTTCTTGCAAGGGATTTCCACATTAGCCTATATAAAGTGTTTAATTTATGCTCACACCGAAGAGGCCACTACCAAATTCATTAAGAGTCCACGATGTTGTTCTCAAAGCTCAATAATGCCAATGCCCTTAAGTGGAGTGCGCTGAAAAGACCAAATAAAAGCACATGAGCACACAGACATTCTAAAGAGAGATTGGAAAATAGCATTGTGAAATAAACAGCTATAAAGAACTGGAAATATCTCAAAATCCCACCCACACAAGGAAAAAAGAAGAAAGACAGCGTCCTCAAGCTATTTCAATGGCTTAATCCTTTCTACTTTGTCTTAACTTTTTGCAATCTTTGTTGTTGTTCAAACCCTTTTAAACACTTGAGCCATAAGCCAAAACCTATTGATATCACCTACACCAGCAGCTACAATCTGTCGTCATCGGTGTAGCTGCTATTCGCCTCTCTATTTCGTAGCTTCTATGCCCTAGAAGGTATCATAAGATAGATCTGACATTAATTACTGGAATAATTTTCTCCAATAACACTATTGTTCAAGAAGTCCTTCACTTCTTATACTTATATTTATAATGATTGTGTCCCATCACGGTATTCACCAGTGTACTCAATGGGTTTTCTAGATTGGACATTAATTTAGAGGAAATTCTAGAAATTTTCTCTAGCAATTATAATCAAAATTTGTGAGGCAACTTTGCCCATTTTCACGCATATTATTATTAAAGTGTATGAAATTTCTGACCAAAAATTTTATATCCAGTTAATATGCATGACCTAGGTGCCAAAAAAGTAAGAAAATGTTAGAGAAACTACATTCACATGAAACTCTTCGATCTTGAGCTTCTTAGCCTTTATATTGGAAGTAAAATTTTTGCATCAACTAAAGCATAAAGTCAATAGCAAAAAAAGTTTCTAAAATTGCAACACCCTTCACAACGGCAAATAGGAGAGGTTATCCAATTTCTCAAACACGAACTACAAGTTGCTAAATCTAAATTAGGATAAATTGATAAATCTCCCTAAAAAAATGCACACCAAGTATCATGAAAGAATCCATCTTCCTCCCTATCAATCCTAAGCAATATCAGAAGGTGAAGCATCATATTCTAATTCATTTGTGTCAAAATTTACACATAGTTTGCAAATGTAATTAGTTGTAGCCAACGACCATGTCGACCAAGCAGTATAACCAATCATTTTTTTTAACATTTAACCTAAAAATCGTGTGGGTATAATGAGAAGGAAAACTTAAATGGCTGCAAAGTTCCAAATTGTATCAATAGGTGTCCTGGGCTTGTACTTATCAAATATAGACTTGGAGAAATCTAGTAAGTGCCATAGTTTTGACTTCGAAACATACACTATTTTATTTATTCTAAATAAACCAATTGACTCTATTTCTGAGAATGGATATTATCAAATTTTCCAAATTATATCAATAAATACAAGTTAGTTAGCAATTGTGATATGTGATATACATCCCTATGTTTTACAACATACAATATCCACAAACTTGTCCTCTATGCATTTTTCTCACAAAATGAAAAGGATAGTCACCCACTAGCAATCACACTAGCCCTCCTAAACCATCCAACTTTATGTGATCTTTGTTCTAATATCAGTGGAAAATCTTAAACAAAGTAACAAATGCTAAGTCAATAATATGCAATTATTTCCCTCTATCCTGGGTAGTGTAATGGATATGGATAAAACAAAGGCATTTAAGCCAAAGTGATATACCTTATTTTAGATTTCCTTTCCCAACTCAAGAATTGCTTCAAAAATCCATGGAGTATATGTAGAGATCTATGTACAACGATCACCTTTACCAAATAGGAGCAAATCCATGAATAAGAAGGGAAAAGAAAAGCAAAAGGAAACTCAAGGAAGCTCTGCATGGTGAACTAAAGTAAAGAAAAGCAACCAAGTTGCATTATCAAGGCCAGGGATGTTGGATCTACATTGAAACAAGGTAAATATGTACACATACTATATTACTTGTCACAATAGAGCATCTTATAATATCACCAACAGTTATAGGTTAATAATAGAAATATTTCCAAAAGCTCATCAGGTTCTTATTCCAATCTTCAGTTCCTATGTAGCACACATAGGATGATATCAAGTCTTGTGTATGTAAAGACATAAAGTCCTAACCACATACTCTTCATGATGAGGTCATTGCTTAAACAGATCTGGTTGGTGGTGGACACCGTCCCGGGCGATGCAATCAAACTCCTTGTAGGCCGCCTCAACTGGTGGAGTATAGTCAGGGGTGTCCCTTGCTTTATGCTGATATGGTCTCCATTTGCAGAGACCTTTTAAAGTTAATAATTTCGTATTACCACATCACAAACACTTTATATGTTCTCTTTCTAAGCATTCACACTACTTTATCATCCAACATTTGATGTCATTTAATTTGATCAACATGGCCTGCAGGATACAAAAATTTGAATTGAAATCTTTGTATTGTCAGACATTTGTGAGAGCCATCAACAAACAAAAAATAAACTCATTTTAGGACTAAAAAGAAAAAAGTAAAAAAATAAGAGAGAGAGAGAGAGAGAGAGATAGAAAAAAAAATGAGGATAAAAAAAGTGTGATTCATGTGAATAAATAAATGTTATAAAGATTGTTCAAGATATGAATAAAATATTTGTATAGATGTGTTATTCAAGGTTCAAAAGTACTTGTACAACACGCATCTAAGCTGTGCTAGGCAGTGAAAGATGATGGAGTCACTATTTTTCTTCAAAGCTGTGGTCATGGAGAAATGAAAGAAGTAAAAGAACGAGGGGAAAAGGTTTAAAGAACTGAGGATGATACAGGACAAAGGCTTTCTTCTCTACTCGTTGGACTAACAACACCTATATTCTTAGTGTATTATAATCTCTTATGACGGTCCAGATCTTCGCGACAAGGACGTAAAAGGAAGAGCTTCAACTGCCTCTCAACAACTACAAAAACTTCCGCCATAGCTTTCAACTTCTTCTCAAAGAAAGGTGGGCAGGGCTTATCCATCATCTAGGGTGACTTCAACAAAGATTCGTGGCCAATGCTGGTGTGGCTTCTAGTTGTTTCCCTATGATTTTCGGTGGAAGAGGCTTACAGGGGCATGGGCGCCAAACCTAGATTATGTACGGACAAGCGTTGTTGATCTTGTTCTTGATGGCAATGGCGTTGTTGCAGGAATCCAACGGTTCAATGAGTTCGAGAGGTCACCACCACCAGAATTGGGGCTAATCATCATGTAGAAATTCTTGAAACTGTCGATGGTGGTTGTGGCCATCATGTCGGAAGGGAGTGATGGAGGACAGGGCGGAGGCTCTCTAGAATCCACATCATCTTTACATTTTTCTTAGCCTTTTCCGTATTTTTTCAAGACTTCAATTTGTTCCAGTTTTTGCATTGGAAAAACCCACATCCTGCTTATAATTTATAAATTCTTGAGATAAAGGAAAATGGTTGCAAACGAGTAACCGAAGCTGCTCATTTCCACTTTCCTGAGCCCTAACATCACACCACACAGTAACGTAATTGGGGTCCCAACTGTTTCCCCATGATTGGCGGTGAAAGAAACTGAGTACTTCCTCGAGCGATCCCTCTTCTTCTTCATTCTCGAAGCATCATCCGTCGTATGGATCGGCGTTGTTGGTGGTGGCGATGTTGTTGTTGAGGAACCAGAAAGGTTCAGGAATCATCGTAGCCATGCTCCTTAGTTCGGTATTTCTTCGGTTACTTCAACGAGCTGAACGGGAATAAAGTGACATTGAGGAGTTGAAGGATCATCGTAGGCCAATCGCTGCCCGAGTTGGCATTTATCATCAAGGAGGAATGGTTGGAACTACTGGCGGTGGTGGAGAGGAAGTGGCCCTGAATCCATTTAGAAAAACAACAAGATGGGGCATTCTACAATCTCCAACTTCCACAAAGATAATAGACATCGTATTCCTTTGGGTAGTTCCATCAAATGAGGGCATTGTTGAATTTGAAGCACTTGTAATGATTTCCAATGGTGGATAGACTCTAAAATAGTTTTCAAATTTTCACAATATGAAATCTTAAGATTTATAGAATACTAACATATTAAAATCTCAATGAAAAGAACACTAATTTCAGAAGTCCACTGACCTCCAAAACTAATAATAAAATATAAATTATTAACAATTGAATATTAATTATACACAATCTTATGTCAATTTGGATAACCATATTAAAATCTTAAAATTAAAACAAATTTTTATTAGCTAAATAATATTTAAATAATTATTTTGTGCACGCAAAGATATTGTTTATAGTATTTTTATCACTTCCTCTTAAATTGATATTTTATATATTCTAAATACACCCATTTTACTTTCCAAATGACCATGCCTTTTGTTTCTCTCCTTAAAACTTAATTTTTTTCAAGAATAAAAAACAATATAAACATCTATATTGACAAAGAAACCTGAACTTTGTAATAAATTTGTGAACTTCCTCACCCATTCAATAATTCGGTGCCTTGTTTTCAGTCCCTTCGAGAATTAAGGGCTTCATTTTTTACCCTTCTATTTCTATTATCCTCTTTTGGGCCTCAATCCCTTCTTCTTTACCTCGACTTTCCTAGGTTGATTCATTTTAGGACCCAAAGATGTATACATAAATGCAGAAGCAATAGCTGATTTTTGCTATAAGCTTTCATCAGCCTTGACTAGGCTTGGACCCGGACGTGTGCTCGACGCACTTATTATTATCCAGTCCTTTGTTCACCAGGACATGTGCTTGAAGCTCCACCATCTCGTTTGAATGCATATATGGATTCATGGCCCGAGAGTTCACACGCCAGGCCCAACCCCACCAACAGTTCCAACAGAGAAAAGCAGAGAAGAGACTGGAAAGGGAAACGATGGAAGTTGACGTATGCCGTGCAGAGATTGTAAAGATATTTATAGCCATTTTACACGTGGAATGCATGTCCCCTGTTCAAGGGATGGGAATATTCTAACTAAAAGTAGTTACATGACGTCACTCGTTCTAAACCAATGGCGTCCCTCGTTCGCAAGACCACCATGACTACAAGCACTCAACACACCCACATAAACGATATTGTCTGGTGCCATACCATCTTTGAGCATTTCCGAGAAGACTCTCAGGGCTTCTCTGCCATGTCCATGCATGGCCGGTCACAATATCATTACAGTGTAGGAGAGTCGGTTCTTCTTGCCATGTTCTTAAGCAGCCGCCATCATTTCTCCAGGCACCCACATTTTACATACATGTCTATCAAAGAGGTTTGCACTACAACATTTAGTCCATTAAAGTTCCTCAACAAGGATCCATGGACGCACCTTCCCAAATCCTTTTTTAATATAATATTTTGCATGTTTTTCTAACAATAATGATATAAAAGAATATTATAAACATTATTCAAGATGTGAATAAAGTATTGATGTGTTATTCAGAAACATATTATGTATAACACACATCTAGGGTTGTGAGAGATGATGAAGTGAAAATAATACTCCTTTTTTCAGGAGTAGATATTTCTCTTCAAAGTTGTGGTCCTAGAGTGAAAAAGGTAAAAGTATAAGAATGAGAGGAAAAGATTGAGAATGATGATCAAAACTCTTGAGCAAAGATAACTTACAAGTGTCAACCATGGGCCTTGCGACTACATTCATTGCTCCTATATAAGTAAAAGGGGAGACAAGAAAATGTAAAACCAATCATGTTAGCATTGGCTCGCAATCTTCTATTTTGCTATTGGACAAGTTAGTAGCAAGCCAACTGTTGTGTTTTGAACAGATAAGCAAAGTCCTAAGTAGGTCAGTTTTCATTACGAGGGTCATAAATACTAGGTTACTTGTAGTCAACGGATGCTAGTTGCTTTACGTTGAGGAAGAAGCTAACTTGCTTCTTGGTGTAGCATATTGAAGGGGGTGAAAAGCAGGAAGTGAAATAAAAGACGCAAAAGGGACGAGCAAAGTCTAAAAACTAACAAAACCATAAATGAAGTGAATTAAGTTTGTAAGAAAGAACAGGGTACTTGGAGATTGAGTTGAGTGTAGTACTTATAAAATTCTGTACATTGCAGTAATAACATTTTTTCTCCACCATGGTCGTTTCATTAGTTTTCTTAATCTGCAAATCATAATATCTATCAAAACCCCTATTAATTGAGCCATTTATATAACAAATTACTTGCAAGTCACTAATACCATATTTTAGTTATTTATTCACAATGGGACAGCAACCTTGGTCACATGACTCTAAATAATTTAGTTGAACATTTGACAGATTTCAAACTTTAAAAAACATTGTAGAATTGAATATTTCCGACTTTTTGCTACTCATTGGACTAGCATCACCAACATCCTTGGTGTATTGTAATCTCTTATGACGATTCATATTTGAGTGACAGACAAAAAAAAGCGTTTTTAGCTTCAAAAACGTTTAGCCATAGTTTTCAACTGCTTCCCAAATCCGGGTTGGTAGTGCCCATGCTCCATCACGGTAGGCTCCAACAATGATGTGTGGCCAATGCTGTTGCGGCTTCCGGTTGTTTTCCCATGATTGGTGGTGGAAGAAGTTGACTGGTGCATGGGCGCCAAACCTGGTGAAATCTTGCTGTCAAGTGATTTCTTCTGCGGCCGGTTCCTTTTTGTAGCCAACGCATTAATGCTGAACCAAGACGAACTTTTGTGTGGACCAGTATTGTTGATCTTGCTATTGATGGCCGTGGCACGGATGTTGGAGGAATAGAACGGCTTCAAGGAGGTCAAGAGGCCCACCGCCACCAGAGTTGGGGCTAATCATCATGTCCAAATTCTTAGGACTGTCGGCCGTAGTGGTGGGCATTGGGAATTGAGGTGGGGTCTGCCATCGTGTTCGAGGGGAGTGATGAAGGAAGGGCAAAGGTTTCTTTGATTCCATTAGAGAAACCTTCTTTTCTTTTTTCTGCTCCCTTGAATCCATTGGAAAACTCTTGTTTTCCTTTTTCAGCAAATCGTTCTCTCTGTTTCTTTAAGAATCCAACTCACTCTCCTTTCTGCATTGGGGAAACACCAATAACTATATAAAGAATATCCTTGTGTATAAATTATAAATATAAAGGAAAATGGCTGCATATGAGAAACCAAAACTGTTCATTTTCACTTCATAAATCCCAACATCAAGCCACATAATAATTTTACAATATATGAAACTTAACCTTCAAAGTCCAAAGCTATTAATTCACTCACATTTACAGTACCAAACTAGTTTGTTAGGATACCCTGATAAACCTTTAAGTTAAAAAGAAAAAAAAATGAAGAAAATAGACCACCATATAACATAAGAATTACAAATATTAATTCAATAAAACATATTCTATCATTCTAACATGAGAAATTTCATTAAATCGATTTATCAATTAGTAGAATAATTTTATATAACATGAACAAGAGCAATAGAAATAACAATGAAAAGGTTCAAAAATCCTACCAATTTATTCCAATTTATTTTGGTCTATGTGCAGGATTTACAAGCATGGAGAGAAAGCCTTTATCAATTACCAATTGCTCACCTATCTTCAAAAGAAGAAAAATTAAAAAAAAAAAGATGTTATAATTTGCGGAAACAATACTTAAGGCAAAAATTACTATAGAAAAACAGTAATGGGATTGTGCCCCAAAGAGTACTGTAGCAACACATAATGGACATAAAGGAAAAGAAAAAGAGATATATTTACTTAGATAAAAAGTAACGTCCAAAGCTCACTGTAGAGATACAAAGATGCAAGAGCCTACAAGCGTTGCCACCTGTCTTTTTTCTATAGAATTTTGGGACCTTTCATCTTCTTTTTTTGTTCTTTGGGGGGACTTTTCTCCAATGAAGTTGCCATTTGACATCAGCCACCTCCAATTACTTTCCACAATAAATCCCATAAAATCAAACCAAACAAACAAACAAACAAAATGAACAAAAATTTCAAGTCTTACCGAAAAGCATGAAACTCCTTCCGAGAAGTCAGGCAAGCGGTTCCTATGCTTATTCAAGGAAGGCTTTGATGACGAAGACCCATCAGTGCTGGTGAGTTCCCGGTTATTTCTTCATGACTGGCAGTGGAAAGTGAAGTGCCAGTGCTGTGGTTCCAATATCTGTCTGTTTGGGATACTATAGGAAGAGAAATTCATTTAAGAATTCCAGCTGTTTTGCCATGCTTGTCTTTGGAAGAAGCTGACAAGGTCATGGGCACCAAACCAGCACAATCTTGCCACTCGGTAATCACTTTTGCATCTGCTTCTCCTTCTTCTTCTTCTTTGCCAGAAACACATCAACCTGAACCTAGAAGATCTATTGTTCAGACCGGTGTTGTTATTGGGGGCGATGGCACTGGTGTTGCGGGAATCCAATATGACTTCAATGAGTTCGAGAGGTCCACGGCCATCAGAGTTGGGGTGGATCATTAATGGATAAACTCCATCGGAGAAATGTTCTTTTCCTTTTTCTGCTCTCTTAAATCCATTCCAGAATTCTTGTTTTCCTTTTCTGTGAATACTTCTCTTTGTTTCTTCAAGACTTTAACTTGTTCTACTTTCTGCATTAGAGAAAAACCAACAATCCATAAAAATGTATGCTCGTATATAAATTATAAAGATGAGAAACTTTATAAAATCGATTCATTAAATCAGTAAAATAAGTTTCTACAGTTTTTTTTTTTTTTAAAGAGAGAGAGAGAGAGAGAGAGAGAGAGATAAGGAGAAAGGGGAAGGATAACAAACTACTTCAACTTATTCCAATATATCTTGGTCATGTGTAGGATGTGTCAGCCTAGAGAAAAGGCTTTTAATAATTATCAATTGATTATCTGTCTCAAAAAGAAGAAAAATAGAGAAAAGAATATTGTAAGTTGTGGACATAATACTAAACTAAAACATTACTATAAAAAATTGAAATACTATCACTTTCAAAATAGCATTATAATTAAGTAACAAATAAAGAACATTAAAGAAATACATTTCCTTAATACTTAAGTTCACCATAGAGATAGATGCAAAAGCCTAAAAGCTTTGCCAGCTCTGTCTTCCGTCTATAACATTTTAGGATTTTCAACTTCCTTTATTTCTTTCAAGGTATACACTTGTTAAGTCATCATCTAACATTAGCCGCTTTCAATAACTCCCCACAATTAATCTCATCAAGTCAAATCAAATAAACAAATAAAAAAATAAAAAAATTCAACTCTTACCCAAATCATGAAATTGCTTCTTTCGAGAAGTCGAGCAACTAGTTCCTATGCTTACTCAGGGAAGGCCTTGATGATGAAGAGCCACCAATGCTCGTGAGTTCCCGACTGTTCCTTCATGATTGGTGGTGTTGGAAAGCAAAGTCCCAGTGCTGTGGTTCTTGTGTTTGTTTGGAATACTATAGGAAGAGAAATTCATTTAAGAATTTTTGCCATTTTCTTCCCCGATGAATTCCACTTCTCAATCTTTTTTAGTTCTAAAATTTAACAACCAACAAATACCCAAAAAAAAAAAAGAGGCTAAAGGTCGGTATATTAATTTCTATGATGGAATGGGAGTAAAGTACCTGAATGATAAGGGGAACTCCAACCGTAACCATATCTACACCCTGCATTTCAATAAGTTTTGTAGATTTTATACCTTATATCTAACTAGGAGATACCAACAGCTAAAAGTGAAAAATAACTAGGGAAAAGGAAGTGTTATTTCAATTTCTGAGGTGGAAAGTTAAATGATAGGTAACATGCCTTAAATCAGTGGAATCTACTCCAACCATAACTCCAGGATATGAGCAACCTTGGGCTAATGAGCACCTACTTCTCTCTTGAATCTTTGCAAGAATATGGAGGCACATCAAAATGCCTAACTTCCGTAAAGATGATGGACAATGGGAGACAACCCTCAAAACTTCATCTAGTTAAAAAAAGTAGACAATCATAGAATACAATTGTCACCAAATCCTAATTCAACAAGTTGTATCATTGCAAAATGAAAAGGCTCATACAAATACTCATTAAATAGGTAAAATAAATCTACAATTTCAATCAAAGACAGGGAACGGATTGGAAGCCAATCTCATTTATCTTGGTGAATGTGGAGGAGTTGCAAGTATGCCCCAAATTAGAATTTGTCCCTCCTACAGAAAAAAGAAACCAATAAACAAGTATGTTTCAATTTGTGGATAAAATGCTCAGAACAAAAACTTAATTAAGTAACATAATTAGCTAGGCTGTATGAATATAAGAAAAAGAAAGGTATTACTTTTACAAAGAGTAACTTCAGGACAAAATTGTAATGAATATTCAAGCACCACATTCAATTCCTTAATAGCATTCCTGAGCTCACCTTAGATGAACAGAGATTTTTAATCCAGAAGCCACAAAAAGCTTTGCCTGCCAAATCTTCTTTCCTCAGCTCTTCCGACTTCCAACTTCTGATTTATTGTGAGGTCTATTATCATCAAGCTGCCAGTGGTCAAAGTTGAAAGTTTACTTATTTATCAACATCTGATAACGGCCCCTCCCGATTAACACTATTTTTATAGTGATAATCTATTTTATCTTAACATGAAATATATTAATAACATAAAAATATGTTGAACACAGCCGGTCTGTTACATGGACACGGAACGGTGATATCTTTGTTGTCAAGGGAATCTCACGGCTTCAACAAGCTGAAGAGGAATCACGTGGCACCGGGGGATTGTAGGATCATGGTTGGCCCACCGCTGCTTGAGTTGGGATTTATCGTCAGTGATGGAGAGCACATTCCCCTGAATCCCTTTTTTAGGTGGTTCTTCTACATCTAAAACTCAGCAACAAAGAGTAAAGAAGAAAATGAAGGTAAAAAATTGTACATCAATTTCTACAAAGGTTTAGGATAAATGGGAAGTATTATACCAAATGACTGGAAGTGAAAGATGTATTCTGTAAAATTTGTTGCTGATGAGGCATTCCAGGCATAAGAGCATAGCACAAGAAAAGCCCTCTAATGAGATTAGAAATTGCCTCACCTACTCGAAAAATAAGAGGCAAAAAAAAAAAGAATGAATATATTTGAAAAATATAAAACGTAACTTCCAAGACACCCAAAAGCGGTGCAAGCTTCTTTCTTTATCATTTTAGACTTTCTGGTGCTCTCAAGGTGTACACTTAATGAAGCAGCCATCTGATACCAGCCATTTCGATTCAACTCTCCACAATTAATGCAGTTAAATCAAATCAAACAAACCAATCTTAAACTCAACAAAATTCTAACTCTTACAGAAACGGTTTCCCGGAAGCTAGCAGAGCAGGTTTTTATGCTTATCCAAGGGAGGCTCCGACGATCACGACCCGCTAGTGCTACTGAGTTCTCCGTGTTTTCCCGTGAATAATAAAGCGCAAGTGTTTTCGAGACTATAGGAAGAAGACCATTCCGATAATCCATTTTACATTTTGTGATTTTCTTCTCCCTAAATTCTGCTCTTTGTATTCCCAATATTTCTACTTCTATACCTAAAATTTAACAGCAACAAAATATTAAAGAAAATAAATAAATGCAAGTAAAAGTGAGTAATATCAATTTCAGTGAGATAGAAAAAACAAAAGAGTAAACATACTTGAATGATAGAGACCTTTCCCCGTACAGATATGAGTGCTTCATCTTGGATAATTTTCGCTCAAAAGTCTTTTCCTGCATTTTGACAAGCTCTTTAAACTTTAGTTCTTAAATTTAACACTCAAGAGATACTGAGAGAGAAAAACAACGAAAAGTTAAGAAGAAAAAAATTATTTTAATTTTGTGGTAGATAACGCTAAAATGATACATAATATACCTTAGATTGGCTGGAGTCCAACTCTAACATTGGAATATAAGCAATCTTGCGCCAATCGACACCTTCGTCTCTATTGTATTTTTGCAACAAAATGGGGCACCCCCTAATTAGCAACCTCTGTAAAGATGATAGACTCTGAATTCCTTCAGGCAATTCTCTCAAACAAGGGCAATTTGAAATTCCAAGCATTTCCAATGATTTCCAACAGTGGATTGACTCTAAAATAGTTGTCAAGCTTTCACATTCAGAAATATAAAGCATTCTTAGAGTGCTGACTTGTTGAAGGCCTAATGGCAGAGACACCCATTTCGAAAGCTTTACAATGCGTAGAACAAGGAGGCTCTTAAGATTCTCCCAACACATTCCATGTTCATCATTGGGTGGCTCAAGCTCTGGACAACTACCAATAATTAGGCTTTTAAGAGCTATGAGATGCTGGATCCCTGACGAAAGAGACTTTAACTTAGAGCACCCTGAAATCTCCAACTTCTGCAAGGATGATAAATTTTGTATTCCTTCAGGCAGTTCTATTATACCAGGGCAGTTCCAAACTCTAATCTTTTTCAATGATTTCCAGTGGTGGATCGACTCTAAAATAATTGTCAAGTTTTCACAATCCAAAATCTCAAGCTCTTGTAGAGTGCTGACTTGTTGAAGGCCCAATGGTAGAGACACCCATTTCAAAAGGTTGTTAACCCTTAAATAAATGAGGCTCTTAAGACCCTCCCAACACTTGCCATGATCATCACTAAGTGACTCAAGCTCTGGACAAACACTAAGAGATAGGTTTTTAAGAGCTGTGAGGTGTTGGATCCCCGATGAGAGAGACTTTAATTTCAAACAATCATATATTGTCAAATCCTTAAGAGAGGTGAGGTTTTTAAGCCACTCTTCTTGCAAAGTTTCTAGATCTAAAAGTTCCTCCAATGTAATTTTCTTTAGCTTTGATAGAGATGCATATGAAGAGCCAGAAATTGTAGAGTTGGTTGCGCCAATTAGCATTTTTACCATCATTATTGGCTCCAATAAATTTCCACTACACCCTTCCAATTCTAACCTTTTAATGTGCGGAGATAGTGGTGGGTAAGTCAACAAAGGGCAAGTGGTTATATTTACAACAGAAAGTTTAGGAAACAAAGGAAGTGTGCAATTAATCTCTAAAGAGTCTCTCCACCATCCCTTGAGATTTGGACAACACTTAAACCAGATTTTAGAAAGTGATGGCAAAAAAGCTTCAGTAGATTCTGATGAATCACACCAATCATCAACATATACATATTCACAAGAATCTATTTCATAAACAAAAACTTCCTTGAGCAATTGCAATTGTGGAGATAGTGGTAGAGAAGTCAACATAGGGCAATTTTCTATCCATACTTTTGAAAGTTGAGGAAACAAAGGGGGTTTAGAATCATGATCAACCTCTAAACAAAATTTTCTCCACCAGCCCTTGAGTTTCGGGCACTTTTCAAAATGGATTATAGAAAGTGATGAGAAAAAATCTTTAGCAAGTGCTAATGGAGGGGAAGAAAATTGACTCTTATCATCATCAAATAGGTATTCCAAAGTATCCATCTTTTCAAGATGAAGTTCTTCAAGCAAACATAATTGCAGAGATAATGGTAAAGAAGTCAACATAGGGCAATTTTTAATCCATACTTTTGAAAGTTGAGGAAACAAAAGGAGTTTAGAATCAGAATCAACCTCTAAAGAAGAGTTTCTCCACCACCCCTTGAGTTTCAAGCACTCCTCAAAATGGATTTTAGAAAGTGATGAGAAAAAATCTTTAGCAAAGGCCAATGAAGAGGAAGAAAATTGACTCCTATCATCATCAAATAGGTATTCCAAAGTATCCATCTTTTCAAGATGAAGTTCCTCAAGCAAACACAATTGTGGAGATAATGGTAGAGAAATCAACATAGGGCAGTTTTTTATCCATACTTTTGAAAGCTGAGAAAACAAAGGGAGTTTAGAACCATGATCAATCACTGAAGAAGAGTTTCTCCACCACCCCTTGAGTTTTAGGCATATCTCAAAATGAATTTTAGAAAGTGATGGAAAAGAATTTTCAGTAATTGTTGATGAAGAGGAAGAAAACTCACCCCTACTATCATCAGATATGTAAGTCAATGCATTCATCTCAGTAAGATAAAGTAACTTGAGTGAACGCAATTGATTCACATGTGGTAGATATTGACAATTGTTACATTTGTACAATCTCAATTCTTCAAGACTTGAAATTGATAAAATCCAACTTGGAAGCCTTACACTCCTATAAGAATCCATCTCCAACCTCATCAGATTTATGTGTGGTTGTAATCCTTCTAGTATCCTTTCATCCTCAATATCATTACCATGGTCTTCATCACTAGATGAGAAGTGTAACATTAAAGCTTTAAGACCTGTTTTCTCTTTAATATTTGAAGCCTTATATTCTATTGCATCATCTTTTGAATGTCCCAAATTCCAGATAATCAATCTTCCTCCCAACTTATTTAGTTCCTTAAATTCGCTAAGACTAGCATTATCACTTGAGGGAGAATTTGAGTCAACCCAGAATTGTTTCAACCATTGAAGACTAGTTGATTTCCTTAATCCATGTGAGAAATATGTCATTTTACTACAGTGATCAAGAGTAAGAATCCTAAGGTTGACTAAATTTTTAATTCCTCTTGGCAATCCCATAAATGCCTCACAATTATAAAGATTTAGGAATTGTAGATTTACTAACTTGGTACATGTGCAAGGAAGCACTTTGATTTTTTTGTTCCAAGAAAGATCAAGATATCTTAGATGCTTCAATTGACCAATAGTATTTGGTACATGCTCAAGATTATTCCTACTCAGATTCAACACACGCAAAAACTTAAAACTTGAAAAAATCACTTCATAGTCAATCTCACCTTTGAAATTGGGGCAAAGAAATGTTCGTATTAGCCCTCCTTCACAATGTAAAATCAACTCTTTAATTGAAAAATCTAATCCCCCACAAACTGCTAAATGACGAGTTTTCTTATTGATTTTCCAATCTTCTGTATCAAAGGTGGTGATCAATGAACTTGTCATTACTGAAGTAGCAAGATCATGCATGAGATCATGCATTTTACATCCAATTACCACGTGATCTTTATTTTCCTTAGGATCTTGAAAAAATGATCTCCAAAGTAAATCCATAAAATAATTATTACCAACATCTTCCAAACATTGATTCGTTGGTGATGCCTCAACAAACCCATGAGCTATCCATTCTTTAATTATTAATGTTTTATTATACACATGATCCTTTGGATACATACTACAATATGCAAAACAATGCTTCAAATATGAAGGAAGTTTATTATAACTAAGCCTTAGAGTTGATAAAATATCAAATTCATCCTTTTCTATGTCTGGAAGATCATTTTTTACAAAATTTAGCCACTCCACTTCTGAATTTTTTAAATGTAACATCCTTCCCAGAGTTCTCACGGCTAAAGGGACACCAGCACACTTTCTTAAAATCTCCCTCCCTAATTCCAGAAATTTTGGATTCTCTGGCCATTCTCCCTTTGGAAAAGTCATTTGCTTAAATAAATTCAGTGACGCCTCATCCCCTAAACTCTCTAAAAAGTATGGCTCTCCTTGAAACATGATTTTTGCAACCTTTTCACTTGGTGTTGTTACTAATATTTTGCTACCTGTTGCACCACCTACCAACACTCTTTTCAACTTAGACCATTGTTCAGGATTTTCATTCCACACGTCATCTAATACCAGAAAATATTTTTTTCCATTGATTTTTTCGTGAAGATTCTTTATCATTACATCCATGGATTTTGCTTTCTTCCCTTCTACCGACTCTAATATTTTTCCCACAATATCCTCCACGTTGAAAGGATCAGAAACACATATCCACATTCTTAGTTCAAAGTGGGTTTTAATTTTCTCAGCGTTGTATGCTTGTTGAGCTAGTGTGGTCTTTCCTAACCCTCCAATACCAACGATTGGGAGGACTGAAACGTTCTCCTGAACGTTAGTACCCACCAGTTGTTCTATAATTTTCTTCGTATCAACATCTCGACCTACAACTTCGTACTCAGGCATAACAGAATTACTATCCCTCCCCGTCACCCTGACAGCAGTCTCTTCAAGGCGCGGCACAAAGTCGAAATTTCTCATATCAACTGCAATGGCATCTAACGCCTCTCTAATCACCTTAATCTTATGGGCCATTCTATGATCACAGACAAGCGGATTTGATTTGGAAAAGAATAGGCGTACCTTTTTTGCCATCTTGTCCCCAACCATCAGTTCTCGTCGCAGGGCATTGGTAGAAACAGCATTTAGCAGGTCGTCCGCTTCATAGAGGATATCCGTTAGCTTTCCAAGCCAATCACTAACCAAATGGCTCTTCACCTGTTGCTCCTCCGCATCCAGAAGCACGGCATTGATGGTTGAAACTGTATTTTTCAGCTTTTTAAGCTCTTTCTTGACACCCAAAAACAGTTTGACCTCTTCGGCAGCCAGAGGGCCGGCCACACTGCTGATTATTCCCTCAGCAATGTTGAAAAGAACTTTTTCTGCCATTCCCTGATGATGAGTGAAGAACGCAAGAAAAGGGTTGATGAAGGGTTGATGAAGGGTAAATGTTGTTAGAAAAGGATTCTTGAAGAACTTGAGAAGTAGAAGACAGATATGTTCGCTTCTACCCAAAGAGGCAGGGGCATCGTGTACTTATAAGACCAAACACTGGAGAAGGAAGTCCGCGTTCAGTCTACTTGCAATGCGAAGCGTAAAACTAATAAGCGTTCACATTGATGGGGCAAGATGAGGTCACCGAGATCACAGACAATTAGCAGGTGCCTTAATCTTAATCTCTTTTTAATTAGAAACGAATAACTTAAATAATAATAGTATTAGGTGGATATGATCACGGAAACCACCTTCTGCAATCGTCGTGCGCCTCAGTAACATATAGCACACTACTGATGTTTCAAATTATCTATCTTAATAGCTTTTGCTTATTTGATGCAGCAACTTGTTTGCATTTGATTTGTTTTAGCTTTCTCGGAATTCAAACTTTTTTCAATGTATTCTAATGGTGCAACCTCACAAAAAAATTTAGATTGTTTTGGTTTCAGTGATTACTTTCTAAAGAACTTGCATTTCCTTTTGTGTTTTCTAAAGCATCCGTATTTTTTTGCCTCCACCATCATACGAAATTTTTTTGTCATTGATGTTATTGAATTTGATGCACGAATCACAAGAAAAATGCTTGAACCACTATGATTAAATCCCACTTAGATTATATTTTTTCCCTACCCGAGTCTTTCACCATCCTTTATGATATGCATTTGGATGTACATTTGGGCCATTTTCATTTTACCTTCAATTATGAGTACCAACACATAAAAAGTCAGCACCGCCACAACCATGTCTGTCTCATGCTGTTGGAGATCGCAGAGAAGAGACTGCTTTATCCTTGATGGAAATTAAGACAATATTATTTAATGGAAGCTAGTAACTTGAGAAAAAGATTGAGGAAAGCTTTTCCTTTGCTATTGCAATTGAACTATATCAAAGAACAATTTATTTTATTGCACGAGTTAAGTTAGGATAAACTTGGAAAAAGTGTACATTTACCTTCCCCTTGATACAGAAATTTTAGACGTAAGAATTGCTATAGTAAATCGTTTAAGAACTATGCATTCTTAAATTAGTAGTTAACTCCATATTTTTGCTACTTAGAATGTAAAGAAATGGAAAGGTAGTGGAATGTTAAAAAATCCATGTCCTCGTTGGCCCCTTACCCAACAAAAGAAAATCCAACCTCTATTCATGACAGAAGAATCTGTCATCTAGCAATTAAACAAAAGCAAAGATACAGCAAAAGGTATTGAAGTATCATTGTAAAAGGATTAGCTGGTCTGGAGGGATGGTATACATTCCAAGCTTTCACGACTGCCGGAACCCTTTATACTTTCCTTCCGAGGCATTACATCGTCTAACTAAGGATCATTCTTCAACTGGATGTCATTCATAAAGCAACAAAAGTTAACAAAGAAAAGCATCAACATAACACAATTCTTTCTGCATTACTACGTTTCGACCCATATTTGCCACACGGCCGATTCCGTTTTGATGAAAAAAAATTCGCTTTCTTTGTTAGATCTAAGAACGATGCAGCTCGTGCTAATGAGGGTCTCGGTTGTTTCAATGACTGGCGGAAAAGGAAGCTAAGACGGGCACCGGTGCAAGACAGGGCTAATAAATCATCTGCCATTACAAAGGCATATGAATAGCATATTATGGACAGTGGTATATCTGCAAAATTTACTAAAATATCTTTTTGACAAATTTCTTAAGATATTCACTATAATGCTTTAATTGCTTACCATAATTGAATTAGAAAATTAAGACTTATCTCAATAGATTAAGCTCTATAAAGCACATAAGAAAACTGCGATCAATGTTAATTTGAAAAGTGGTAATATAACTATACCAAAATCTCAACTCTCCAACTTAAAATACCAATAGAGACTCAAGAAATTATAGAATATCATAAAATCATAGGAGTCAAATCTCATTCATTTATTCTCCTTGTCCTAATTTTTGAAAAAAGCATTTGAATTTTATGACGAGAAATCTAATATTTAAATAAAAACGAAGAAAGAAAAGTCAAAGTACAAAACATAAGAACAGTGAGACAAATATATTTATACCAAAAGGTAAGAGGGTCCCAAAAAAGTCCTTGTGGTTGGACTTAAAAAGATTCATGGGTTTCTTCGAAGTGAAGAGATTTGAAGCCATGATGAATTTCCAAATTGCACACGCAAAGAATAATCTTTCATCGAACAATTAGACAAAAGAAGCAAACAAAGCAAAAGGTGATGAGGTATCATTAGCAAGGTATGAATTGGTCTGGAGGGAAGGTATACATTCTAAGCTTTTACCATCACGGGAACCCTTTATGCTTTCGTTTAAATCAATGAAGTAAGGATCATATTTTCCAGTTAGATGTTATTCATAGATGCAACTAAAGTTAAGGAAGAAAAGCATTCAGGTAACATATTTCCTGTCCCAACAGACTACGCCTTCAATTCAGATGTAAATATGAATATGAATTTCCAAATTGTACATGCAAAGAATAATCTTTCATCAAAAGATTAGACAAAAGAAGCAAACAGAGCAAAAGGTGGTGAAGTATTGTTAGCAAAGCATGAATTGGTCTAGAGGGAAGGTATTCATTCCAAGTAAGGATCATGTTCTTCGGTTAAATGTCATTCATAGATGCAACTAAAGTTAAGAAAGAAAAGCATTCAGGTAACATAGTTGCTTTCCCAATAAACTATGTCTTCAACACGCTTACCTTGCCTTTTTTCACCACATACCAACAAGTGGAGTAAATCTGATATCACATACTTGTTAAAAAATAAAATTCAAACGAGTTTCAAATAAGGAAATTGACACGTTGTTCTTGATTTGCAAACCTAAATGCAAAAAGGAAAAAATAGTTAAAATTTGATGCAAGTTATTTTTGTAACTATAGATATTGACTTGGTTAAGGAATTGAATAGAATCCTAAAAAAAATAATGACAATGCATCAATGGTCATGAGATTTTCCTTTTTCCTTTTTAATTTTTTTTAATAAATATAAGAAAAAATTTGAGATAATTTGTTGCGCAAGTTCATAATTAGTTCATTAGAATGAAAAATTGATGGCAATTCATCCATCCTTTATATTTTTTAATTTTCAATATAATATCGTAATCTTATTTCTACACAGTTTTTCACTTTCATTTCAAGTTTTACCACAAATGTTCGAGATCCAATTAACCATTAGTCAAATCAAACACATAAACAAAGAAAAACAACAGAATTCACCGCTTTATACAAAGCATATCACATGGACTGGACTTCTTGGTGTTGTCTCGGTGTTGTTGAGGGAATTCAAGGGCCTGAATGACTTTAACAGAAATCGGGGGAAACTGGAAGCTTCATGGCGTTCAAAATTGATTATGGAAAATATATGATTTTATTGTGATATATAGAAGAGGAAATAAATAAAAATTATTTAAAAATTTAATACTAATTTAGATTCAAGCTTTTATCAACTGATAGCAATATCAAAATCCTATTATCTCCTACTTGGTAGTTCAAATGGAGCTACTAGGGGATTCGAGCTTTTAAGACACCACATCTCCTCCCCTTCTATCTAACAGAAAAATAAAAAATAAATAAAAAATAAAGAAATTCTATCCTTAAACAAGTTTTTATCAACTGATAATAATTAAATGATTATTTGAATATTGATATCTCATTTCTAAAACTTCATTTCAAGTAGGTATTTTATGCACAACAAAAACATTGTTTATAATATTGATATGGTCTTAGGAAATCAATAAGTACAAATTATTATATAGCTCATATGTAAGAACAAACTTCCAACAAAAAAAATGATATCTCGAGGACTCTCCTCAATTAACTTGTATTGTAATTTCTGTGATTCTCAATCGGAAAACAAATTACACTAATTTATTTAATATATTTGAATCAAGCAAATCTAGCAAAATATCCTTGCACAAAGGGTAGATATCTGTTAATTGGACCTATGGTGTGCTGTTCGAATTGGCCGTGCAACGTGATGTTAAAATTTTAGTAGTTAATAAATAATATTAATCTTAATTTATTATTTTGCTTTTCTACAATTTTCCGTGTTGATTTCGGCAGCCTTGAACGAAGAGCAAGGAAACCAGCATATGGTCTGGCCTTCTTTATCTGCCTTTTGACATTTTTGCTTATCTTTCTTTCTTCTGGGCCAGAAAATGACGACCATTAATTGCTTTTATTAAAGCTAACTCCAATTTAATAATATATCCGGATGCCACCTAACTTCACCTTATTTGGACTAAAAGCAATCCAAATCCCACCAAATCAACGACCATACTGAAGCAAAAGATTCATGAAAGGTTGGCAGTAATGTTGGCTTGGAGTCCTCGATTTCTTTTTTTAGCTTTTAGGAATTCTAACCCTCTTGGTGCTCTATGATGATGATGTAACTCCACTAAACTTTTAAATTGTTTTGGCTTCGATGATTACTTTCTAAATAACTCCTATTCCTTTTTTGTTATTTGTCTGAAGCATCGGGACATCTTCTTTTTTTTTTTTTTCTCCTAAAGCATTATTGATATTATTTAATTTGATTCATGAATCACAAGGAAAATGCTTGAACTGTTATGATTAAATCTCACTTAAATTATATATTTTTCCTATTGAATTCCTTTACCATCCTTTATGACATGCATTTGGGTGTACATTTGGGTCATTTAAATTTTGTCTTTGAGCGAGGGCCTAAAGGTCTTTTTATTTACATCAAAGCTATACTTAATTATGAGTACTATAGTCAAATTAAAGAAGCTAATACGTCAAAAAGCTAGTACCACCACAAATAAAGATTTTTGCATCCATAAATATAAACCTTTAACTTAGATTTAAACCGCTAATTTTGAAATAAGTATACAGATCATCAACTTACAGAAGTCAATAGAACAATTTTGGCCAACATATGTTTAGATTATGCATAACATATTTGTCAATTTAGATGTTCGAACTTGTGAATGCATTGATGGTGCAACACGATATTAGCTAATTGTAATAATGAATTGTTATCTAATTGCAATAACTAGTAAGCAATCCTTATCTTAGGTTACACGTTTTTAGGCAATCTTTATTTTTGAGTCTTGGTCTTCTTTCTTTAGCTTTGGTCAAAGATCTTTTTCAACACAAAGTCCAGCATTTGAATTTCCACAACCTCTGCTAGAGAGCTAGGAATGCGGGATTTCTTTTAGCTTTTGACATTTCTAACTTACTTTTGCTTATTTTGTCTCCCGTGGGGCCAAAAAGAATGGCAACAATTCTTTTGTTCTTTTTCTAAAGCAATTCATTAGCTCCACCAATTGCACTTTTCTAGCAAAATAAGACTCAATTATTAGGATAAACAAAGATTTTGGTCGTTCTTGATGCCAAAAAATACTTCTATAGCAAGAATACATATGTTATTAAGGACTGATAGTTTTGATGTTTAGAAAACCACAAGAGAATGCTTGAACAGCTTTATCATAAAACCGTACGAGTTAAGGTTGCCTCTAGTTCTATAACACTGCAATCAGTTTCAAATCTTTGTTTTTGCTAAGGTACTTGTATTGCAATTTGCTAAGGTACTTGTATCGGGTCGAGGCACGCAGGAGACCATTTCTTTGTTGGACTGGATGTAGAGGCATCGAAGGCCCATATTTTTTCTAACCCATAGGTCCAGTATCGACCCAAACTGAAACGTTTGGTCTATCCTGTAGCCTGAAATGTAACCTTGGACTGAAACGATGAGGTGTTTTTGGACCGTGAAATAGGAATGACAGATCGGCCGAGCCCATTGATGTCTTCCTTTGGAGATAAGAAATGTTTTGGTACAAAACATCAATCTTTTTATTCCTAAGAATAGAAAAAGTATTTTATTTTCTTCATAAATTTTCAAATTTTTAATGTTTTTAAAGTTCTTGATCTTGGGAAAGCTAACTGTTTATGAATTAAAGTGATGATATTGTCAATAAAAAATGACAACTAGGAATAAGTAAGAACTCATAATATGGGCATTCTGATATGGATGTGGATGTACTTTTCACATTAGGTAAACTTTTTCTATCATATATATGTCCTTTTATTGATAAATATGAATAACATTAAGCTAGTGTTTTATATAAATATTAAGTGACCCTCATATGTCATAGTACTCTACCAAACATTCTTAATTGTGAAAGGTAACATTCTAAATGACATAATTTGTAAAGAGAATATAAATTTATAAGTTGCATGAGTTTCACCATCTTACAGATTAGACATATTAATCACGGAAAAGAGGCTCTAAGCAAAAATATCACACTTAATCTATACATAGTTTTGTAACTCAATTTGTTTTACAAGCCCAATTGAATCAAATAACTTTCAATTACCAGGATAAGAAATTCTAAAGATAAAAGGGTCTCTTTGCATACCCGACATACTATAGCTATCAATTCCCTATGAGTCTCAATTTCCAAGCATCAGGCTTTCCCTGTACAACCAGAGAGATGAGTTATTTATGATGTTTTTAGAAGGTAACAAAGCAACTGTTATATATTTTACCTGTATAATAAAGATAGGTGCAACTAGAAGGCCATTAGATGACAGGAAAACGTCACCAAGGAGCCAGTTTTTCAGGGGACGAAAAAATTGTAATCTGTAGGCCCCTGTGTAGAGTAACAGTGAGTGCCCCTGTGATCGATTTTTGAAGAGGGCTTATCAATTGCTATTTTCAGAGAAAGAGAGAAAGGATCATTGCAATGCAGTAAAGACAGGAACTAGGAAGCAGACCTGAAGATGAAGGCAAGAACAAATGTAAAAGCTGGAATTAAAACCTACGTCAAAATCAACAAAATTAAACTCTTTGCTCAAAGCATGAAACCACTTCTTCTCGGGCGGTTCCTATGTTTCGGAACCACAAACAAACAAAATCAACGGTGGGTGGCAAGTCGTGCTGATTGTCGCGGCTGTTTCCCATTGATTGCGGAGAAAGAAGCTGAGACGGCGTGGGTGGCAGTGCCGGATCCGGAGACTGTTTCCTCCGCCGGGCCCTCTTCTTCCTTAACGCCGACGCTAAACCCAGATGATGCGTTGTATGGACTGGTGTTTTTGGCGGTGTTGTGGATGGTGATGATATGGACGCTGAAGATGCTGACGTGGTCTTGGATGATTCTGCGTGGCGGGATCTGACGTGGCAAGTTCAGCTCCCTTTATAATAATATACGGTGCGTTTGGGAGGAGGGCAAAATGGTAACATTGTGAAAGAAAAGAGAATAGGGCATCGTGTGGGGACAGGAGCCCGCCGTCTTCTCCGAGGGTGTAGGGTCTCTCTCTCTCTCTGCACCAAAAAAAAAGGGTCCTTGAGGCACGTTGATGGGTTAGTAATTATTTTCAATTTTTAATTTTTAGTTTTAATATTCTTAAATGTTGTTAGATGTTATTAAATGTTATTAAATGTTGTTAAATGAAAAATGATGTTGTTCAGCTTTTTGGTTTTATGTCATCTGTCTAGAAATGGGATAATCGGTGCTCATATTTGGGAGCAGTTTTCCTTCCAAGACATCTTATTTGACCCGCTTACAGATCCCCTAGTTCCCTTCCAAGTCCGACTTTGTAGGGTTCAAAACTATTTAGTAATAAAGGTGCCGAAAAGGTGTTAGAATATGGCTTAGTTAAACTTTTATCTGGACTTTGCACCATGATTGGAGCGTGAAAAGAGCCAACGGTGAACATCTGTTAGCAGCATTTAGTTTTGTAAAGAAAAAGTTGACATGGTGGATCAGGTTGCTTGGTAACTCATAATTTTTATCCTTGTCTAAAATTTGGAGCAGTTGATTTTCCTGATATTACCGGTAGTGATTTCTAATTTGTATTAACAGATGAACAATTTCTTAGTTAACTGGTACTTATATCTGTTTTTTGAGAACAAGTACCTAGTTTGCATGTAAAATAATTATGAAGTAGCAACTGAGAGAACTTTGGATATGAGATAGCTAATATTGTCGCTGAACTGAGCTTCTACAAGTGTCTTGCCTTATTGAGGTTATATTGTTTTTCCTTTTCTCTTCATATGGGCTGCCACCTATTGTCAATGTATTTATTATTTTGATTCTTCTTCATAAATTCGTATTTACTATTCTTGTCATTTTCCTAATTAATTACAGTCTTCCTATGGCAATAAGTATTCCCCCTTATTGCTAGTGGCTCCATATCGAAGCCTTACAATATTCAGTCTTTTTTTAATTTTTAATCCAATAATGTGGCTTGTGTGGGCCACCCACTTCACAGAGTATGAATTTATACCTGCCTATTGCTCTTTTAACTTTGACGTTAACCTTCTTTACTTGTTCTTCGACAGTATAAAGAGATAGAGTGCGGATAACTATGTCTCTTCTCAGTGTCCTTAAGAGCCTATGGCATGCATGGAGTATTCGGTCCTGTATTCTCTTAAGCCTTATGCTGCAGGCATTTCTGCTTCTTGTAGCGCCCCTCAGAAAACGGCCCCCGTTAAAACAAAGGTTTAAGGAACCGTTTTTTGGACTCTTATGGCTGGCATACATTCAGAGGGAGTGGTTCAATATCTTTGTCATTGGTCTGATGTCCTGGAACAACGGTGATCCCAGTAAACCGAAGGATGGGAATGAGGATTTCATGGCACTTTGGGCTTCCTTTCTTTTGCTGCAGGCTGGAGGCCCCGATGCAATTACTTCTTTTGCTATTGAAGATAATCAGCTCTGGCTTAGGCACTTGTTGCAGCTCACTTTACAGGTTCTACTCACTGCTAACATCTTTTGTCTATCATTTCCTCAAAGTAAGATATGGATTCCCGCTGCCATGATGTTTTTGGCGGGAACTATCAGTTATGCAGAGCGGGTGTATGCTCTGTATCTTGCATGCTTGGATCGAAGCGGACCTTCGGAGCCGAGAAAACCGTATCATGGTCTTGATTATGAAGAGGCTTTGAGGCTACACTGTTCAGTGAGTGCAGTCGACGTTGCAAAACGTGCGAGGGGGATGCCAAGGGCGGGTGAGTATGCTGTAAATTCCAAAAACACAAGTGAAGATGACAAGCAGGAATTAGTCATACGTTCACTAACACGAGCATCGCGCTTCCTTGATATGCTGAAAGGATTCATTAGAGGCACCATCTTCAGCTCAATACGCATAGAAGAAAGCAAAGAGTATTTCCTTAATACAAAGCTAGATGAGGCATCCCGCGTGATCGAGTATGAGCTCAGTTTCCTGTATGATCTTCTCCACACAAAGGTTGTCGTGTTCCGTAACCGACAGGGGTACATCCTTCGAGCTTTTTGCTTTTTGTTGATCCTAGCTGCGTTAATAGTGTTTCTTTTCCTTGAAAAGCAACATAAGTTTCCTGATAAGTTAGATGTTAATCTTTCTTATGCCTTGCTCTGGGGGACGTTAGTCATCGAGCTCATAAATGCTCTGAGTCTAATGTTTTCCGACTGGACTGTGATTGCTCTGAAGGATAGCTGGAGAAAGTTCTTTCCAGAATTCATCTTGGAAAGACTCTTAAAAAGACAAAGGTGGTCTAGGTCATGTTTCCAATATGATATGATAAGCTATTGCTTAAATGGTCCTCCTACATGGTTGAGCAAGTGGGCTGCTTTTATGCACCTTGGGGAAACTCTAGACAAGTTGTACATCTGGTTGTTTTCTAATTCGAGGATGGTCGAAACACATATGGAGGAATTCATTTTTGGACAGCTGAAAAATAGATCGTTAATTGCAAAGAATTTAGAAGGTGGAATGGAAGCATGCTCGCAAAGAGGTGATAGGGCTCTTATGCAAAGTAGACATGGTTGGATACTAAGGTGGAGCATAGAGGAGTATCAATACGGAGAAAGCCTTCTCTTGTGGCATGTCGCCACTGAAATTTGCTATCAGAAGCATCTCAAAGATAAAGAAAAAGGGCTTAAAGAACAAAAAGAAGTGGAAGCCAAATTCGATGACGAGATATGTAAGCAAATTTCAGATTACATGTTTTATCTTTTCCTTATGCAACATAAATTGATAGCTCCCATGTTGGGTAGTTGGGAAAGGGCCTTTGATGATACTTGTATAGAAGCTAAGAGAGTTTTTGAACGAAAGAGACTAAAAGGACCAGATCAAAAAAGAGCTTGTGAGGAAATCTTTAATGTGAAAACTCCAATCAGACCAGCTGCCGTGAAGGGAAGTAATTGCAAATCTGTGCTCTTTGATGCAAATATTCTAGCAAAAGAGCTCCAAAAGTTAGGAAATGATCAATGGAGGATAATGAGTGAAGTTTGGATGGAGCTGATGTCCTATGCTGGCATTAATTCTAAACGAAATCAACATACTTCGCAACTCAGTCAGGGAGGAGAACTCTTGACATTTGTTTGGCTATTGATGAATCACCTTGGCTTGGGAACACCATTTTGCAAATGCAAATACCAAAATCGAACCAACATGGTTAATATAGAGTAACTTGACTGTCATGAGCTGCTTGCGTGAAAGAGTGCAAATTTTGGGAATGAGTTGTCAATTTCCTTAGAGATGCAGTGTGTTTTGGGATGAGGGCAAAATGGTAAATTTTGGATAGGGAAAAAGGGCAAGAACAGTGCCATTTTCTCCGAACTAGTTGGTGTTTTCTTTTTGTGGAAAAAGCCATCCCTTAAGGAGGCACGTAGGATGATGAATTGTAGTGTTTTTGTTACTTTAATGTTCTTTTTGTGGAAAAAGCCATCCCTTAAGGAGGCATGTAGGATCACGAATTGCAGTTGTTTTTGTTGCCTTAATGTTCTGTTGAATTTCTAAGGAAGTTATGAATTTAGTTATAGGAATTCTTAGATCTTTTACATTGACCAACATCAAAGTGCAGGAATTTACAGAGCTTAGCTTTTCAATACCGTTGTTATGTTGATTTTGCCTTTAAATCTTCTTTGGATTTGAAATATTTATAAGTGATGTTATTCTATCTGTTCATTACTTAAAAGATCTTTAAGAAAGATTTAAAAAGTACAGAAATTTTTGTCATATTGTTTTCAATAAGAGGATTGCATAATGCTCTTTCTTTCTCAACTATGAATTCGGTGCCTCTATTCATCATTATGGTCATAAAGTATTTATTGCAATGAATATCTCTACATGAACACCAAAAAGCCTCCTGTGTAGAATTCTACCTCTTCCATAGCCAAACAACGACACAACCAGAAGACCGTAAGTAGGTAAGGGTTATCGGAATTACTTAGTCAATACAGTCACCTGAAGTCTTTAGAAAAATCCTTGGATAAAAAACCCAAGAACTCTCAACCACAAAAAGCCAATTTCGTCAAACAGAGCTCGTGGGATCAACTTCATTATCTTCTCATATCAAAAGCCAATAAAACAACAATCCTTTGTACACAAGTCGGCATAGGTCTTGTGACGGGTCACCCCTTCCTCTTTGGTGAGGCGTGGACTTGCACTATGGTGGGTCTACACTATCCCGCCCCCTCTGAATGGCTTTGCATAAATTCTTAAATATGAGTAAACAACTTTGCATTATTGAACAGTAAAAAAAGTTAAAAGTTTAATCCAAATTTTAGTTTGTAAGTTGGAGGGAGAAATTTATATTTAAATGATGACCTAAAAATCTTATTTATCTGATATTAGACAATACTAAATCAACACCCTCTATACTCACCGAAATAGCTCAAGATACAGGGGTTTAAAGAAACCTTTGAACTCTAATATCATATTTCAAAATTAAAAAAAGAAGAAAAATACACAGAAGGCAATAGTGTTCTATTCAAGTGAAAAATGAAGACATAGTTGGCCCCCAAAAGCTTTTACTGTCTTATTCCCTTGATAAAAAGAATGGACATTCGTGTTTCATATTATATATATGTATAAAAGTGGATTTGCATGTCATACCCGGAAAAAGATTCCAGCGAGAAAAGCCGTGTAGGTTTACAGGACAAGTTAATTTTGATAGAGTAACGTTTGGGCCTTTTGGAAAGGGCCTAGCTTCGTAATATTGCTGTCACGTCACCGTTAGATCCCCCGACACAACCAACTCCGCCCAATGTTTTGCCTATCTTGGAATAATGCCAACTACAACGTTTGCTTCCAAGATATAGCGCAGCCGGACGAGCGGCTGTAGAAAGGTATGTGGTCAGAAATTGTCTTTCCGGCATCAGACTCTTGGGATCAAGACGCCTTCTCATATGCATGTTCTACACCCAAGGTATTGACCTCACTTAAAATTCAACCTGATTTAGAAATGGGATGTTACTGTTGTGGACAAATGGGCTTGCAACGGTTACCATTTTCTAAAGAACTGAGGTATGTTCCTAGACAATGTACTAGAGAATACGGCTTTTTCTTTTTGTTCTTTCTTTTAGCTACTTATGTTACCTAATATATTGTCAAATTCCTGGAATATCTCCAACCATGATATGCATTCTAAATATGTGCACGAACTGTCCAGTTTCCAGACAAAGAGCATGAAACCAAAGAGCTACCCAAACTGAACAATATAATTTGCAACAAAAAAGCCCTAAAATTTCAGAGCATGAAACCAAAGTGCTTCCTATGCTTATTTAAGTGAGGCTTTGGTGATGAAAGACCCATCAGTGCTGGTGAGTTCCCGGTTGTTTCTTCATGATTGGCGTTGGAAAGTGAAGTGCCATTACTGTAGTTTCAATATGTGTCTGTTTGGAATACTACAAGAAGAGAAATTCATTTAAGAATTCTAGCTGTTTCGCCATGACTGGCTTTTGAGGAAGTTGACAGGGTCATGGGGACCAAACCAAGTGCAATCTTGCCATTCAGTAATTACTTGTGCGGCTGGTTCTTCTTCTTCCTTGCCAGCAACATATCGACCTGAACCTAGAAGATCTATTGTTCATAACGGTGTTGTTGGTGTTGTTATTGGTGGTGATGACGTTGCTGTTGCGGGAATCCAATATGGCTTCAAAGAGTTCTAGAGGTCCACTGCCACCAGATTTGGGGTTGATCATCAATGGACAAATTTCATTCGAGAAATCTGCTTTTGCCTTTTATACTCAAATTCATTGCAGAATTCTTGTTTTCATTTTTCTGCCAATCCTTCTCTATACTAAATATCTTCTTTTGCTTTTAACATAAATTTTTTTTCTTTCTGAATAGTGTTACAATAGAATATTATAAACATTCATCAAGCTGTGAATAAAGTATTTATATAGATACGTTATTTAAGATTCAAATAGATAATGTTATTTTTTTCTCAAGAAATCACGAGTTCTGTTCAAAGTCATGGGCATGATGAAAGGAAAAAGTGAAAAAAGAAAAAAAGAAAAAGAGGGAAGAGGTTGGAGCTGAGAAAGATGATGAAAATTCTTGAATAAGAGAATATACATGAGTCTACCATGGGCCTTTCAATTATAGTCAATTGCTTCTATATTAATAAAAGTGAAGGCATGAAAACATAAACCTAATTACTTGCAAACCAACAATACCATTTAAGTTACTTATTCAAATTGGTGTGCAACCTTCAACCTTGGATAACACCAATAAGGTTGCACACCAATACCAGTTAGTTGAACACTTTGACAGATTCCAAAATCTACTTTGCGTAGCTCAACATTTTAGAGCTTATTAAATGAAATACGTATTCTATCTCATATATGCAGCCAAACCTTGTTTCATTCAGTCCTTCCATGAAAGGGATTAAGAATTCTTCTCTGCTCATTGGACTGACATCACCAATATCCTTGGTGTATTAGAATATCTTATGGCGGTCCATATATGAGTAACTAGACACAAATGAAGGAGCTTGCTTCATAAGAACCACAAAACCTTTAGCCATAGCTTTCAACTGCTTCAGAGGGCCCGGTGGGTTGTGCCTATGTTTCATCAGGAGGCTCCAACAATGCTCTGTGGAAAATGCTGGAGCCGCATCCAGATATTTCCCCATGATTGGCAGTGGATGAAGTTGACAGGGACATGGGCGCCAAACCAAGCGCAATCTTGGCACTCGGTTGATTACTTCTGCAGCTGGTTCTTCTTCTTCTTTGCAGCCAACACATCAACCCTGAACCTAGAAGATCTGTTGTATGAACGGGTGTTGTAGGCGTCGTTATTGGTGCCAACAGTGTTGGTGCGGGAATCCAACTTCTTGAACGAGTTCAAGAGGTCCACCGCCACTGGAGTTGGACTGATCATCATGGAGAAACTCTTATAATTGTCGGTGGTGGTGGTGGGTCTCGACTATGAGCTGGGGCTCCGTCATGTTCGAAGGGAGTGACGGAGGGGCGGAGGTTTCCTTGAATCCGCTGGAGACATCTTTTTTTTTTTTTTTTCCCCTGCTTTTGAGAATCGTTCTCCCTGTTTCTTCTGCAAGATTTAAACTTGTTCTACTTTCTGCATCGGGAAGAAACCAACAATCCATTTATATGCTTGTACATAAATTACGAAGATGAAGGAAAATGGCTACAAATGAGAAAACCAAACTAGTTATTTCCACTTAACGAATTCCAAAATCAAGCCACACAACAATTTTTGTACATATAAAACTTAATAAATCAAAACTGTTAATTCACTTAGATTTACAATATGAAAGTAGCTAATTGGAATCGAGCATATTTGAATATTATGAGTCCAAAAGAAGAAAAGGGAAGAAGAAAATAGACAACCACAAAATACAAGAATTGCAAATTCTAATTCAAAAAAGCAGATTCCACGATTACAAAATGAGAAATTTTATAAAATTGATTTATTAAATCAATAAAATAAGTCTATATAGTCTAAATAATAGAGATAGAAATATATAGGAGAAGGATAAGAAGCCACATAAATATATATTGATGTATGTGTAGGATATACAAACATAAAAAAAAAAGGCCTTTGACAACTATCATTTCTCACTTGCCACAAAAAGAAGAGAAATCAAGAAAAGATGTTAAAATTTGTGAATACAATACTTAAGTCAAAAATTACAATATACAAACTGCAATGGTATCATGTTCAAAAAAGTACTATAAAAGAAAATAAAAAAATATTTCCTTAATAAAAGGTAACTTCCAAAGCTCACCATAGCCCAAAAACATTGCTAGCTATGCATTCTTTGTTTAACAGTTTCAGGCCTCCAAAGGAAGTTTTGGTTTTCCAAGATGGACACCGAATAAGTTTCTATTTGATACCAACTACTTCTAATCAGCTTTCCATAATTAATATCATCAAACCATATTAAATAAACAAATAAAAAAATCAACAAAAAATGCAGCACTCACCCAAAGCATGAAACTGCTTCTACACGAAAGTCAGGGGAGTGGTTCCTATGCTTAGTCAAGCGAGGCTTCAATAATGAAGACCCACCGATGCTAAAGAGTTCCGGGCTATTTCTTCATGATTGGTGGTGGAAAGTAAAGTGCCAATGCTGTAGTTTCAATATGCGTCTAGTTGGGAGACTATAGGAATAGGACATTTTTGTTCTTTCATTTTATGAACTTTTGTCATTTTCTTTTCCGCTAAATTCTGCTCCCCATACTCTGTTCTACTTCTGTATCCAAAATTTAACAGCCAAATAAACAAAAATAAATGAGGATAAAGGTTAGTATGTAAATTTCTATGATAAATTGAGAGTAAAATATTCAAATGATAAAGATAGATCTAAGCATAAACATATCTACAATATGTGAAGTAATTCTCGAACCATGTTCCTGCATTTCATCAACTTCTCTAAATTTTACATCTTATATTTAAAAACTAAGAGATATTGAGAGACAAAAACAAAGAAAACTTAAAAGGGAAGAAAGAGGTACTTCAACTTCTGTGATGGATTGAGCTAAAATGAAGAGTAACATACCTTGGGTCAATCAAGACCTACGTCTCTCTCAAATCTTTGCAACAAGATGAGCACGTTGAGATGTCTGACTTTCACAAAGATGACAGACTATGTATTCCCTTATGCAATTTTGTCAAACGCAGCATCCCCAAATCAAATCAAATCAAAAGGAACACTGAACCAACACATCCCGGATGAGAAAACAGCAAGGCGACCCATGGATCACCGAAGAAGCAAGAAAAGTCGATCAGGATCAGGAACCCGTCAAGCTGAAAGAGAAGCAGAGAGGGCAAAGAAAGGAAAGGGAAAGGCAATTGTACCCTGGAGAAGGAGCTTATCAGCGGTCTCGTTGGGATCCATGGAACATTCTTTGAGCATTGCGTGAATCTCCTCGTCAGTGTGGCTGCCGGCGATCTCCTTGATATCCTGGATCATCTTCCCAGGGATTAGAGCCTTGGACCCCCCACCGCTCATCTTTGCAACTCCAGGAAAAGAGAAACTCCGACACTAAATATTATTGAAATAAATATATTAATGAGTGAGCTTATCTGTGTACAATTGAAGAAACAGAAGCAGAGGAAAACAGAGAAGGCGAAAACGAAGCTCCAGAGGGATTGGCGTGGAGTTGATAGTAGGAGAAAAGCGGCGGAAGAGAGAAATTTTTCCTTTTTATGGGTTTTTGAATTTGATCTACGTGAAAGAAGGAAGGAAAGAAAGAAGGAAAAAAAGAAAGGGGAAGAGAAGAAGAGAGAGAGAGAGAGAGAGAGAGAGAGAGAGAGAGAGAAGAGGGAGGGAGCAAAATGAAGTGTGTTTTTTGGATTGTAGAGTTTTTGGGTTTTTCTCCCTTTTATTTCTTTTTTTTTTTTTCCTTTTCTTCACCTTTCTTTTTTTTCCCTTTTTCTTTTCTCTTTTCAATTCCTTATTGCCAGAGGCTTTCCAAATCCAACCCAAACAGAGCCTATGTTACCATACTTAATTACTTAAGTAATTACACTACTCGACTCCTAATCATTTCATGGTTCTTGTTATGCAACTACGAATAGAGTAAGCTTCTTCAGGAACTCACCTGGTAGAATTTCTAGTTCCAAAACAGAAAGCAATATTGCTGTCCGGTGAGTACTTCTTTGGCTGGCTCTTCTTCTTCTTCACAGCCAACGATCCCTCCTACACACCAATGTTGTCAGTGTTGTCACTGGCGGTGGTGGCATTGTTATTGCAGGAATCCAATAGCTTCAACGAATTCAAAAGTCCCATCGCCACTGGAGTTGGAGTTGATCATCATGGAGAAATTCTTAGAATCTTCAGTGGTTGTGGTGCGCATTGTGTATGAGGTGGGGCCTACCATCATGTTCCAAGGGAGTGGTGGAGGGGCAGGACGCTTCCAATCCACTGGAGAAATCGTCTTGTCCTTTTTCTTCCAATCCTTCCCCCTATTGCTTTATGACTTCAACAAGTTATAATTTCTACATTATGCCACATCCAATTATATGTGAGTAATTTAGTTATTAAGCTGAAGAACAATAGCCAATAACTTAACCTGTTCATTTTCACTTCACTCTTATTTTATATTGGAAAATTAAGACAAGAGTATATATTGAACCTTATGTGTCAAAAAATCAAAAAGATGAAGAAAGTGGGCAGCCATAGAATACAATATTTAGTAAATTCTAGTTGACAAAATAGAAAAGCTCATTGTAAAATAAAAAGACTTCATAAAGTTACTTTTATCAAATCAATAAAACAAGTCTATACATTTCAATAAAAGAGTGGTGAGGGATTGGAAGCCATTTACATTGGTCCATGTGGAGGATATGCAAGCATGGGAAGGAAGACCTTTAACAATTAGAAATTGCCTCACCTGCAGAAACATGAAGAGATATCAATAAACATATGTTTTTCTCTACGGATTTAATGCTCAGGACATGAACTTAATGAACATAAGTAAACAAGGCCACATGAACATGAGAAAAAAGAATGTATTTCTTTAATAAAAAGTAACTTCTAGGATAAATATGCATAATGAATATTCAAGCACCATATGCATTGCCTTAACAAGAACCCAAAGCTCACCATACTTAGATCCAAGAGCCATAAAAAGCTTTGCCACCACATCTTCTTTCCTAAGAGTTTTAGGACTTCCAACTTCTCTTGGTTTACTGTAAGCTGTATAATAATCAAGCTGCCAGTGGTCTAAAGTTCAAAGTTTGAACCTTCCAATTAACTCTACACAAAAGATGAATGACCAGACACAAAGAAAAAGCTTGCTTCTTAAAAACCACAAACCTTAGCCACAGCTTTCATCTGCTTCCCAAACAGAGGGTGAGTGGTGCCTATGCTTCATCGAGCAAGGCTCCAACAATGATGTGTGGCCAACGCTGATGAAGCTTCCAACACTTCTTCTTTTCTACCAATGCATCAATTTTGAACCTAGAAGGTCTGCAGACCACCGTTGTTGATATTGTTATTGGTGGCGATGGCATTGTTGTTCCAGGAAACCAACAGCTTCCACGATTTTGAAAGGCCAACCACCACCAAAGTTGGGGCTAATCATCATACAGAAATCAATTGTCGGTGGTGGCAGTGGGCATGGGCTATGAGGTGGGAGCTATCGTCAAGTTCAAAGTGTGTGTGGAGCAGGGAGAGCAGGATCCATTGAATACTTTGAAATTTGGTTTCTCCTTTTCCTTTGAACCCTTCTCCCTATCTCTTCAAGATTTTGACTAGTTCTACTTGCTGCAATAGAAAAAATCTAAATATCTAACTCATTTTCTTCTTCGCCCGTGTTTTTGGAATCTTCAGCATACTCGACTTCCGTTGCCATCCATTCCTCGGGCCTCGAAATATTGACCGAACTCGATGAATAGTATGCCTCCTTGGCTTCTCTATAATCAAGCCCATGGTATGCTTTTTTCCGCTTTAGAGGTCCAAGACGATCCAAGCTTGCAAGATAGAGAGCACGCACCTGCTCTGCATACTTGAGAGTTCCCGCCAAAAACACCATGGCAGTGGGAATCCATATCTTACTTTGGGGAAAATATATATAGAAGATATAAGCACTAGTCAGAACCTGAAAAACAAGTACCGTTAAGTGCCTAAGCCAAAGCTGATTATCCTCAATAGCAAAAGATGTAATTGCGTCGGGGCCTCCAAGATGCAGCAACAGAAAGGAAGCCCAAAGTGCCATGAAGTCATCACTCCCACCCTTCAGTTTACTGGCATTACCTATGTTTCGGGAGATTAGTCCGATGGCACTAGTATCAAGAAAATCCCAAAGCAAGTATGCCAGCCATATGAGTCCATTTAGCGGTTTCTTTCCGCTTCGTTTTCTGAAGGGCGCTGAAAAAATTAAAAATACTTGCAGCGAGAGGCTTAGGAGCATACAGCCTCGGATATTCCATGCTTCCCACAGTCTCTTGATGCCGCTGAGTAGTGACATAATTGTTGTTTCTCTGTCTTCTTATTTCCTCAGCATATACACTTGAGGTCAAAATAAATTTATATTCTGTCAAAGAACAACTAACGAAGCTTAATTTCTAGGTTGTCAAAAATAAGAGCAAGAGACAGATAAATTCATATGCTGTTATGTGGGTGGTCCTCACTAGGCATATTATGATTGACCAATTCATGGTTAAATATATGATTGCTCAGATAGTAATTTGTAAAAGGAGTTGACTTAATACTGTAAGGCTTCCATACGGAACCACCACTATATATATATATATATAATCTTTTTTTTTGTTTTTTTTTTTTTGTTTTTTGCCATGTTTAAAGGAGGAGGGGAGAACATATCTTGAACTCTAGTCCGGCTGAAGCCCCCCGCTACACTTGAGCTGCGGCGGTTGGACAACCAACAATAATATGTTAGTTAATAATTTTTAGTTTAAAAACTCAATTTAGTTAAAAATTAACTGAAAAGTAGGGAATCTTACTTAAAAATTCATAAGCAAAAGTTAAACAATATAAAATTTATAAAAAGGGTCCCATCCCAAGTATAGGTTAATCCACAGCTGATGAGATGATAAGGTAATGCACTTGAAAGTTGGACTTCTATACAATGTTACAATATATCTTTTCTTCCATAAATCTAGTTTATAAAATATAAATATCGTGAACACTATTATACCAATACATTGATAATATTGAACAAAAGCCAAATTTCAATATGTTTCTTTATCTTGAGTCTAAGAAAATACTTAATATGGAGATCCAATTCATGAGTGAAGAGTTTTTTCCACTTGTAATTCAGCTTCTAATATTATGTCAAAGAGCTTAATTTACGCCAAAAGTGTATGGGAACTTACATCACTATCTAACAATTTTCATAAGAATACTTCCTTTGCGGGAATATTACCACTTAGGAAAACTATAAGAATAGTGAAGACAGAATTTATGGACGAAGAAAAAAGAGGGTGGCATAAAGGCATTGATGGTACGTGGCAGCCTCATCAAAGAGAAAAGGAAAAACCAATTACCTCACCCTGGCCTCAGGCTTGCAGATGCTCAGTTCGGCGACGGTAGTGGCAGTGTCATATTCTACGGTCTCTCCGTCGCTTCGTTTATAATTATTCTGCAATTGGGTATTGGTTTATAACAAATATTTAAAAAGGGGGGGAAGGAAGTATCTGTTGTCTAAGAAATTGTTCATATATTGACGCAAACTAGAAATGTCAGTGAGTGACATTTAAAAAGTAGCTAATGGAAGCGTAGAACCCACTTAATCATGGATAAAGAAGGCCCGAAGAATAGTTTTAGGAAAATCAACTGCCCCGAGTTTGAGACAGGAGCAAAAGGTAGAAGAGTTACCACGCAAAATGACCCACCATGTCAATGTTCTCTTTATATAACTAAATGCATACCAAAGGATGTTCAACCTGGGGTCATCCCACTCCCCAATTATGGCGCAAAGTCCAGACAAAAGTTTAATTCTAACACCTCTGTTGGAGCTTGTGTTACGGAATAGTTTATTAACTTCTTTAGAAACTAGGACTTGGAGAGGAATGAGGGGGTCTGTGAGGTAGTAAAAAGAGTCGCAGAGGATATTTATCATGATCTAACGTACCAATTCTCGTATTGTTGTTGAGGGGAAAGATAACAGTGGCTCCAATGCCAATGTCAAACTGTAAATGCTTTCCTTGAAGATCCCAGTTCATCTTCATCATCTACCGAATGCCAGATACCGTCGAAGAGAGATCAACCAGTAGATAACAACATGAGGAAGAAGTTACCGAAGATCAAGAGGAGACTCAGAATTGGAACAGTTTATTGCAGAACAAGCAAACAGCTAATGGATAAAGAGCTTACCACAGGAGAAAGAAGTTGCTTAGTAAACTACTAGGTTAGATAATGCAATTAATAGGTTTAACCATCTAACTTAAAAGTTAGTTCAATAGTTAGAAGAGCATTTCATTCAATTAACTTTTATTACAAATAATCACATATTCAATTTGGGATTTTTATCTTACACACACTCCCATCAAGCAACAATGAGTTTAAATTTATATGGGATAAAATAGATTCAAACTAAATTCTGATACTAAATTAAAAAATTCATAAGTTTAATCTAAAAATTATTATAAAAGTTGAAAAGATATTTTTTTATTTAGATATTATTACAAAAGATCACATATGCGATGTGAAAATTTTTTCTTATACACAAATGCATCCAATTTTCATGGATTTGATGATAAAGTTGTTGGACCCGCAATTTACATGTCCAGTAAGGAAATAGCTCCGACTCTTTGGGATCATTGGGATGACCGACATGGGAAATAGCTCATCATTGGTTATGGATTACTTCCTTTTTAAGGATCTGGTAGTGAAGATGAGAACACAAGATTTGAACTGGAGATTACCAACTTTTATAAGGGTCATAGCCTTACGGGTTCACCGTTTGCTCTTCACTTACAACTGGCCAGGAAATCAGGACTTAGCAAACAAGATGACCTGGAATGAAAATCTAAGTTGGGACTTGTAGCCCTCCCGGACCAGGAACAGCAATGACAAATATGAGCAAGAAATGTCCGGTTTCCAGACAAAGAACATGAAACCAAAGAGCCACCCAAAACCGAACCATATAATTTGCAACAAAAAAAGCCCGAAAACTTCAGACCTAGATTCCGGAGCAGCGTGAATGAACGAAATTCTAATGCCGCAGCATAAGAACAACACAAAGCCAACCCGGCGCTAAGATTTAAGCCTGAACACGAAGACTCCAGGGGGGTGAGCATTTACCTTTTGGACCAGAAGCGTGAGACTCCCTTCTGGTTGAATCAAACATGTTGGGTTCTGAAGCTTCGGGATTCGGCAATGACGAACAGCCTGAACGAAGACCAGAAGCTGAACTGAAGTAGACTCTACAATTTTGTTTTCAGTATTTCATGTAAATAAGCCGAACCACTATGTTTCTTAATAAGTGTAAATAATGTTCTTGCATGAGGGTTTCTTTCATGTGTGCGATCTTTCCATTCTAAGGTTGCTGACATGCAGTTTGTTTCTGAAGAAACTTTGCTTTATGTTGTTGGAGCCGGACAGCGTCGGAGGCATTTTCGGCGTCTTGGGCAAAGAGTTGTTGAAGCAACGCTAGTGAAGCATCAGTATTTGCTTGCTTTCCAAGGTAACGGGTTTTTTTTTTTTTAGGAAAAAAAAAAAAGAAAAAGATTTCTAGTGGTCCATTGTGCTTAACTTTTGGTCGTGGAGAAAAGAAAGTTTTTGCAAAAAATGTTTCCATTTAATATTATTCAAAAATCGTATATTTTTTATGTAAAAATTTTAACTTAAATGATGTTTTGCACACTGAACATATTTAAATGGTTCAAAGTTAAATAAAAGTTAGAATGGTACCATGAAAAGTGTCAAAAATCTAACTATAAAAATAAAAAAAAAATAAAAAAGCTCATGAATAAAGAGAAAATTACTTTAAACATGATCAAATAATTGTATCTTTACATTGTGAAGGTTTCTACCACAACTCTACTTCAGCAAAGTAATGAGTTACTGAAGAACATATTATGGTATCATAATCTTTGGATCTCAATTTGAAAAGACAAATTTTAGAGAACTTGTAGTGATACAGTTCGGCTTAAGTCCAAAGGAAGGAATCAGAGATCCATCCAAATGAGAAGATTATGTACTCGAGGTATCGGTGTTCCCAACTTTTGTTATTTTGCTGTTGGCTAGTCCTTTGGCGTTTAATATTTCCGCCTGTCCTGTGGTCGCCAATTGAACAAGGGACAGTTAGTTCAACTTAATTTTTGCTAGTAATGGAGGAAGACTGACAGGACACCTCTGTGAAATTCTTGGTGCGTTGCTTACGAGGTGCTCAACCAGCTGAGCTGTACACATAAATCTCGTCAAAGGGAAATTTTTTTCTTTTTCATTGTCAAGCAGATGTTAGCAACTAGCATGTAATTCTATTAATAAGGTCCAATACAATTGTTCTTCATCATAGGTGTTTCCCTTCTTAAAGTTAGAGCATCTGTATTCATTTTATTCACATATTTTGGCTGCAAAGATTTGGGTGAGTTGAAGAGAAAAAGAGTTCGCTAGAAGAAAATGTCACTGAATCAGGATGCTTCACTAGCATCCGCTTCAGTTTCTTCTTGTAAGAAGCGCTTGGAAAGCAAGAAAGTCACGACGAATTTCCAAATTGTACGTGCAAAGAATGGTCTTTCATCAAACAATTAGACAAAAGAAGCAAACAAAGAAAAAGGTGGTGAAGTATCGTTGGCAAAGTATGAATTGGTTTGGAGGGAAGGTATACATTCCCAGCTTTTACCATCACGGGAACCCTTTATACTCTCCTTCCATGGAATTACGTCAATTAAGGATTACTCTTCAGCTAGATGTCATTCATAGATGAAACTAAGAAAAGAATCTAGATAACATAATTCTTTCCCCAACAGACTATATATACAATTCACATTTATATCACATTCAATACCATTTTAACGAAAATTCAATCGCTTACTTTGCTTGTTTTCAGCACACCAACATGAGTAACTCCGACACCCTATACCTGTTAAGAAATAAAATTCAAACCATTTTTAAATAAGAAAATGACATGTTCTTGATTTGAAAGCCTTAATGCAAATAGAAAAAAAAAAAAAGGTTGAAATTTGATGCAAGTTATTTTTGTAACTATTGGTTTTTAATTGATTAAAGAATTAAATAGAATCCATAAAAAGAATCACGATGCACCAATGGTCATGAGATTTTTTTTTTGTTTTTAAATTTTTTTCAATAAATATAAAAAAGGAAGCATAAACAACAAAACAAAAAATTGAGATAATTTGTCACATAAGTTTATTATTAATTCATTCGAATGAAGAATTGGTTGCAATTCATCCAGCCTTTACATTTTTATTTTTCAACTTAATATCATAATCTTATTTTATTCACATTTTTTTGTTTTGATTTCAAGTTTTACCAAAACTTTACAAGATCCAAATTAAGCATTTGTCAAATCAAACTCACAAAGAAACAAAATCAACAGAACTAACCACTGCATACAAAACATGCAACTGTTCCTCCTTTGAACCAGACAAGCCATATCAAATGGACTCCCGTTTTTGGTACTGTTCTTGGTGTTGTTGAGGGAATCCAGGGCTTAATTGACTTTCAGAAAAACTTGGAGGCACTAGAAGGAGCATGGCGTTCAAAAATTGATTATTGAAAAACATATGATTTTATTTCTCCCCTTGAATCAAAATGCTTGCAGAAAATTCATACAAACTTTTCTTTTTCGAGAACAACAAACATTAGCAATACCCATGTTGATAAAGAAACCTAAACTTCGTAACGAAGCCAACCTGTTGTGGAACTTGATGGCTTTCTCACCCTTTCAACACGTCAAAGCCTTACCTTACGTTCCTCCAAAAATTCAAGGCTTCATTGTCGAACCTTCTTCCTTCATCCTCCTATTTTGGGCCTCAATCCCATTGTCTTTACATCAATTCTGTTGGGTTGTTACTTTTTTGAATCGGACCTCCCTTGGGCCGCAGCTCTCATCTACCACTGAAATATATTTTGTATAAGTGACAGTAGTTACACATGCTTGTTTTTTCTTACTCATTATTTGGATTCAAATCCATATCAGGTATCGCTTTGTCATGTAATTCTTCCTCACAGATCTCTAGAGACATGTTACAGACATTTGAAGGGGTGGGCTCTGGTTTAATGGTGTTTTCTGGGTCAAATCCTGATTAATAGTCTTACCAAATATAGGTTTGAATTCTTTCTCTTCCTTTCTTGGGTGCGTGTGTTATAAAAGAAAAAAACAAAAAAACAAAAAAAAAATGTTACAGGCATTTGGATTTGGAGGTATGACTCATCGAGGTCACGAACCAGTTGAACCTTTCCCTGTTTTCAGGCCCAAATGAATCACCAAGGTTGCAGACGATCAGGACGCATTTTATAAACATGTGAGAGGAATTCTTTTCATTGCCACCCCAAACTCATTAGAAGCATAGAAAGATAAAAACATGTTTGTCTAGATTTTATTATCACAAAATAATAAACCACTAATAATGGGATCCACCATTGCCAGGAATGAGGTTTGCTCGAATGTCTGAGAGTTCTAACGTGGCCTTCTCGAGTTCCCCTATCCCAGCGCTGCCGCCTTTGTATTCGCGCCAGTGGCTTTTGCTTAGAGGTGCTGCCAATAACAGAGCTGTGACGAGCGCTGCTACAAGCCCAATAAGCGCCGGAGAGCTAAACCCACCTCGGGCTTGACCCGAATTTTGAGGCTGACTAGGCGAAACGGGGCAAGAGACGCAAAAATCTGGGTTTCCAGCAAATGAACCGTCGGTGAAGATGCCAAACTGTCCGCAAGCAGGAACAGTTCCCACTAAATTATTATAGGACAGGTCTAAGGTCACGAGACTTGTCATGTCGCACATCTTGTCTGGGATATGGCCAGTGAGCCTGTTGTGAGAAAGATTAAGTGTGCTGAGAATCCTCAACTGAGAGATCTCTTCTGGGATTTCTCCAGAGAGATTGTTTCGGCTGAAATCGATAGAGGTGAGGGAAGGACAGTGGGATATTGAGATTGGGATCTCACTGATAAAATTGTTGGCGCTGAGGTTAATTTTTGACAACATTTGTAATTCAAAGACTTCGCTAGGAATCTCACCCGAAAATCTGTTCATTTGCAACGACAAAGTTTCCATTCTTTTGAGCTTTCCAATTGCCGGAGGAATTTTGCCGCCGATACTATTGTTGGAAAGCGCGAGAATTCCGAGTGCTTCTCCTGACATTTCGGATGGCAGCTCGCCGGAGAACAGGTTATCATTGGCCTCAATCATTTCCACGTAGGGCAAGTTCAGAATTCCAGCCGGCATCGTCCCGTTGAGTAGGTTCTTCATGACTCGGATTTTTGTTAGGGATTTGCAGTCACCGAGCTCCTCAGGGATTGGCCCAGAGAAGGAGTTTTGCATCAAGACTAGTATCTCCAACTCCCCACCTTTACACAAATCATGAGGAATCGGTCCAGTGAGTTGGTTATTGGTGACGTCAAGCATTTTGAGTTTTCCATTCCGGCCTAAGTTCTGCGGGAGCTCAAACGTAAAGTTATTCCCCCATACCTGAAGCACTTCGAGATTTGGGAGGTCACCAATAAACACAGGTATTCGACCGTGAAAGTGATTACTGAAGATATTGATAAGCACAATATTGTTGAGTTTTGAGAAACTTTCTGGGATTTCTCCAGTGAGCTCGTTGAGGGAAAGATCCAGACATTTCAATTTGTACAAACCAGAAAGCTCCGAAGGTATACGGCCAGTGAGGCGGTTCATTTGTAGAAGCAACGTGTGCAAGTTCTTCAAAAGTCCCAGGCTCGAAGGAATCTCCCCAGTGAGGTTACAGCTTGCCATGTCGAGGACTGTAAGCGAACTAAGCGATCCCAGCGCCGGAGGAATACCCCCTGTGTAATTGTTGTAGTACCCTAAAAAGATTCTTCTGAGATTCTTTAACCGAGATAAACTAGCAGGAACTTCGCCTGTGAGAGCGTTGCCGTTCAAGCCCAAAAACTCGAGGCTCTGAATCTCCAAGTAACTCTCTGGAATCTGACCAGAAAAGAAGCTCCCCCCGAGGGAAAGGTGTTTCAGGTTTTTCAGATTCCCGAGCTGCACCGGTAGAGGCCCGGAGAAGTTGTTGTTGTAAGCATCAAGAACCTGGAGCTCCGGCATCCTAAGACCAATTTCTCCAGGAAATTTTCCGGAGAAGTTGTTGTTGGAGATGTTGAGGACCTTGAGCGACGTAAGCTTCGCCATATCCGGCGGTAGTATCCCCGAGAGATTGTTGGTCGCGATGGTGAGATTCACCAACTTGTCCAGCAACCCAATCTCCGGCGACAGAAAACCGTGGCTAGAAGCATTAGTCACGTTGAGAGAAACAACCCGTAAGTTCTCGTTGCATGAAACACCGGAGAAGGAGCAATGGGCCGATGGGGTGGAAGAGTTCTTCCAATCCGCCAGTGCAGAACCTGTGGGCCCGATAATGGCCGCCTTGAGCGTCAACAGCACTTCGAGATCACTCCCATACGAATAACAGCACGTTGAGAAAACGAAGAGAATTAGATGAACTTGCAGAAAAATACCTATCAAAAAATCTCTCATTTTTTTTTAAGATGAACTCCCTTTGGTTCAGCCGTCAACGTTGGTTTATTATTGCAGCAATTCAAGTAGATGGGTATTATATATTACTCGAACCCGCCGGAAATTGTTTAACTGGTACTATATTCTCATTCATGGAGAATCAGCTAATTAGGTTGCAGAATTGACCTTAAAATACTATGGCATACCATGAAGAACAAGCTTTTTGTTTGAAAGAGCCAATGACAAAACAAAGAGGGTAAGACCACTTTATGCAAGATAAGAGGTGTTTGAGGTAATGCAGAATAAAGTTATGTTCCTAGGACACTACCAGAGCTGACCAACAAAATAAGAGAGTATCGTTTACTTTTGCCACCTTTATCCACCGTAAGAACAAATTCATATTCTCTCATGAAACAAGTCTAAATAATACTAAGTTTAAGATCCAAGTTAAAAGCTAATTTTTATATTTAAGTATTATCTAAAGATTACATCTTTTTAATATAAAATTTTCATTTTCAATGCTAAAATGATTCTTCAATTTTTCTTTACTACTAAGAGTACCTTGCCTATATGATCACTTGTGAATTATTGTTCTATAGAGGGAGTAGCCTAGATAAGTAGTCTACATGTTCAGTCTCTCTAACGGCCTTAACTCATGACCCACTATTTCTTATCATAGAGCTTCGTGGAAACAACATCCAGCTTCATGAAGTAGGTCGCTATGCTTTCCGAGCCAAAGGCTAACTTGCTGGAGGCCAAAAAGGAAGAGAACAGGTGTGATGCGACGACAAGTAGAGGGAGATACTGGCACATAAGGAAAAGGAATAGAAATGGTGCAAGAGGCTTATATGTGTGATAAATGAAGACCTAACGAACGAGTTCACTACAAGAGACTTATGCACACCATCTAACTAATGAACGAGTTCACTATTAGCTGGAGAATGCCTTGCAGTACAAGCTCAGAAGAACATCATTAATGCTATTTTGAAACTTTACATCTTGAGCGTATAGGAGATTTTCATCAAGGACGACATATCATTAAAGCCTTTTTCTTCATCATTCGCATTCTATTTGGTCTTTGGGTTCTTCTTCATCGCAACCTACGTCGGCAAGTTAACCACAAACACTTGCAGGACGTAGAAATGCAGCTGGTTTATGGCGGAATAGATGTCTTTAATAAACACGAGACTTAACAAAGAAAGGCATCAAACGTAAAATAATTCACTGCCCAACAGATTACATTTTCAATTTTTTTTTTAATAATCCAAAACTCCCTCCAAACTTTCTTTGATAACTTAACTTAGGGAGTAAAGCCCACTTCAAAGCATGCTTCAGTCAGAACTGCATATTCAACTGAGCTTTATATAGGAAATTAACACATTGTACTTGATTACATTTTCAATCCTAGGATCCTCAATAAAGAACAACACCATAATAAGTCGCGGAGCAAATTGGACAGCACCCAATCTTGCAAGACCAAATTAATTCTTCACAATCAACACCATCAGATCATATAAAACACACGAACTAACTGTTGGAGTTATGACTCAAATGTTGTTGGTGGTGATGTCGTTGAGGAATGGGGAGCACCAGAAAGGCTTAGGAATCATCAAAGGCATACCGCCACCAGAGTTGGGATTGATTATCATGGAGGAATAGTTGGAACTATTGCTTGTTGGAACCGCACTCATAAAGCTGCCAGTGATATGAAGTTCAAAGTTTAGAAATAACAAATACAACCTGATTATTAATTAGATGAGAAACGGCAGTGAATGCCAATTATCTCGGCGGGGGATAAAATCCCAAGGCCGATAAAAATAAGTCTTGGCCAGACCCACTGAGAAGCTGATCAAAGACTACACAACGTAGCATAATAATGAGGTCAACTAAGAGGCTCACACGTCTGTCCATTACGAACCCTTATACCATTTGTTCTCCTACAAATTGAACATTCTGAATTAGAAAGCCAAATTATCACCGTGTCTACACTGTCACGGTGATAATTTTATAGTTCACCATGTCTCATACAGTCACTTTTATAGTTCTACACTGACAAGAAATTAAAAATAAAAAAATTAAAGAATCGAGTACCCCATGCGCCCTCTGCCATAAAAGTTATGTAATTATCTTCTCAGCTTTAATAGAGCCTAAAGCATCATCTTTTAGGAGAGTTTAAGAATTGCCAATTATGGTGCCAGCTTTGTGCATTTTAGACTATGAATTAGAGCCTGGAGACATCTGTGGATTAGAAGGCAATGACAAATTGAAAAGCATCTTTGTCAATACCGTGTAAACTTGAGAAACTTTCACAGCTTCTAAAGTATGAAAACAGCGCATATGGAACTTAAAAGCTGCATTAGCATCACACATTCATGCTCATGAACCTGAAAAGGACATGTAAATCTACCTGAAAGGTCACAAGCAACTTGGAAATCAGGTTTTTCCATGCTTTTGTAACCTAGAGAGCCCCAGATGGCGAAAAATTCCCAGAAAGAGGAGGGAACATCTCCTAAGATTGGTTGGGCAGGATCACCAGCTTTCTCTGTCAAAACTCCAATGGCTTAACAGTTTGGCATAACTAGCATATGGTGAAGGCAAATAACAAAGAAGTCAAAGAAAGATCAAAAGAGAAGGTTAGGTAGAAAGACAATTTCCAGCCATTCATCACCTCTATCAAAGGTCATACAAAAATCCCAAAGCCCTTGATTCACATTGTATATACAATGAAATATGAAATACTAAAGATAGATTCAATATTAGACGCTTAAACAAGAAAATAAAAAGGTCATGCCTTCCTAGGCACTCAAACACTCAACTCAGCTGGAAGATGAAAATGATGATCTAGCCAAAATAAAAAAATATCCACCAAACCAATATGTTCTAGCTCTAGCTTAGATGGTATCTTCCCTACTTGTAAGAATTGATGCTGAGATAGAAATTAAAGACTCATGAGGTGAGCATGCATGTAACTTACAATTAAAAGAAAAATTTTGAAACAAAAAAAAAAAAAAAGAGGCCGTCCCTATCTATATGGTGGACAACTTTAAATTATTGAGCAATACATAGGGTAGTTGAACAGATTCTTCCCACAACCCATCTCAGTCTAACTCTCAGGCTCTTAATTCATGGCAACAACAATATCTGATGTTAGGACTGAGGCATCAAAAAGAGATTTTCTGTGAAAACAAGCAAACAGTAACCCAACTGAGGGAGTATCATCAAGTCTATTAACAAAAATAGTGTACTTTTATCTTCTTCAGATTCCAGCTTTGGTAGGAAAAGGCTAGAAAAGCTTCAAATAGATTTCTTTTGGAAAGGTTTAGTAAATGATTTCAAGTACACTTGGCGAATGTAGAACACTATTTGTTGCTCTATTCAGGAGTGTAGTTTCAGCACTATAAATTGAAGGTAGTCTAATAACAAACTGTCAGGGAAGTCATTCCACGTATTGGGGATAGAAAGAAATAATACCAAGAAAATAGTGGTGATACTGTAATATGAGAAAGGAAGTGTAATTTTCCAGCTAGGAGATTGTATGGATATGTGTGTACAGAAGCTATCAGAGTTGGAACGAATCCGAAAGTCACCTCATCTTCAAAGTAGGGAACAAAACCGCAGTCATCTTGGTATGATGTTTAATGTTTCTCATTTACAACAGTCCACCTAATCGTTCTTCCTCTTAACTTGTGCAAGCAGAATGATCAACAACAAAAAAAAAGCCCCATACAAACACTACAAGAGTCTTCTCAAGTGTTTAGGAGAGTATCCTACCAAAGATATTGAGAAAACTATTTCCTAACACACTGTGATTGCATCTTCCATTGTGATTGTATCCAACAGAGAATCAGTAAAGTTAAGAGTAATAGTCCAAAAGGTACCATATACAGGTAGACAGGGAACTATATGACAAGAAAAAGACAGTATTGTACCTCACTAGTTTGTACCCTTTGAATAGTGAACATCTACATCTTTACTTCATTCTTGGAAAATACATTTCAAAGCTGCACCCATTTCTTGTCTTTATCCTTCCTTAGTTCAAGGACCCCTGTTCCCGAATTAATAAAATTAATTTTAGCATTAGTGTAGTTCATCAAAAGAAAGAGACATGACAGGAACAATTTAAGAAATGGTGCGTACATAAAACTAACTTTTCAGGAAAAAAATCACATAAAAGACCATATTTCCGTTGCACACAAACCATTCCACAAGATATAAAGCTCTAAGACAATTCCCACAGGTTAAAGGGTCATCACACAACCAAAGAAGCGCAGAAAGAGAGAGGGAGAGATAATAAATTATGCAATTAAAGGGTCATCATACAGCCAAAGACCATATTTACGTCCAAATAAGTGATGCAATTAAGCAATGCATAAGGGTCATTATATAGCCAAAGACCATATTTACGTCCAAATAAGTGATGCAATTAAGCAATGCATAAAGGGTATAAAAGAAAAGGAATATATTTAGAAAATATAGAAGCTAACTTCCAAGCTCACCATAATGGCTCTGCAAGTGCCCAAAAGCATTGCCTGCTAATGCCTCCCTTCTTTATCATTTTACGACTTTCAACTTCTTTTTTGTTCTTTCAAGGTGTAGACTCGTGAAGCTCCCATCTGTCACCAACTGCTTCTAATTAAGTCTCCACAATTAATACCTTCAAATCAAATCAAACAAACAAATAAACAAAATCAACAAAATTCAACATTTACCAAAGCATGAAACTGCTTATTCCTAAATTCAGGTGAGCGGTTCCTATTCTCATTCAAGGAAGGCTTCAATGACACTGACAAACTAGTTCTAGCGATTTCCAAGCCGTTTCTCCATGATTGGCGGTGGAAAGTGAAGTGCCAATGCAGTGGTTCTAATATGTGTCTATTTGGGAGACTATGGGAAGAGGACCTTTCGATTACTCCATATTAGAATTCTGTCGTTTTCATTTCTCTTTGAATTTTATTCTCCATACTCAAGAGAAAAAAATAAATGAGGAAAATGCAGGTATATGAATTGATACATGGGAATTTATAAATGGAGAGCAAAATACCTGAATAATAAAGGTAACTCCAAGCAAATACATAACTATACAATGTGGAATAGTTTTCCGTCATTGCTTTCCCTGTATTTCAACAAGTTCTCTCAATTTTACTTCTTAAACTTAACAACCCTGGAGACATTGAAAGACAAAAATGAAGAACACCCAAGTAAAAGAAAAGAGTTATCTCAACTTTCACAGTGGATTAAACTAAAAATGATAAATAGCATACCTCTTATCACCTGGACAGCAATTCTAAATCTGGATTACCAGCAATCTTGGGCCAATCAAAGCCTATATCTATGTGGTATCTTTGGCGCAAGATGTGGCAATTGAAAATCTTCAACCTCCGCAAAGATGATAGACTATCTATTCCCTCGGGGAGTAATGTCAATCTATTGCATCGGGCAATTTCAAGAACTTCTAATGACTTCCAATTGTGGATCGACTCAATAATAGTTGTTAAGTTTTCACATTCTGAAATCTGAAGATTCCGTAGAGTGCTAACACGTTGAAGCCCTGATGGAAGAGACACCCATTTCAAAAGTCCAGAGACCTCCAAAGAAATGAGGCTGTTAAGGCCTCGCCAAAACATGCCATGTTCATCATCCGGTAGCTCAAGCTTTGGACACTCTTTAATAAGTAGGTGCTCAAGAGACGTGAGATGTTGGATCCCTGGGGAAAGAGACTTTAATTCTGGACACCATTGTATCTGCAAAGACTTAAGAGAGGTGAGGTTTCTCAGCCACTCCTCTTGCAAAGTTTCTAAATCTAAAAGATTCTGCAATTCAATTTTCTTCAATTTTGATAGAGGAGCAGATGAAGAGACATCAAGTGTAGCGTCAGATGTCCCAACTAGCGCTTCTGTCATAAATGTTAGCGACAGTAGCTTTGAACTACACGCTTCCAACCTCAAGCTTTCGGTATGCAGTGATAGTGGTAACGAAGTCAACATAGGGCATTTTTCTATCCATACTACTAAAAGCTTAGGAAACAAAGGGAGTGTACGATGCCTTCCAAGGGATGCTTCCGCTGTTTTTTCACAGTAATGGTCACTATCATGATCAATCTCTGAAGAAGAGTTTCTCCACCACCCCTTGAGATTCGGACAATCCTCAAACCAGATTTTAGATAGTGACAGAAAAAAAATTTCAACATGTACGGATGAAGGGGAAGAGGACTCACACCTATCATCATCAAATATGTAATCCAGAGCAATCATCTGTGAAAGATAAAGTTCCTTGAGCGAACTCAGTCGATACACCTCTGGCAAATATCGACAACTACACTTGTACAATTTCAATTCCACAAGAGCTGTGATTGACAAAACCCATGGTGGAATCCTTGAACTCCTATAAGAATCCATCTCAAGCTTCACTAAATTAGCGTGTGGCTGTAACCCTTCCAATGACCCTTCATCTTGGGTGCCATTATCATGGACTTCATCACTCGACAAGAAGTGTAATATTAAACATTCAAGACCTGTTTTTCTCTCAATATTTGCAGCGTTGTACTCTGATGCAAAGTCTTTTGAATGTCTTAAATTCCGAATTGTCAAACTTCCTCTCAACTTATTTAGTTCCTTCAATTCACTAAAATTAGCACTATGCCTTGAGGAAGAATCTAAATTAATCCAGAATTGTGTCAACAATTGAAGATTAGTTAATTTTTGCAATCCACGAGGCAAATATGTAATTTGTTCACAGCCATCAAGATCAAGATACCTAAGGTTGACTAAATTTTTTATGCCCCTCGGTAATTTTTCAAGTGACCTACAACCACTAAGATTTAGGAACTGTAAGTTTACCAACCTAGTAAATGTGTGAGGCAGCAATTTGATTTTTTCATTATAAGAAAGATCAAGATATCTTAGATGCTCCAACTTCCCGATAGTATTTGGCACATGCTCAAACTTACTCTTACTCAAATTCAACACACGCAAAGACTTGAATCTTGAAAAAATGGCTTCACAATCAATCTTATGATAAAACTGGGGGCAAATAAATGATCGTATCTTCCTTCCTTCATACTGTAAAATCAACTCTTTGATTGAGAAATGTATGTAACCAAAAACTGATAAATGATGAGCTTTCTCACTCATATTCCACATATTTACATCAAATGTGGTGATCAATGATCCTGTCACTACTAATGTAGCCAAATCATACATGAGATCATGCATTTTATATCCACTTAACTTATTGATATCATTTAATTGAAGATCTTGAAAAAACATTCTCCAATGTAAATCCATAATATAACCATTACCAATTTCTTCCAAAGATTGATTTGTTAATGATGTCTCCAAAAACCCATGTGCTATCCACTCATTGATTATTGTTGTTTTATCATACATATGATCCTTTGGATATATACTACAATAAGCAAAGCAATGCTTTAAATGTGAAGGAAGTTTATCATAACTAAGCCTCAAAATTGGCAAAATATCATTTCCATCTTGATCTATAGCTGAAAGTTCATTATTTAGAAAATTCAACCATTCTATTTCTGTACTTATGGAACTCAACAACCTCCCTACTGTCTTAATTGCCAAAGGGACACCAGCACACTTTCTTAGGATAACCCTCCCCATTTCGTGAAATCCTGAATTCTCTGGCCATTCCCCATCTCTAAAAGCCGCTTGCTTAAATAAATCCTCTGATGCCTTTTCCCCTAGACGATTTAAAAAGTATGGCTCTCCTTGAAACATGATCTCTGAAACCCTTTTACTACGTGTTGTTGCCAATATTTTACTGCCCTTTCCACCCCTCGCTAACATTCTCTTCAACTTAGACCATTTCTCAGGACTTTCATTCCTTACATCGTCTAACACTAGCAAATATCTTTTCAGATGAATTTTTTCTATAAGGTCGTTCGTAAATACATGCCCAGAATCTAATTTCTTCCCGTTCACAGACTCTATTATATTTTTGACAATATCTCTGATGTGGAAAAATCTGAACCAGATACCCATATTTTTAATTCAAAATAGCTTTGGATTTTCTCATCCTTGAAGACAAGTTCGGCGAGGGTGGTCTTTCCCAAACCCCCAATGCCAACGATTGGAAGGATCTCAAGATTCCCTTCAACATTAGTAGCATCCATCAGATGTTCTATAATTTTCGCCTGATCATCCTCTCGACCCATAACTTCGTTTTTTGGTCACAAAAGGATAAGTCTCTTCGGGGCACTCCACAAATTTGAAATTTTTCATATCGGCTTCAATGCAATCAAACTTCTCTCTAACCTCCCTACTCTTATGGGTCATTCTAAGACAAAAGGCTAAGTGGATTGATTCAGAAAAGAATAAACATACCCTTTTCGCGTCCTCCTGCTGGGTCTTTCGCCGCTGAGCTTCACTGGAAACAGAGTCCAACAAGTCATCCGCTTCAGAAAGTAGATCGCTTAGCCTTTCGAGCCAAAGACTAACTTCTTCGGTCTTAGCCTGTTGCCACTCTGCATCTAGAAGCACGACTTTGATAGTTGAAACCGTATTGTTCAGCTTTTCAAGCTCTCTTTTGAAGCCTCGGAACAGGTTGGATTCTCCGGCAGCAGAAGGCCGGCCAAACTGCTGGTTATTCCCTCAGCAACGTTGAAAAGAACTCTCTCTGCCATCTCGTGAGAAAAGTAAAGAGTGTGAAGAAAGAGTTATGATGAATAAGAAAGGGTTCTTGGGGTGATTGAGAGGCAGAAGGAAGATTTTACTTTGTATCCAAAGCATGTCGGTACAAAGGGATGTTTTGAAAAGAGAGGGAAAAATACAATTATGGGAGGCGGTGCGTTTTGGGTGAGGGAAGAACTTCCAGGATTGTCGGGAAGCGCGCGCGTGGGGCTCGTGTGAATCCAAGTGGAATTTCCCAACAAAGGTACTAATTCCTTTTTTGTATTAATATTTCCTTTTCTAAATTTGCACATATTAGGGAATTTGCAAAAGGTAATTCAAATAATATATATGGTCCCAAGTCCTTTATTAATAAATCTACGTTATACCCAATATTAATTGATACGCGTCATATTTGATTACATGTTGATTAAAAAATTAATCAATTCCGAATAAGAGTAATGACATGTAATTATTCCTTATAAGTAATATTTCTAATTTAACGGACTTTCCTTTCATTAAAAGTTATCACTTATTTTTTAAGAAGATATTATAGGAGAAAAAGTATCTTTTTAAATTTTAAATTTCAACACAATTTGAATCCATGTGTATGTAAAATATCCGAATAACAATTCCAGAATATAATACTGTTCACTTTAATTTTCTAGCTCTTATTTCTCCTCTTCCTTCACCCAAAACGCACCGCTTCCTGTAATTGAATTTTTCCCTCTCTTTTCAAATACATTTTTTGGATGCAAAACAAACAGATCTTTCTTCTGTTCTTTTCAACATTGCTGAGGGAATAACCAGCAGTTTGGCCGGGCCTCTAGCTGCTGGAGAATTCAACATGTTCCGGGGCTTCAAAAGAGAGCTTGAAAAGCTAAATAATACAGTTTCAACCATTAAAGCCGTGCTTTCTATAGTTCCAACGATTCCTCCTTGATGATCTTTCGAATGCCACTTTCAATTCATTTGTAGTATCTGTTTTTCAGATGGAGAGATTAGGGGACTTTTGAAGAAAAAATAAGACTTGAATTGTGGTCCATTTTTTGCTCCTTCAATTCATGTTTACCTTAACAATCGTTAGTAAAAGAACGATTTGTTTCCTATTTTTAAGAAAATGTTATCATTTGAACATCACTTACAACACACTTAATATCTTTCTTAGATTGAGAGACTACAAATCTCTTGGAGAATAAAATAAAACTTGAATTTTAATCATTTGCTACTCTAAAATGGGTTTGCTTCGATTATCTTTCCAAGTAAAAGGTGGTTTTGTTTTATATTTAGATAAAAAATTTAACATTTGAATTCCACTTTCATATTTCTACGTCAAAGGTGATGCTATAATGGATTTGCTTTAACCATTTTCCTAAATCAAAGGGGATTTTGCTTCATATCTTAGTCACAAAATTCTACCATCTGAATGACGTGGTTTCACATTCTTTCCTCATTTTTAACTCAAAGATGGATTTTCTTTAAACACTCTATAAATCAAAGGCAACATTACTATCCATCATTAGTTGGTGGTACAGTCTGACGTTACTCAGTTACAATACTTAGTTTGTTACCTTAATCTTATTTTATATTGTATTAAAAAAATCATCACTCATTAATGGTGCAATGTGCAACTGTAAATGAGTCCCATTTCTATTCCCAAGTTGATTAGGAATAACAGAGATTTGATAGATAGGTTTTGTCAATAGAGGATTTCCAACAGGCCATATGCCTAAATCTGGGCTGTGTATATGAAGCTTTTGTCTGCGTTGCAGCCACACTGTTTACCCATTGGGCTTCGGAGAATGAAGTTGACCCTTTGTGGCTAATCTGGGCTATATTCGCAGTTGTTGTCAGTGTTGCGAATTACAAGACCTAATTATTAGTAGATATTCTCCGTTAGAATGTGGAGATAAATGTGTAGAAAAAACAATGTCTTGATAATTTTGTTTAACAAATTTCCAAAATCAAAAGAGTGATTAGGTTGAAAAAATAAAGGATTTCTAATGATCTTGTTATTCTAAAATGAACATAAATCAATTTAATTCCATTGGTTGAATTATTTTTTTTTAGTAAATGGGGTTTTCTATAGTTGAGTGTTTGAACTTAGACCTTTTGTTTTAAGATTATCAACTGAGTCACATTTCTGTCAACATTTCTTTAAAATCTTACAACACAAAAAAAAAAACCTTCAACGAATGGAACCCATGAGCTTCCATGTATTTATTATTTCTTCCTATGTAAAAGAAAGCTATAATTTTGATTGGCTTCCCATACTTAGGCAGATAGGAATAGCTGATCCTTTATCTTGAGTATTTGATGGTCGGTTTCCATCTTTTGGATGTAGCTTAGTACCATACACAAAGTAAGAAAGGGATGTCGAAATTCTACAGGTACTTAAAAGTCTTCGGGAAAATATCTAAACAAAAACTTAAGAAATCTCAGTCATCGGAAACCAGTTTTGTCAAACAGAGTTGGTGTGATTATCTTCGTTCGCTTGTCATATCAAGCCGAAAAATAACAATAATTTTTCTACACAAGTCAGCATAGGTCTGGCAACGGGTTTCCCCGTTCTCTTTGGTGAAGTATGGACCTGCCAATGGTGGGTTTATAATTTTCAGAATGACTTGCATAAATTTTCAAATATAATAACATCTTAGTATTTGTTAAAGTATTAAAAAAGTTTTAAATTTAATTGTAAAATTAGTTTATAAATTGGAACGGTAAATTTATATTTAAATATAATTCCATAATCTTGTTTATTCAATTTGAGACAATAGTCTTCAATAATTTTTGTACATCAAGAGAATTGAAGATAACAAGGCCTGAAAAAAAAAATATTTTGACCTCTAATATTATGTTATAAAGTTAAAAGCAAAAAAAAAAAAAAACACGTTGGAAGCAATAATATATTATTATTAAAAGGAAGACATACAGTTGGATGCCCAAAGGTTTTTGTTCTTTCTTTCACTTAAAAAATGGATTGGCTTTTATGTGTCTTATGTACAAAACAATTACTAAAGTGAAAACAAACCCAACAAGCTACTGTACAATCATCACAGAAAATAAAACAGCAAATGGGCTTGGGCCCACTAATAACATAACAAAGAACATATTCAATATATATTGTCATTAACATGAATCTTATTGGTATTCTTGTTTAACATTATTAATATATTATTTTACTATATTCTGTAAATTTATTTTTATTTCTTACAGATCTATCTAAAAAAAATAAAATTTTATAAGATAATATCAAAGTTCATATTTGATTACAAGACCTCTTCTTTTTAGGGCAAAAATCCTATAAAAAGTGTTCCTCAATACTTAAAGGTGATGATGCATGTTGAAAATGTATTGTGAAAGTCTAAGGTTATCTAAATTATATTTAAAATAAAATAAAATAAAATAAAATAAAATATTCTTTATTCTAAAGTTGATTATTAGGTAGGATTAAACCTTTTTAAAAAAACCCAATAAACTAAACAGGCAACAACTTTTCTTTAAAATTCAAAGGAAAAGAGTTAATCTAGGAAGAGATTAAAACAATTTAGCTTATCTTTATATGTTTCGGAATATTTCAGTATCTAACCCTCCTAAAAAATGAAAGCATATATTAAAAACTCTTTGTATATAACAAAGATAAGCTAACTATCTTGAACAAAGAAAACTAGCTGAACTAATACAATAATGTAGAACCAAATAACTTAGTCAATATGACTTGCACATATTTTATTTTTTAGTCTACATTCAAAATTAGAGACACACAACATGGCATCATAGTCCCACTCGATGTGGTTGTGAATGATGTCCATTCTGGGTAACTCCGGAAGAACGTAGAAGCTGTAAGAATCACTAGTGCTGGGCCGTGTGACCGCGACTAGTTGGGATGCGGCCTCTCCAATATATCTCGCGCCCCACTGCAATGTCAGTGTTTTCTTCTTATCATGGCTAAAGCCACGGAGATATTCGTCGGAGGCAGTCACTCGTGGCTTCAATAATTCACTTCTGATTGGCTGCTAGGTTCCGTATGCAAGGTGGGGTTGATAACAATGTGGTTATTGTCCTATTCTTATTCTCTCAAAGTATTAAAAAAATGTTTTTTTTTTTTGTTTAAAATTGACTGAAGTTTTTTTTGTTGACCCTTTAGCTTTTTCTATTCGGAAAAATCACCTTAATAAATAAGTCCTTTAGTCTGCATCCCTTAAATGCTCTAAAATGTGTAAGATTTCCATAAGGTCCATCACCACATTATTATGTGTAGTTACTAATATTATACTAGCTATTGTGCCACCCATCATCATTCTTTCAAGTTAAACCATTGTTTACTATATTCAAGATTAATAGAATCTTCATTCCACATATCATCTAACATACACAAGAATTTCTTTTCATCAATTCTTTCTTTAAGATGACTACTCAATGCGTTCATTTCAAGAGGTACTAATTTCTTCTTTATTTTGTGCTCTAATATGTTTTCAACAATAATTTTCACATTGAAGTAACAAGAGATCTCCACCCACATTCTAAATTCAAAGTGGTTTTGGTTTCTTGATCATAGAGTATGTACTAAGCTAGTATAATCTTTCCCAAACCATCTTTGCCAACAATGGGAATGACCAAAACATTTTCTTCATTGTTAATGCCTAACAGACTCATGACAATTGCCTTCTTATCAACCTTTTTTGACACCCAACAACAATAATATTTTTTTGGGAGCTAATAGGATGGTCACACTGCTGAAGATTCCCCCCACCCCTTAAAACAAATGTTGAGGGAACCTTTTTCTTTTTTTTTCCATCTAATGAAGTAAAGGGTGCTAAGAAGGGTTGATAATGAGTAAAAAGTGTTAGAAAAAGGTTCTAAAAGTAATTAAGAGGAAGGAAGATTTATTTGTTATGTATTGAAAGTAGTAAATAGTGCTTAAAAAAGTGGCATTGTGAAGGGAAAAAAATTGACCAACTTATGTTTGCATTAGTGAGACTTAATGTTTTCCCTAAACATGAAACCAAAAGAATTGAATTTATACTTCATTGGAAATAAAATATTGAACAGTGATCCATAGATCACTAGCGATGATTTTGACATGCAAATGCCCCAATAACATAAATAAATTGGGTGACTCAAATCTTGAACCCCACCATATTTTCCCAATTGGAAAAATCACTTGCCTAAATAAATTCCTTGAGTTCTCCTCCTTTAAATGCTATAAAACATGTGGGATTTTCATAAGGCTTGAAGTCACTTTATTATGTGTGGTTACTAATAGTTTACTATCTATTGTGCCACCTATCATTAATCTTTTCAAGTTAAATCATTGTTCATTATATTTAGGATATGCAGGATTTTCATTTCACACATCATTCAATATAAGTTAGAATTTTTTTCCTTCAATCATTTCTTTGATATAACTAGTTTGTGCATTCATTTTAAAAGGAAGATTTATTTGTTATGTATTTAAAGAATTAGTAAAGAGTACTAGAGACAAGTGGGATTGTCAAGTAAGAAACAGATCAGCTAACTTGTATTCACATTAATGGGGCCCAATGCTTTTCCTAAACTTGAAATCAAAATAATTGAATTTATACTTCATTGAAAACAAAAAATTGAACAAAAAATGAAATGTGATCCCATAGACCACCACCAACATTCATGGATTTAACATGTGAGTGCCCTAATAACAAAAATAAATTGGGCAACTCAAATCCTAGACCATGCAATGTTTTCCCAATCGAAAAGGTCACTTGCATAAATAAATTCTTTGAGTCCGCATCTCCTAAATGCTCTAAAACGTGTGAGAGTAGTTCTTTGATTACTAAAATATTATTTTAGAGCTCTTTAAGCTCTCCTTTGACCACTTGACAGTAGTGAAATTTCTTCATGAGTCTACCACACTACTAAGGATTTTCCTGACAATGCTGAGAGGAACTAATGAAGTCAATGAAGTCAAGTGCCACTATATTTTTAAGACCAAAAAGTGGAGAAGAAAAGCTAGATCAAGTCAAGTGGAGCGGAAAAATTGAGCCAAGACTACACTTATTACCCGCAATAGTAGGATTAAAGCCGCATTTATGTATCTGGGATCCTTTGTTTAATGGGATTTCACAAACCTCTTCAATAAAAGATAACATAAAAATCATCATTAATAGTCGTTATATGGTTTAAGTCTTTTACTAACTAAAATGCAAAAGGCTAAGCAAACTATGCATAAACAACATAAAAAGTCAAAACGCAATCCTAAACCCCAATAAATAAATTTTATCGCAAAAAAAGGTTGCCATGAAATTTCTTAAAATGAAAAAGAAAAATAATATGGGTACGATTGGAAGTAAAACTTGACATTATTCTACCTTCAATGACACTCCTTATTCCCATGAAATTTCATTTGATAACATAATTAATACATGTAGTTATGAAATGTAATTCATTAAATCATATAGAAAAATGAATTCCTTATCCCTGGAAATTAAACTAAATGTTGATCTCTCCTAATCCCCAAAAAAAGATTAAGCTTTACTCTTTAACCAAGTCTCCTGTTTGAACAGTCAATTAACCTCTTAAAGCATGAATTTTGTTTGGAGGATACAGCTCGGTCTTCTAACGAGGGAGGACACAATTATTATGGTCTTGTCAAAAGCAAACAGTTCTAGCTTCGCAAAAAGAAGACATGAGAAACATCCTAACATCCTATGTAGTATTGTTATTAACACATGGTTCAAACGACAATTTGAGTAAGTTCTTGTTCCCTTTCTACTTTTTCCGTTGTTAAATGAGATCAAAATCAATATCCCCCTTCGGTTATGAGAAACATTAACCACAGCATCCTCATCTCAGTAATCCTCATCCCCTCGTATAACTACAGGGTGACTTGAAGCGAGAGTCCTTATTGCTGTTAGCACAAACGGTGAGACGTTTGCAGATGCCTTTGAGCTGTTTATTCTAGGGCAGGAGGTGACCCCTGGCGTTTGCCAGCCAGCAGTCCCGTCACTATCGCACTCAACGTGGAACTCTACAGCATCCTCGAAGCCGGGCAAATTACCCTCAACAGGGGGCGTCGATTGCTAACTAATGTGACTCCACATTACACCATCATCCACTTCGTGCGGACATCTTCTTTAGAGCCAGGGGACGTATTGTCAGTTTTATGATTCTTTATTTGATGTTTGTGTCTTGTTTCTTTTTTATCATGAGCCAGAGACCAAAAAATTATGTGCTACCTTTTATGTTGAAGTTGTTACTTCTACACGCTAACTTCTTCCCCCATGCCATCTCAACACATGACCATTTCCAACGCACCTGCTCGTGTTACTCCATTCCTTCACATTTTTGCTTTGCTTCTAACAGATGCTTTACCTTTTAACGTTTGGGAATATGGGTAGGAAAGTAAAGAAGCTGATAAGTGAATAACATATTGTTCTCTCAATCTATGAAAATTACCTAGCATTAATGAACGAGTTGTAACGATTAAAATTAGTCTATATAAAGAAATATTTGTGTTAGAAGTATGAATGCCCCAGGTGAACAAAATCAGCTTCATAATTTCTATTATGAAGTTTGAGTTGATGTATGACTATAATTCACAGCTCCTTACCCAGATTTCCTTCTTATCTTCTTTAACAAATTTTAAGATCAAATTCCAACTCCATTCATTTAGAATTGCAGCTGCATATGCCAGATAAAATATAGGTCTTGATCTTTTTGTCACAAAAATACTAACCACTAAGCAATCATGGGATCCACAGGCGGTGACGCCGTCCCAACCTTACATGCGCCACTATATTTCGCATCAAGGTGATGCCAATAAAAGAGCAGTTGCAGCGCAACAAAAAGCAAAATGAGCAGTGGACAGCAAAAGCTACCTCGAGGTTGACCCGAATCTGCAATGGTGAGCAAGAGACCTGGCTTGGGAGACAGATACTTGGATTTCCAGCAAAGGAACTGTCATGGAACGTGGCAAACTGTCCACAACCAGGAACTCTTCCTACTAAATTATTATGCCAACAAAAGAGCAGTGGCGAGCGCCACAACGAGCAAAATAGGCGGTGGACAGCAAAGCCTACCTCGAGGATGACCCGAAATCTGCAATGGTGGGCAAGAGACCTGGCTTGGGAGACAGATACATGGATTTCCAGCAAAGGAACTGTCATGGAAGATGGCAAACTGTCCACAAGCAGGAACTCTTCCTACTAAATCATTATAGGATAGGTCCAAAGCTGTGAGACCTGCTAAGTAGCACATTTCGTCTGGGATATGGCCAGTAAGCCTGTTGTGAGAAAGATTAAGTGTGCTGAGAATCCTCAACTGAGCAATCTCTTTTGGGATTTTTCCAGAGAGATCGTTCCGGCTGAAATCGATGGAGGTGAGAGATGGGCAGCGAGATATTGAGGTTGGGATCTCACCGCTAATATTGTTGGCGCTAAGGTTAACTTTTGACAACATTTGTAAGTCAAAGATTTCACCAGGAATCTCACCGGAAAACCTATTCATTTCCAGTGACAGAGTTTGCATTCTTTTAAGCTTTCCAATTGTCAGAGGAATTTTGCCGCCGATATTATTGTTGGAAAGCGTGAGAATTCCCAGTGCATCTCCTGACATTTCTGACGGCAGCTCGCCGGAAAACAGGTTATCATTGGCCTCGATCATTTCCACGAACGGCAAGTTAAAAATTCCAGCTGGGATCGTCCCATTGAGTTGGTTCTTCATGATTCGGATTTTTACCAAGGACTTGCACTCACCAAGCTCCTCAGGAATTGGCCCAGAAAAGGAGTTTTGCATCAAGATTAGCATCTTCAACTCCCCGCCTTTACACAAATCTGGAGGAATCGGTCCAGTGAGTTGGTTACTGGTTACATCAAGGATTTCGAGTTTCCCATTCCGGCCCAAGTTCTGCGGGAGCTCAAAAGTAAAGCTATTTTCCCATGCCTCAAGCACTTTGAGATTCGGGAGGTCACTGATAAACGCAGGGATTCGACCGTGAAAGTGATTATTGAAGATACTGATAAGCTCAATGTTTTTGAGTTTTGAGAAACTTTCTGGGATTTCACCAGTGAGCTCGTTGAGGGAAAGATCCAGACCTTTCAAGTTGTACAAACCAGAAAGCTCCGAAGGTACACGACCAGTGAGGCGGTTAATTTGTAGAAACAACGTGTGCAAGTTCTTCAGAAGGCTCAGGCTCGAAGGAATCTCACCGGTGAGGTTAGAGCTTGCCATGTCGATGATTATAAGCGAACTAAGCGATCCCAGCTCGGGTGGAATACCCCCTGTGTACTTGTTGTAGTACCCTAAATATATTTCTCTGAGATTCTTTAAGCGAGATAAACTAGTCGGAACTGTGCCTGTGAGTGAGTTGCCATTCAAGCCCAAAAACTCGAGGCTCTGAATCTCCGAGTAACTCTCCGGAATCGAACCAGAAAAGAAGTTTCCCCCAAGGCAAAGGTGCTTGAGGTTTTTCAAGCTCACGAGCTCCGTCGGGAGAGGCCCTGAGAAGTTGTTGTTGTAAGCATCAAGAACCTCAAGTTCTGTCATCCTAAAAGTGATCTCTCCGGGAAAATCTCCGGTGAAGTTGTTGTTAGAGATGTTGAGGATCCTAAGCAATGTAAGATTCGCCATACCCGGAGGTAGTATCCCCGTGAGATTGTTGACAGCGATGGTGAGATTCACCAACTTGTCCAGTAACCCAATCTCCGGCGGCAGAAAACCATGGGTTGTGGCATTAGTCACGTTGAGAGAAACAACCCGTCGGTCCTCGTTGCATGAAACCCCGGAGAAGGAGCAATGGGCTGTTGGCGAAGAGGAGTTCTTCCAATCCTTCATGCCTAAAGCTTTCGGCCCCATCATGGCTGACTTGAGCTTCAACAGTACTTCAAGGTCACTACTGTAAGAAGAAGTGCATGCTGAAAAAAGGAAGAAAATTAAATGAACATGAAGGAGGAAACGTATGAAAAAGTCTCTCATCTTCTTTTCCTTTTTGTTTTTGGTTCAGGCCGACTGAACGCAGGCTATCATTGCAGCAAATATCTACATTACAAGATGGCAAAGACCTATTTATGCAAGATAAAAGGGTGATGAATGAAGTTCACGATGGAGAAAGTTCTCTTCCCTGGATACTCCTAGTGCTGCCCAACGTTGGCTTCCAGATCCAGAGCATCTACTCCTTTTTTGCCTCCCCAAAATCAACCAAGCAAGAATAAGTCCATATTCCGTCAAAAGTTGTTGGGAATGTTCAGCCACTGAGTCGGCACCTGACCTGCTTCCCCTTGAACTTTGTTCCTTCCTCTTTCCCGTCGCCTCTCGCAGACTCATGAACAGCAAGAAAGTACAGACTTTGGAAAAGAGAGTCATGCATTAATGAGATGCCACTCACAGAACGCAGCTTGGAACTCGCACCTATGACGAGGAGCCATGTAGTCCACAAGAGAGAATACGGAGCCATCCCATCTCCAACCCAATACAGAGACAGAAGAGAAAGGATTGGGACAGGAGCCACTCCTCTGCAACTGAGTTGCCATGGCAGCTACGTACTACACGAGAAAGACAAATATAGTACGGATACTTTGATCCTTATTGGTTTGATTTTCATCTCATCGTTTAAGATGATCAATTGCAGATGGTCCTCTTTGATTAGGAGTGTAGATTGATAGATTCCGAAGGCAACTAGGTTTTGTTTATAGAAGAGCTCCAATAGGCCCTTTTGCAAAATCTGGGCTATATATGAAGTTATTCCCAGCGTTTTGGGTGTGAGCCAGGCCTGTTGTGGCTAATCTCCGCTATATGCAAAGATGTTGTTAGGATGTGAAACTGCACGACCTCCCCGTCGCCTAAATCTGTAACCGCGGGGCATGTGACTTAGGGTTAGTAGGGTAGCTATGCAGAATAAATTGTAATTAGGGTTGGTAGGGTAGCTATGTGACTTAGGGTTAGTAGGCAAGCTATGCAGAATAAATTGTAATTAGCATAATGAGTATCCGTAACCTGCAAAATTTGTCTAAACGGATTTAAGGAACTTGTAAATAATTATGAGTTTTTTTCTACATTTATTTAGTGAGAATTAAATGTCCAATAATAATAAGAATAATAATAATAACAACAGTTAATATTGGCAAAACGCTACTATTTCATATAACTGAAATACGAGTCTTTAACTTCTGCTTGCTCAACCGGTGTGGGACATTTTGAGATTTTTTAGATTCTTGAGATTCTTGAGAAGTCTTCAACAGAAAAAGGCCAGTTTCCTCTTACAAAGCCCTTCATCTTCCATTTCCTTGCTGATTTTTCTTCATATTAGGTCGCAAGAAACGGAGCACACAGTAGTTCAACTTCGATGAGCCGCTTCAACCTCTTCTTCCTCTTATGCGGTCAGTGACAAGGTAGCTCAATCAAGAGGATTGCACCATGTTCTTTCTTTCTCGGCTATGAATTCGATTTCTCTCTTGAACGTTCTGGTCATAAAGGAAAGGAAAAGTAGAAGAAAGAGGGGAAAAGGTTGAAGGAACTGAAAAACAAGTTTGTTTTGGATATTTCGGTTTGTATGTGTTGACATGAATACCTCCCATTTAAAGTATGGAGTCCATCAGAGGGTGTCAAAGGTATGTATAATTTTACATTAAAAATGTGAGAATTGACCTTCAACTTAATGTCTTAAGGCAAATAATGAGGTGTTCCACTTAACACGTTAAGGTTTTATAATGGACTCCATCCTTTAATAGTAGGAGATTGACATTTACCTGCAGTAGAATCATCTGGGTCCCAAGTTTCATCATAGCGGGGCTCGGAAGCATCATTGTTTTTGGAGTAGACAATTCCTAACATAGGTAGAATATTCCACCGCTTTGCTGACCGCATGCTTGGCAAGTGTGTTGGTACTCACCCCTGTGTATTAGGATGAACTCGTGTGGGTGACAATTTTCAACAGTTATTAGGCCACGCAAAGTACACTTGACGTGGATGGCCATACTGCAAAGGTTACATTGGTAACGGACCCCACAAAGTTTACGGCAATGATCACAGTGGTGCTCTTTGAACCGTGGTTTTATGTTCAAAGTTAAGTTGCAGGCATTGGCTTGATTTCATATCAAAAAGAATGTCTTTATAGGTAACAAACAAACTACAATTATAAAATCAATCACAGTGGCAACTAGGATTATTACTATGGGAACTATTTGCTAAGTATTCATTAGATGGCTCATAAAAAAATAATCTCACAAAACACCATTTTCTTTATCCAAGTAAGGGGTTTTGTACCTCATTCATAGGCACTTTAAATTGATTCAATAACTTCTCTTTCCTTTCCTGTCATATTCTTTTGAAAGAAGAACTTGAAGAGTTGCAAAATTGAAGGAAAATTTTTGAAATACATGGTTTATATTATACTAAAAACATAATAATAATGAAGAAAGACATAACTAACAAAAGAAAAATAAAAAAAAAAAAAGAAAGAAAGAAAAAATAAACTAACTGATGGATGAATTAGAATACATAATCACACAAATGTTTTAGCCCTTTTAAAAGATCAAAATATAAGTTTGTTATAAAAACTTCTACTTTATCAAATGAAACAATAATTTGAAGTGCCTCTAAATCTATGCCAATGATAATTTATAAAGAATTAAATCATTTATTTTTTCTTTCTTACTAAATATCTTTTCTTTATTTTTAATTCTTTCCCTTTTATGTGCGTTTTCCTTTATTCCTTTTTTCTTGTGAAAATACTATATTATTATTTCCTTTTTTCTTTTCTTATTTTAGATATGTTCCTTAATTCTCTTACTTTTTGTCTTTTTCACTTTGTCTTTATACTTATCTTGCATGTAGGTTACTTTAATATGTTTGCAAATATCAATTTTCTAAAATATTTTCAAAGTTCATGCCATATAGAAACATGTTTTTGAGACATAGGGAATTCAAAAATATGTTTTTGAGTGTTTGCCCAGCACTTACGCAGGAGGAATCGACACTCCGCACCCTCACATGTGTAGGTGGGACCCAGTCCGACATAGATGATAATTACCCCTTCTTTATCATGTATCTTTTTTCTTTCTTTTCTTTCTTTTCTTTCTTTTTTCCTTCTTTTTTTTTTCTTTGATTGCATATTTCTGTATTCTCTTGCATTATTTTTTTTTTATTTTCCTATATTCTTTTGTGTCCCTTCTTCTCTTTTTTCTTTTCATATGCAAGTTTCCTTATTATGTCAATCTATCTTGTCCTTTGCTTTCACATCATTTTTCGCAAATTCTGGACATGTACGTGAAATGTTTTCAGGTATAAAAAGAGAACCTAATGGAAAATTGATATATTTTATTTTTAACATTATCTAAAAATAGTTGACAGGAGAGTCCACGTAGCGGTCCCCGGTGGCACAGTTAACGTTCCCGAACGACGATATTTGTTAGGAACCTAATGGGGGTGTGGTTGCCAAGACTGGATTTCTCAATCGATGTGGGCTGCTGGGTTCTATATGCAAGGTGGGGTTAACAACAAAGTGGTTATCGTCCTATTCTTATTCTCACAAGAGTATTAAAAAAAAATTTATTTTTTTGTTTAAAATTGATTGAAGTAAAGTAAGACATACTACTTTCAAAAATATATGTTTGTCCTTAATGTGAAAGTAACATGAATTCTTTGTTTTAAGAGAATAAGGCATTTGAATTTGAACTTTAATATTATATAAAAGAAACTTTTACACTTATAACTAATTGTAACGAGAGATAGATGTGGGTTATTTCAATTAAGATGTTTTTGATGATGATTAGTTAAGTTAATTAACATGCAATAATTCTACAACCTTATAATTATTTTTTTTGGGCCAAGCTATGCAGCAAAGTCTAACACATAAACTTAGTCCAGAAAGTCCAAAGTAGCAGTCCAGCCCGTACATGCAATCCAACTCGTGAAAGAACAAACCCAACCCATATGAGCCAGTCCAGCAGTTCAGCGTCTGGATTGCAAAACAGAACTCACAAGCCTGGTTTCAGACAGAGAGATACCCACTTAACAAACCAGTCCAAATGATAATAAGAAAACCAAGTCTCAAAACCTTTCCTTAAAATGCATATTAAAAGATGATGGGCATGCATGACATAAAAAGTTTTAAAATTTGTAAAAGAAAATAAATAAATATACACATATCATAACAATTATAATGATGATGGTTTCACTAATAACAATACCAATGATGATAATAATAGCAACAATAATAATAATAGTAATTCATGCTAACAATAATGATGATTACGATGATGATTATAATGATGATGATAGTGATAGTGGTAATGATAATGATAATGACAATGATAAGTATGTAAAGCTTAAATTCTACCATTTGCTGAAAGGAAATGTTAGCATTCACCACCTTGAAATATGAGATTCTATTAACAAAATAATCTATGTAACCCAAGGAAGCAAACATGTGGCCATACAATAAAATGATCCAAATATATAACAAATTACTATGGAGAGGAAAATGAATGCTATGAACTAGTTCTACAACTTTAAAGTAAAAAAATAAAATAAAAATAAAAAGATGAAGGTGATAATTAAGAAACCAATAGCTAGAATTTGTTGGAAAATCAAAAACAATAATAATCCTAAAAACTGTAAGAAAATATTCTATTTCAAAATTTCTTGAAGAGAATCAATTAGAAATGCATGATTATATAAGGGTTTAAGTCATTCTAATACAAGGATGAATTTGCCTAGAACTCTAGATAGGATTTAGTTAGATGGGATTTGAATTTGCCTAGAACCCTAAATAGAATTAAATTAGATAATATTTGAATTTCTTTAAGACTCTAGATTAGATTGAACTAAATGAAATTTGTTTTTCCTAGTTAATTTGTATGGATTTGCAATTAGTTCTTCATTAGTTTGTTCAAGTAATGAACCAAGTCTTTTGGCTGACTCCTTTAATAGTGATGGTGAGTATTTCAATTTCTATGAGGAATTAGGATAAACAAAGTGTAATATACCTAAATAAGTAAAGATGCATGGTCATTAGAATTTTGTTTATGATGATGTAGTTCCAAGTATTAAGCATAACTATAGGAAGTGAGTAATCTTGGTTGAATTCCAATATCATGGCTCTTCCTTGATTTTAGCTACTTTTATACTGTGAAATCTACCAATCAAGTGATATTAAAAGGAAAAAAAAATGAAGAAACAAGGTCTAAAAAAGTGTTACATCAATTCCTATGGCCAATTAAGATGAAATGATTGAGTATTATAGTTGAGCAATCTTAAGTGAATCCTCACTTAACTTCTACTCTTTTTTTTTTTTTTTGAAATAAGATGGAACGTTTCTTAATCATTAGCAGCCTTAAAAATAATTTTCCTATCCATCCTCTTGGTACGGATATCAATGCAGAGAAATGAATAATTTTAAGCCCTTTAAGTGACTCATTATCATGAATCCACTTTGGTATAACCATTAAACCTTCTTAATATGAAATTTCCAAATTTCATAGAATGATCACATGTTTAAATTCTAATGGAAAGGGTATCAACCTTGGTATATCCTTAAAAGGAAGAGAAATGAGGTTTTTAAGGCCTTTCCATTGCATCTCATCAGCATTATTGGTTATCCCAAGTTATGATCAGAAACTTAAATTGAAGTGTTTATGTGTGAGATGTTCTATGCCTCAAAAAGTAATTTAAATTGATTGTAACTTTCTATCGTAAAAGTCTAAAAAGAATTGAGATTTTATAGCCACTTCTCTAGTAGAACTTCTTGTTCCTTAACAGAATGTAACTCTTGATACTCCAATTTTGAAAGATGAGGTATTGATGTATTCATCATTATTTGTTATATTGGAAAAAAGGAATAAGGCTTTAAAGACCTTTCTATTGTGTCTCATCCTTGTCACTAGTTGTATGAAGTTATGAACATAATCTTAAATCAAGGTGCTAAAGTGCTCTATGTTGTTCTATGCTTGGGGAAAGTGATTTAAATTGATTGCAACTTGATTGCAACTTTTTATCATCAAATTCTAAAAAGTGTTAAGATTTTATAGCTATTTCTCTAGTAAAACTTCTAGTTCCTTAACTAAATGTAATTGTTGACACTCTAATTTTGAAAGATGAGATTTTGACATATTCATCATTTTTTGTTGTAGTGGAAGGAGAAACGAGGCTTTAAAGGCCTTTCTATTGCATCCATCCTTGTCACTAGTTATCCTAAGTTATGAGTAGAATTATAGATCAAGTTGTTCAAGTGTTGGAAGATGTTATATGCCCAAGGCAAGCAATTTTAATCAATCACAACTTTTTACCCTAAGTTTTAAGAGCACTTAAGTTCTACAACAAATCCTCTAATAGAACTTCTAGTTCCTCAATTTAATATAGTTTTTGACATTCCAATTTTAGGAGATGAGGTATTGAAATATTCATCATTGTGTGTTATAGTGGAAAGAGAAAGGAGGCTTTGAAGGCCTTCTCATTACATCTTATCCTCCTTTATTGGCTATCTCAAGTTGTTAGCAAAATCTTAAATTGAGATGCTTAAATGCTATGAGATGTTCTATGCTTGAGGAAAGCAATTTAAATTGATTGCAACTTCCTATCATCAAAGTTCAAAAAGCATTGAGATTTTACAATCATTTCTCCAGTAAAACTTCAAATTCCTTAACTAAATGTAATTGATGATGCTTTAATTTTGAGAGATGAGGTAATCATGTATTCATCATTGTTTGTTGTAGTGAAAAAAGAAAGGAAGCTTTAAGGGCTTCTTCATTGCATCCCATCCTCATTATTAGTTATATCAAGTTGTGAACAGAATCTTAGATCAAGGTGCTTAAGTGTTGAGAGATGTTATTTGCCCAAGGAAACTAATTTTAATTGATTACAACTTTCTACTGTTAGTTTTAAGTGTGCTAAATTTTTACAACCGTTTCTCTAGTAGAATTTATAATTCCTTAACTGAATGTAATTCTTGATGCTTTGATTTTGAGAAACGAGGTATTAATGTATTTATCATTGTCTATTGTAGTTGAAAAAGAAAGAAGGCTTTGAAGGCCTTTTCATTGCATTCCATTCTCGTCATTAGTTGTTTCAAAGTGTAAGTAGAATCTTAAACCAAGGTGTTAAGGAGAGAAATTCTAATTGGTCACAATTAAGAACTCTAAAGCTTTACAATCACTCTAGTTAAACTTCGAGTTCCTTACTTGAATGTAATTATACATCTTTTAGTTTCAAAAAAAAGGTATTGATATATTCATTATTTTCTATTGTAGTGGAAAGAGAAAAGAGGCTCTAAAGGCCTTCCATTGCATCTTATCCTTATCCTCAATTATCTCAAGTTGTGAACAAAATTTTAAATTGAGGTGTTCAAGCATTGCAATTTATTCTATGCTTGGGAAAAGTGATTTTTATTAATCACAACTTTCTATCATCAAAGTTGTCATGCTTCCACCACCTATTGAGGTGAGGGCAATCACTCAGCTAAATTTTCTCCAATAATTTGAAAAATAAATTTAACATCAATGATGAAAATATATCATTTCTATAATCAAAATCTAACATGTATTCTAGAACATTCATATTCCAAACCCAAAGATGTTTAAAAGAAGACAATTTACTCAATAATAATACTATTATAATTTCAATTTAATGAGACATGTTCAAGTGAGAATCCATTTAGGAACCTTTGAACCCAGGTAGCCTTTTAAGCAAAGTTATCTTGGCTTTCGGTGTAGTTTCAAGTTCTCTAATGATAAATTATCTTCCTTATCTTTTTTATCCTAGATAATGTTACAATCATTTCTATCACCTTTACAACTCCAATTTAAATTTGAAGCACAAAGCCTTAATTTCTCTTTTAAATTAGCAACCTTATAACATGACTTAGATGTTGAATGTGCAAGTATCATTTCAAGTTAACTAAATAACTTAATTTATTTATTCCAACAAAATTCTTAAAGCAAGAATCCTTACTAATCACAAGCATTGACAAAATTTGAAGTTTAGTTAATTGTACCAATCCTTTTGGCATATTCCTTAATCCAAAACAATAATCAATCTCACGATAATTAAGTTTCATTAATTTTCTAGTATTTCTTGGTAATTCTTCAAGTGACCAACAACCATAAAGTGTTAAGATTCATAAATTGTATATCTCAGTTATAATATCAAGTAACTTGACAATTTTATTATTATCAGAAAGATCAAAGTATCTTAGATGCCTCAACTTATTAATAGAGTATGATAAACACCTAAGCTTTTTATCTCTTAAATGCAATACATGCAAAAGCTTGAAACTTGAAAAGCCTCTTCACAATCAATCTTATCCCTAAAGTACTTGTGAACACTAAGGCAAAGAAATGTTTGAATCGTTTTTCCTTTATATGATTAAGTTTGTCTTGTAGATAAATAATTTGCTACATTATAAATACTCTCATTAGTGATGATCTCCTTGTAACCACATATAAATTCTCCTACCAATGACAAAGCAAGATCATGCTCCAAGTTTTGCATTGAGTATCTAATTACAACAATTAATTCATCTAACTCTACCTACTGAAAAAATAAGCTTTGAAAGAAATACCTAAAATAATCATAACTAATATCTTCTAAACATTGGTGGCTTGATAAAGGCACTATAAACCTTTGCACTATCCAAAGACTAATCATTGTTGATATATTAAACTTAATATATTTTTGGAAATAAACTACAATAAACAAAACAATATCTCAATGATTGAGACAATTCATTATAATAGCTTTTCAAAATTGCTAAAATACTATATCTTTCTTCATTATCTATGTGAGCTCATTATTTATAAAATTTTGCAAACTACACAAAAAAAATTCTAAGATATAACATCCTTCTCATTGTCTAAAATGTTAAAAGGAAACCAACAAACTTTTCTATGATCTCCACCGTTATTTACTTAAATCTTGGACCCCATGAGATTTTTCCATTAAAAAAAATCATCTATATAAATAAATTCCTTTAGTCTACATTCCCTAAATGATCTAAAATGTGTGACATTTTCATAAGATCCATCACCACATTATTACATATGGTTACTAATATTTGACTACCTATTGTGCCACTCATCATTATTCTTTCAAGTTAAACCATTGTTTACTATATTGAAGAATATTAGGATCTTTATTCCACACATCATCTCATACATGTAAGAATTGATTTCTATCTATCCTTTCTTTAAGATGACTAATTAGTGCATTCATTTCAAGAAATTTTAATTTTTCTTTTGTTTTGTCCTTTAATATGTTTTCAACAATATTTTTCATATTGAATGAATGAGAGATTTCCCTTCACATTTTTAACTCAAAGTGGTTTTGGATTTCATGATTGTAGAATACATACTAAGCCAGTATATTCTTTCCCAAACCACACTTATTTTGTGACAACTACCTTCTTATCAACCTCCCATCCAATAACCTTTTCCTCATACACAATAGAATAATTCCTTATAATCTAATCTAAGGTATTATCACGACTTCCACAAATTCTAAATTTATCACACATGATTAGATGACACCTAACACCCCTCTAATAGCCATAATGTTATAGGTGATTCTATCATCATAGATGAATTCCATTGATTTGGAAAAGAATATGAGTACCTTTTTCACCTTTTTATTTTACATTATTAACTCTCATTACCCAACTTTAGTGGAAGTAGTCATCCTTATCATATAGGATATCATTTACAGCTTCAAGACAATAATAAACTCTAATATCCTTAGCATGCTCCTCTTTTACATTGAGAAGTACTTCTTTGATTTCTAAGACCTTATTTTAAAGCTCTTTTAGCTTTACTATGACACTAAACATTAGTGATTATTCTTTGGAAGCCAAAAGGTTGACCATATTGCCAAATATCTGACACCCGCCAAATGTAGAGGGGAACTTTTTTTGCCATTGAAAAAATGAGTAAAGGGTGTTGAGAATGGATTGATAATGGGTAAAGAGTGTTATAAAAAGATTATTGAAGTGATGGAGAGGTGGAGGGAAAATAGGTTTGTTCTATATTCAAAGTAGTCAAAAGTGCTAGAAAAAAATGGCACTATGAAATGAAAAATAAATTGACCAACTTGTGTTTGCATTAGTGAGACCTAATGTTTTCCTTAAATTTAAAACCAAAAGAATGAATTTGTACTCATTGGAAATAAAAAAATTGAACAAAAAGTGGAATGTGATCTTGAAGATTACCACCACCATTCGTGGTTTAACACACAAAGGCTCCAATAACATAAATAAATTAGGCTACTCGAATTTTGGACCGCATGAAGTTTTACCAATCGAAAAAGTGACTTGCATAAATAAATTCCTTGAGTCTACATCTTCTAAATGCTTTAAACTTGTGGGATTTTCATAGGGCCCATGCCACTTAATTACATATGGTTACTAATATTTTACTACCTAGTGCCCTGCCCATTAATATTCTTTTCAAATTAAACCAATTCATAATATTCAAGATTTGTAAGATCTTAATTCCACACATAATCCAATATAAACAAGTATTCTTTCCATTAATTCTTTCTTTAAGATTACTAGTCAGTGCAATCATTTCAAAATGTTTTGATTTCTCCTTTGTTATATACTTTAATATTTTTCAGCAAAACTCTTTTCATTAAATGAATGAAAATGGTTTTAGATTTCTTGATTGTAGAATACATACTAAACTAGTATAATCTTTCCTAAACCAACTTTGTCAACAATGGGAAGGACCGAAACATTCTTTTCATCATCAGTCCTAAAAAATCTCACAACAACTACCATCTTGGTCAACCTCTTATCTAATAAACTCTTCCTTACATACAATAAAATAATTTATCATAGTCTAGCCTGAGGTATTATCATGACACTCCATATATTCTAAATTTACCACACGAGATGAGATGTCACCTAACATCCCTCTAATAGCCTTAATCTTATGGGTCATTCTATCATCGTAGATGAATTGCAGTGATTTGAAAAAGAATATAAGTACTTTTTCCACCTTCTTATTTTCTTATTTTGCATCATTAACACTTGTTGCCCAACTTTAATGGAAGTAGCATATAAGAAGCCATTATCATCATACAAGACATCATGTAGCTCTTCAAGATAATGATACCATGCCTTTTCACATTTAAAAGCACTTCTTTGATTTTTAAAGCCTTATTTTTTAGCTCTAGAAACTCTTTTTGACACTTAACAACAATGATATTTTTTTAGGAGTCAATAGGTTAGTCAGATTATTAAATATTCCCCCTCCAAATGTTAAGGGAAAAGTTTTTTACTATCTAATGAGCTAAGTAAAAGGTGATCAGAATGGATTAATAATGAGTAAACGGTGCTAGAAAAAGGTTGTTAAAGTGATTGAGATGTAAAAGGAAGATTTATTTGTTATATTTTCAAATTGTATTAAAGGGTATATGTTGGAATATATTTTAATATTATTAGAATATATAAACATTTTGATGATGAGAAAAATGTGAATTATAATATGGAAATATTATAATTATTAGTTGACTATTTGTAGGATTTTATAAGCAAAATAATATGGATTAAATTGCATGAATTGGGTTGAAAAATGAGAAGCCAAAAACTATGCAGAGCCCGTACAGATGAAGCCCAGCCAGTTCGTGGATCCAGTCCAGTAGATGCTCGCCAGCCCAGCCCGTGCAAACACTCGCCAATCCAGAGACGCGTTCCAACCCGCGAGTCAGGCCCGTGCAAACTCGACCCAGTCCAGAGGCGCGATCCAATCCAGACGCACGACCTGTTTGTCCGCTTGCCCGTAACCTGCGACCCGCGAGAACTTAAGTGACCCGCGACTCAGCTTGCCAGATCATTAGCCTGACCCGCAATCCGTTTGTAAACGTGACTTTGCCGGTAGATTTGACCGCCCATTTCACCTCCGATCAAGGCGCAAGATAGCTCGTTGGAAAGCTAATGAAGAGGAGAAGATTTCTGTGAAGAAAAATCAAAGACCTATTGCTCAGAGAGGATCAATTTGAAGATATGGTGAAGCTCATCGAGTTCTTGCCCTAATTGCTCAAAAGTGAAATTGGAAGCAGATTAGAGGGTTTTTGAAGATGATTTCAAAGGGCTTTTGTAAGGAAAATGATGCTCTATCAATTTGTGAAGGACCCACAAAGAATTGGTTCAAGATTGGAGAGAATTGAAGAAGATTTGAGTAAGACCCGAAACTTGCTCCACAGAACCCGAATTATAGAATTTTAAGTTGAGACCAAAACTGCACCGTTTTGGACTGGGTTTTGAAATAAACGAAGGCAGAACCTCTTCCCCGACATTCTGTCTCTCTTAAGCTCGAAAATGGACAGAGAAGAGGAAAATAAGGAGCTCCAACGGGAAGAAGATTTGATGGTGCTTAGAAGTGTCAGAACGACTCTTTAAAGTGAGAGGTTAGTTGCTTTGAAGGTATTTAAGCAAGTTTGTCTTCACCATTGCAATATGTCCGAAAATCATAAGCAAAGAAAGGAATCTGTGAAGCATCTCATACTACTCATTCTAGCTCATCCAAACCTATGATTTTGATCTTCATTAGGTGACTAATTTCTAAGCTCATTACTTACTTACTAGAGAATCAATTTGTGCTTCATTATACTCTATTATTGAAGTTGATTTTCTGCAAGTCAACTTCGCTAGGGTTTGAACGAATTTGGGGCTTTTATCCATTTACTCTGTATTAAGCCTCTAACAATTGTTTGAAGCTTTTGAACTTATATTGCATATCTTACAGAAGCTTAGTTCGAAATTTGTAATAAGCTCGGTATACTTCGACTTGTTGATGTGTGTTGAGACACACATTGTAATTGTGATCCTTGGTGTAAGGATTGTTTGACTCCTTGAGGAGTTAGAAAGTGTAAGAGAAAGTTTCTCTTAGCTTTGTAGTAAAGTGGACTTCAACCGGTTGTGTTAAAGGAGAAGAGAGTGGAAGTAGGTGAAAAAAGGCCGAACCACCGTGTAAACTTGTGTCTTGTCTCTCTTGTGTTTAATTATCTTTGAATACTTTATTTGATTGCAAAAAGTAATTAAACATAAATTAGAAGTGAATTTTTAAAGAGAAACCTAATTCACCCCCCTCTTAGGTTGCTATAGGATCCAACAGTATGAAAGACAAGCGGCATTGTGAAGCTAAAAAAAAAAAAAAAAGGGTAACTTGTGTTCACATTAGTGGGATTTAATGTCTTTACTAAACCTAAAATCAAAAGAATTGAATTTATACTTCATTGAAAATGAAAAATTAAACAAAAGGTGAAATGCAATTCCATAGATCACTACCAACATTAATGGTTTTAACATGTGGATGCCCCAATAACATAAATAAATTGGGCAACTCTAATCTCCTATAACATTTTCCTAATTGAAAAAGTCACCTCGATAAATCAATTCCTTGACTTTGCATCCCCTAAATGCTTTAAAACATGTGAGATTTTGTAAGGCACCACACCAATTTATTATGTGTGGTTACAAATTTTTTACTACCTATTGTGTTGCCAATTATTATTCTTTTCAATTTAAACAATTGTTCACAATATAAGCTAGAATTTTTTTTCCATCAATACTTTCTGTAAGATGACTAGTTAGTGCATTCATTTTAAGAAGTTCTAATTTCTTTTTATTATATACTCTAATATATTTTTAACAATATTTTTTATGTTAAATGAACGAGAGACCTATACCTACATTCTTAATTCAAAATGGCACCTAATGCTCTTATAATAGCCTTAATCCAATGGGTCATTCTATAATCATAGATAAATTGCATTGGTTTAAAAAAGAATGAGTATTTTTTCACCTTTTTATTTTGGATCATTAACTCTTATAGTCTAACTTTAATGAAAGCAACATCTAAGAGGTCATACACATCATATAGGACATCATTTGGCCCTTCAAACTTACGATAGACTTCAATATCCTTAACTCGTTCCTGCTCTACATCAAGAAGTAGTTCTTTGGTCTCTAAAACCTTGTTTTAGAGTTCTTTTAAGCTCTCCTTTGACCCTTGACAGAAAGGAGATTTTTTTAAGAGCTAATAGATCACCAATGCTGAGATGAGTTAAGGGTTCTATGAAAGGGTTTAATAATGAATAAAGAGTGTTAGAAAAGGGTTCTTGAAGTGATAGAAAGGTAAAAGGAAGATATATTTGCTTTGAATTCAAAGAAGTAGTAAGGAGTGAGCTAAGTGGTTTTGTATTTTTAAACCAAAAAGTGGAAAAGGAATGTCAAGTCAAGTCAAATGGCGTGATGAAGTGGAAAATAAATACGGCCAACTTATGTTCACATTGGTGGGACTAACATTCTAAATGATCTAATCATCCATCAAGAAAGATTGAGCCAACCGTTTGGGCAGACTATACTTATTATCCGCCAATGGTGGGATTAAAGGCGCATTTGTATATCTGGGATCTTTTTTTAGTGCGATTTCACATATCTCTTCGGTAAAAATGAGCATCAATAGTCAATACGGGGGTTAAGTCTTTTAATAACTAAAATGTAAAAAGGCCAAACAAACTATGAATAAAAAACATAACAAGTCAAAACGTAATCCAAAAGCCCAATAAATAAGTTGAATCACAGAAAAAGGTTGCCATGAAATTTCTTAAAATCAAGAAGAAAAATAATATGGGTACGACTGGAAGTAAAACTTGACATTATTCTACCTTCAACGACATTCCTTATTCCTATGAAATTTCATTTGATAGCAAAATTAATACATATAGTTATGAAAAGTAATTCATTAAATCATATAGAAAAATGAATTCCTTATCCCTTGAAATTAAACTAAATGTTGATCTCTCCTAATCCCCAAAAAAAGATTAAGCTTTACTCTTTAACCAAGTCTCCTGTTTGAACAGACAATTAACCTCTTAAAGCATGAATTTTGGTTGGAGGATACAGCTCGGTCTTCTAACAAGGAAGGCCACAATTATTATAGTCTTGTTAAAAGCAAACAGTTCTAGCTTCGCAAAAAGAAGACATGAGAGACATCCCAACATCCTAATAGTATTGTTATTCACAGATGGTTTCAAACGACAATTTGAATAAGTTCTTGTTCCCTTTTAACTGTTTCCATTGTTAAATGAGATCAAAATAAATATCCCCCTCGGTTATGAGAAACATTAACCACAGAATCCTCACCTCAGTGATGCTGATCCCCTCATATAACTACACGGTGATTTGAAGCGAGAGTCCTTGTTGCGGTTAGCAGAAACGTTGAGACGTTTGCAGATGCCTTCAGCTGTTTATTCTAGGGCAGGTGGTGACCCCGGGTGCTTGCCAGCCAGCAGTCCCGTCACTATCGCACTCAACATGGAACTCTACAGCATCCTCGAAGCTGGGCAGATTCCCCTCAACAGGGGGCGTCGATTGCTAGCCAACGTGGCTCCACATTATACCATCATCCACATCGAGCTTAGACTTGTTCTTCAGAGGCTCGATCATGATCCAATAATCAGTCGCATATTGGACGTATTGTCAGTTTTATGATTCTTTTATCTGACGATTGTTTCTTGTTTCTTTTTGATCATGAGCGGAGACCTAAAAATTATGTGCTCTCTTTTATGTTGAAGTAGTTAATTCCACACGCTAACTTCTTCCCCCACGCCATCTCCAACACATGTCCATTTCCCCTGCAACTGTCCGTGTTACTCCATTCCTTCGCATTTTCGCTTTCTTTCTAACACATGCTAAACGTTTAACGTTGGGAATGTGGGTAGGAAAGTAGGGAAACTGATAGGTGCATAACATATTGTTTTCTCCGGGAAAATCTCCAGTGAAGTTGTTGTTAGAGATGTTGGGGATCCTGAGCAATGCAAGATTCGCCATATCCGGCGCTAGTATCACCGTGAGATTGTAGACAGCGATGGTGAGATTCACCAACTTGTCCAGTAACCCAATCTCTGACGGCAGAAAACCATGGCTAGTGGCATTAGTCACGTTGGGAGAAACAACCCGTCGGTCCTCGTTGCATGAAACCCCAGAGAAGGAGCAACGGGCTGTTGGCGAAGAAGAGTTCTTCCAATCCTTCATGCCTAAAGCTTTCGGCCCCATCATGGCCGACTTGAGCTTCAACAGTACTTCAGGGTCACTACTGTAAGAAGAAGTGCATGCTGAAAAAGGGAGGAAAATTAAATGAACATGAAGGAGGAAACTTATGAAAAAGTCTCTCATCTTCTTTTCCTTTTTGTTTTTGGTTCAGGCCGACTGAACGCAGGCTATCATTGCAGCAAATATCTACATTACAAGATAGCAAAGACCTATTTATGCAAGATAAAAGGGTGATGAATGAAGTTCACGATGGAGAAAGTTCTCTTCCCTGGATACTCCTAGTGCTGCTCAACGTTGGCTTCCAGATCAGAGCATCTACTCCTTTTTGGCCTCCCCAAAATCAACCAAGCATGAATAAGTCCATATTCCGTCAAAAGTTGTTGGGAATGTTCAGCCACTGAGTCGGGCACCTGACCTGCTTCCCCTTGAACTTTGTTCCTTCCTCTTTCCCGTCGCCCCTGCAGACTCAGGAACAGCAAGAAAGTACAAACTTTGGAAAAGAGAGTCATGCATTAATGAGATGCCACTCACAGAACGCAGCTTGGAACTCGCACCTATGACGGGGAGCCATGTAGTCCACAAGAGAGAATACGGAGCCATCCCATCTCCAACCCATTACAGAGACAGAAGAGAAAGGATTGGGACAGGAGCCACTCCTCTGCAACTGAGTTGCCATGGCATCTACGTACTACACGAGAAAGACAAATATAGTACGGATACTTTGATCCTTATTGGTTTGATTTTCATCTCATTGTTTAAGATGATCAATTGCAGATGGTCCTCTTTGTATTCCGAACTTGATTAGGAGTGTAGATTGATAGATTCCGAAGGCAACTAGGTTTTGTTTATAGAAGAGCTCCAATAGGCCCTTTTGCTAAATCTGGGCTATATATGAAGTTATTCCCAGTGTTTTGGGTGTGAGCCAGGCCTGTTGTGGCTAATCTCCGCTATATGCAAAGATGTTGTTAGGATGTGAAACTGCACGACCTCCCCGTCGCCTAAATCTGTAACCGCGGGGCATGTGACTTAGGGTTAGTAGGGTAACTATGCAGAATAAATTGTAATTAGAGATAGTAGGGAAGCTATGCAGAATGAATTGTAATTAGCATAATGAGTATCCGTAACCCGCAAAATTTGTCTAAACTGATTTAAGGAACTCGTAATTTTTACTTAAATAATTATGAGTTTTTTTTTCCTACAATTATTCAGTGAGAATCAAATATCCAATAATAATAATAATAATAATAATAACAACAACAATGATAGTAAAAGAATCTGTTTCACAGCCAATATTCGACAAAAAGCTGCTAGTTCATATAACTAGGAATTAGGAGTCTTTAACTTCTGCTTGCTCAACCGATGTGGGACATTTTGAGATTTTGAGATTTTTGAGATTCTTGAGATTCTTGAGAAGTCTTCAACAGAAAAAGGCTAGTTTCCTCTTACAAAGCCCTTCATCTTCCATTTCCTTGCTGATTTTTCTTCATATTAGGTCGCAAGAAACGGAGCATACAGTAGTTCAACTTCGATGAGCCGCTTCAACCTCTTCGTCCCCTTATGCGGTCGGTGACAAGGTAGCTCAATCAAGAGGATTGCACCGTGTTCTTTCTTTCTCGACTATGAATTCGATTTCTCTCTTGAACGTTCTGGCCATAAAGGAAAGGAAAAGTAGAAGAAAGAGGGGAAGAGGTTGAAGGAACTGAAAAACAAGTTTGTTTTGGATATTTCGGTTTGTATGTGTTGACATGAATACCTCCCATTTAAAGTATGGAGTCCATCAGAGGGTGTCAAAGTATGTATTATTTGACATTAAAAATGTGAGAATTGACCTTCAACTTAATGTCTTAAGGTAAATAATGAGGTGTTCCACTTAACACGTTAAGGTTTTATAATGGACTCCATCCGTTAATAGTAGGAGATTGACATTTACCCGCACTAGAATCATCTGGGTCCCAAGTTTCATCATAGCAGGGCTCGGAAGCATCATTGTTTTTAGAGTTGCCAATTCCTACATAGGTAGAATATTGCACCGCATTGCCGACCGCATGCTTGGCAAGTGTGTTGGTACTCACCCCTGTGTATTAGGATGAACTCGTGTGGGTGACAATTTTCAACAGTTATTAGGCCACGCACAGTACACTTGATGTGGATGGCCATATTGCAAAGGTTACACTGGTAACGGATTCCACAAAGTTTACGGCAATGATCACAATGGTGCTCTTTGAACCGTGGTTTTTTATGTTCAAAGTTAAGTTGCAGGCATTTGCGTGATTTCATATCAAAAAGAATATCTTTATAGGTAAAAAACAAACTACAATTATAAAATTAATTATAGTGGCAACTAAGATTATTACTATGGGAACTATTTGCTAGGTATTCATTAGATGGCTCATAAAGAAATAATCTCACAAAACACCATTTTCTTTATCCAAGTAAGGGGTTTTGTACCTCATTCATAGGCACTTTAAATTGATTCAATAACTTCTCTTTCCTTTCCTGTCATATTCTTTTGAAAGAAGAACTTGAAGAGTTGCAAAATTGAGGGAAAAATTTTGAAATACATGGTTTATATTATACTAAAAACATACTAATAATGAGGAAAGACATAACTAACAAAAGAAAAATAAAAGAAAGAAAGAAAACAATAAACTAACTGATGGATGAATTAGACTACATAATCACACAAATGTTTTAGCCCTTTTAGAAGATTAAAATATAAGTTTGTTGTAAAAACTTCTACTTTATCAGATAAAACAATAATTTGGAGTGCCTCTAAATCTATGCCAAGGATAGTTTATAAAGAATTAAATAATTTATTTTTTCTTTCTTATTTCATATCTTTTTTTATTTTTAATTCTTTCCCTTTTATGTGCGTTTTCCTTTATTCCTTTTTTCTTGTAAGAATAATATATTATTATTTCCTTTTTTCTTTTTCTTATTTTAGACATGTTCCTAAATTCTCTTACTTTTTGTCTTTTTCACTTTGTCTTTATACTTATCTTGCAAACGTAGGTTACTTTAATATGTTTGCAAATAAAAGCAATTTTCTAAAATATTTTCAGTGTTCGTGCCATATAGAAGCATGTTTTTGAGACATAGGGAATTGAAAAATATGTTTTTTGAGTGAGTGTTTGCCCAGCACTTACGCAGGAGGAATCGACACTTCCGCACCCTCACATGTGTAAGTGCGACCCAGTCCGACACAGATGATAATTACCCCTACTTTTCATGTATTTTTTTTTCTTTATTCTTTTTCTTTTCTTTTGTTGCATATTTCTGCATTCTCTTGCATTATTTTTTTTTTCCTATATTCTTTTGTGTCCCTTCTTCTCTATTTTTTTTTTCCTATGCAAGTTTCCTTATTATCTCAATCTATCTTGTCATTTGCTTTCACATCATTTTTCACAAATTTTGGACATGTACGTGAAATGTTTTTCAGGTATAAAAGGAGAACCTAAGCATTCTATGGAAAATTGATATCTTTTATTTTTAACATTATCTAAAAATAATTGGCAGGAGAGTCCACGTAGGCGGTCCCTGGTGGCACAGTAAACGTTCCCGAACGACGATATTTGTTAGGAACCTAACGGGGGTGTGGTTGTCAAGACTGGATTTCTCAATCGATGTGGGATGCAAGGTGGGGTTAGTAACAAAGTGGTTATTGTCCTATTCTTATTCTCACAAGAGTATTAAAATAAATTTTAATTTTTTTGTTTAAAATTGATTGAAGCAAAGTAAGACATACTACTTTCAAAAATATATGTTTGTCCTTAGTGTGAAAGTAACATGGGTTCTTTGTTTTATGAGAATAAGGCATTTGAATTTGAACTTTAATGTAAAATAAAATTTTACTATTAAAACTAATTTGTAACGAGAAATAGATGTTGGGTTATTTCAATTAAGATGTTTTTGATGATGATTAGTTAAGTTAATTAACATGCAATAATTCTACAACCTTATAATAATTCTACAACCTATGCAGCAAAGTCTAACACAAACTTAGTCCAGAAAGTCCAAAGTAGCAATCCAGCCCGTAGATGCATTCCAACTCGTGAAAGAACCAAGCCAACCCATATGAGCCAGTCCAGCAGAGGTGGAAGGAAGATAGGTTTGTTCTATATTTAAAGAAGTAGTCAAAAGTGTTAGAAAAAAGTGGCATTATGAAATGAAAAACAAATCAACCAACTTGTGTTTGTATTAGTGAGATCTAATGTTTTCCCTAAATCTAAAACCAAAAGAATTTAATTATACTCATTGGAAATAAAAATATGAACAAAAAGTGGAATGTGATCTTGAAGATTACCACCAGCATTCGTGGTTTTAACACACAAAGGCCCCAGTAACATAAATAAATTGGTCGACTCAAATTTTGGACCCCATGAAGTTTTACCAATCGAAAAAGTGAGTTGTATAAATAACTTCCTTGAGTCTACATCTCCTAAATACTTTAAACTTGTGGGATTTTGATAGGACCCAATGCCACTTAATTACATGTGATTATTAATATTTTACTACCTATTGCCCTACCCATTAATATTCTTTTCAAATTAAACCAATTCATAATATCAAAATTTGTAAGATCTTAATTTCACACATCATCCAATATAAACAAGTATTATTTCCATCAATTCTTTCTTTAAGATTATTAGTTAGTGCATTCATTTCAAAAGGTTTTGAATTCTCCTTTGTTATATACTTTAATACTTTTCAGCAAAACTCTTTTCATTAAGCGAATGAAAATGGTTTTAGATTTCTTGATTGTAAAATACATACTACACTAGTATAATCTTTCCTAAACCACCTTTGTCAACAATAGGAAGGGCTTAAACATTCTTTTCATCATCAATTGTTAAAAATCTCACAACAACTACCTTATTGTCAACCTCCTATCCAATAAACTCTTCCTTCTATACAATAGAATAATTTATCATAGTCTAGTCTAAGGTATTATCATGACACTCCACGAATTCTAAATTTACCACACGGGATGAGATGTCACCTAACATCCTTCTAATAGCCTTGATCTTATGGGTCATTCTATCATTGTAGATGAATTGCAATGATTTGAAAAAGAATATGAGTACTTTTTTTACCTTCTTATTTTCTTATTTTGCATCATTAACACTTGTCGCCCATCTTTAATGGAAGTAGCATATAAGAAGCCATTATCATCATACAAGACATCATGTAGCTCTTCAAGACAATGATACCATGCCTCTTCACATCTAAAAGCACTTCTTTGATTTTTAAAGCCTTATTTTTGAGCTCTTTAAACTCTTTCTAACACCTAACAACAATGATATTTTTTTAGGAGCCAGTAGGGAGAAGTTTTTTGCTATCTAATGAGATGAGTAAAGAGTGATCAGAATGGATTGATAATGAGTAAAAAGTGCTAGAAAAAGGCTTTTAAAGTGATTGAGATGTAAAAGGAAGATTTATTGGTTATATGTTCAAATTGTAGTAAAGGGTATGAAAGACAAGTGGTGTTGTGAAGCCAACAAAAAAAGAAAAAAAAAAAAAAAAAGGTAACTTGTGTTCACATTAGTGGGACTTAATGTCTTTACTAAACCTGAAATCAAAAGAATTGAATTTATACTTCATTTAAACAAAAGGTGAAATGAAATTCCATAGATCACTATCAACATTAATGGTTTTAACATGCGAATGCCCCAATATCATAAATAAATTGGGCAACTCTAATCTCCTATAACATTTTCCTAATTGAAAAAGTCACCTCAATAAATCAATTCCTTGACTTTGCATCCCCTAAATGCTTTATAACACGTGAGATTTTTGTAAAATAGTTTACTACCTATTGTGTTGCCAATTATTATTCTTTTCTATTTAAACAATTGTTCACAATATAAGCTAGAATTGTTTTTTACATCAATCCTTTTTTTAAGATAACTAGTTAGTGCATTCATTTTATGAGGTTCTAATTTCTTTTTATTATATGCTTTAATATATTTTTAACAATATTTTTTTTACATTAAATGAATAAGAGATTTATACCTACATTCTTAATTCAAAATGGCACCTAATGCTCTTATAATAGCCTTAATCCTATGGGTCATTTTATCATCATAGATAAATTGCATTGGTTTAAAAAAGAATATGAGTATTTTTTCACCTTTTTATTTTGGATCATTAACTCTCATAGTCCAACTTTAATGAAAGCAACATCTAAGAAGTCATCCATATCATATAGGACATCATTTGGCCCTTCAAACTTACGATAAACTTCAATATCCTTAACTCGTTCCTCCTCTACATCAAGAAGTAGTTCTTTGGTTTCTAAAACCTTGTTTTAGAGTTCTTTTAAGCTCTCCTTTGACCCTTGATAGAAAGGAGATTTTTTTAGGAGCTAATAGATCACCAATGCTGAGATGAGTTAAGGATTCTATGAAAGGGTTTAATAATAAATAAAAAGTGTTAGAAAAAGGTTCTTGAAGTGATAGAAAGGTAAAAGGAAGAGATATTTGCTTTGAATTCAAAGAAGTAGTAAGAAGTGAGCTAAGTGATTTTGTATTTTTAAACCAAAAAGTGGAAAAGGAATGTCAAGTCAAGTCAAATGGCGTGATGAAGTGGAAAATAAATACGGCCAACTTATGTTCACATTGGTGGGACTAACATTCTAAATGATCTAATCATCCATCAAGAAAGATTGAGCCAACCGTTTGGGCAGACTATACTTATTATCCGCCAATGGTGGGATTAAAGGCGCATTTGTATATCTGGGATCTTTTTTTAGTGCGATTTCACATATCTCTTCGGTAATAATGAACATCAATAGTCAATATTGGGGTTAAGTCTTTTAATAACTAAAATGTAAAAAGGCTAAACAAACTATGAATAAAAAACATAACAAGTCAAAACGTAATACAAAAGCCCAATAAATAAGTTGAATCACAGAAAAAGGATGCCATGAAATTTCTTAAAATCAAGAAGAAAAATAATATGGGTACGACTGGAAGTAAAACTTGACATTATTCTACCTTCAATGGCATTCCTTATTCCTATGAAATTTCATTTGATAGCATAATTAATACATATAGTTATGAAAAGTAATTCATTAAATCATATAGAAAAATGAATTCCTTATCCCTTGAAATTAAACTAAATGTTGATCTCTCCTAATCCCCAAAAAAAGATTAAGCTTTACTCTTTAACCAAGTCTCCTGTTTGAACAGACAATTAACCTCTTAAAGCATGAATTTTGGTTGGAGGATACAGCTCGGTCTTCTAAAGAGGAAGGCCACAATTATTGTGGTCTTGTTAAAAGCAAACAGTTCTAGCTTCGCAAAAAAAAAACACACGAGAGACGTCCCGACATCCTATGTAGTATTGTTATTCACAGATGGTTTCAAACGGCGATTTGAATAAGTTCTTGTTCCCTTTTAACTGTTACCATTGTTAAATGAGATCAAAATAAGTATCCCCCTCGGTTATGAGAAACATTAACCACAGAATCCTCACCTCAGTGATGCTGATCCCCTCATATAACTACACGGTGATTTGAAGCGAGAGTCCTTGTTGCAGTTAGCAGAAACGTTGAGACGTTTGCAGATGCCTTCAGCTGTTTATTCTAGGGCAGGTGGTGACCTCGGGTGCTTGCCAGCTGGCAGTCCCGTCACTATCGCACTCAACGTGGAACTCTACAGCATCCTCGAAGCTGGGCAGATTCCCCTCAACAGGGGGCGTCGATTGCTAGCCAACGTGGCTCCACATTATACCATCATCCACATCGAGCTTAGACTTGTTCTTCAGAGGCTCGATCATGATCCAATAATCAGTTGCATATTGGGCGTATTGTCAGTTTTATGATTCTTTTATCTGAGGATTGTTTCTTGTTTCTTTTTTATCATGAGCAGAGACCTAAAAATTATGTGCTCTCTTTTATGTTGAAGTAGTTAATTCCCCTGCACCTGCCCGTGTTATTCCATTCCTTCACATTTTCGCTTTGCTTCTAACAGATGCTTATCTTTTAACGTTGGTAATGTGGATAGGAAAGTAGGGAAACTGATAGGTGCATAACATATTGTTTTCTCCGGGAAAATCTCCGGTGAAGTTGTTGTTAGAGATGTTGAGGATCCTGGCAATGTAAGATTCGCCATACCCGGCGGTAGAATCCCCGTGAGATTGTTGACAGCGATGGTGAGATTCACCAACTTGTCCAGTAACCCAATCTCCGGCGGCAGAAAACCATGGCTAGTGGCATTAGTCACGTTGAGAGAAACAACCCGTCGGTCCTCGTTGCATGAAACCCCAGAGAAGGAGCAATGGGCTGTTGGTGAAGAAGAGTTCTACCAATCCTTCATGCCTAAAGCTTTCGGCCCCATCATGGCCGACTTGAGCTTCAACAGTACTTCAAGATCACTACTGTATGAAGAAGTGCATGCTGGAAAAAGGAAGAAAATTAAATGAACATGAAGGAGGAAACGTATGAAAAAGTCTCTCACCTTCTTTTCCTGTTTGTTTTTGGTTCAGGCCGACTGAACAAGATGGCAAAGACCTATTTATGCAAGATAAAAGGGTGATGAATGAAGTTCACGATGGAGAAAGTTCTCTTCCCTGGATACTCCTAGTGCTGCCCAACGTTGGCTTCCAAATCCAGAGAATCTACTCCTTTTTTTGGCTCCCCAAAATCAACCAAGCAAGAATAAGTCCATTTTCCGTCAAAAGTTGTTGGGAATGTTCAGCCACTGAGTCGGGCACCCGACCTGCTTCCCCTTGAACTTTGTTCCTTCCTCTTTCCCGTCGCCTCTAGTAGACTCATGAACAGCAAGAAAGTACAAACTTTGAAAAAGAGTCATGCATTAATGAGATGCCACTTACGGAACGCAGCTTGGAACTAGCACCTATGACGGGGAGCCATGTAGTCCACAAGAGAGAATACGGAGCCATCCCATCTCCAACCCAATACAGAGACAGAAGAGAAAGGATTGGGACAGGAGTCACTCCTCTGCAACTGAGTTGCCATGGCAGCCACGTACTACAAACGAGAAACACAAATATAATACGGATACTTTGATCCTTATTGGTTTGATTTTCATCTCAAAAGACCAGTTAAGTAGATTCGCTCTTTATATGTCCCAAATCATTCACTTGCTTTTTCACCTACATATTCATTTTGGGCACTGACGTTGGCATTAGAATATATGCTTAAAATTACTAGTAAAAGTGATTATTTTGGATTTGTTAAATGGTAAATTTAGTTTGTCAAATTGTAACTTAGGACTTTTTAATACAAAAACGGAAGAAGGTAAACTTAATTAGTAATTGTTTAAGATGATCAATTGCAGATGGTCCTCTTTGTATTCCGAACTTGATTAGGAGTGTAGATTGATAGATTCCGAAGGCAACTAGGTTTTGTTTATAGAAGAGCGCCAACAGGCCCTTTTGCTAAATCTGGGCTATATATGAAGTTATTCGCAGCGTTTCGAACCACAATTTTTCCCAATTGGGCTTCGGGTGTGAGCGAGGCCCGTTGTGGCTAATCTCCGCTATATGCATAGATGTTGTTAGCATTTGAAACTGCACGACCTTCCATAGCCTAAATCTGTAACCGTGGGGCATGTTTCTTAAGAGTTAGTAGTTTTTACTTAAATAATAATGAGTTTTTTTCTCTCTACATTTATTCAGTGAGAATTCAAATGTCCAATAATAAAAAATAAAAATAAAAAGAATCTGTTTCAAAGCCAATATTCACCCCTGTTTCAGAGCCAAGATTTTTTAGATAAAGGGCTTTGTACTCACCCCTGTGAATTGGGATGAATTCGTGTGGGTGAAAATTTTCAACGGTCATTAGGCCACGCAAACCACACTTGATGTGGATGGCCATACTGCAAAGGTTCATTGGTAACGGATCCCACAAAGTTTACGGCAAAGATCACAATGGTGATCTTTGAACCTTGGTCCCTCTAGAATAAATTACTTTCTCTTGATTGTCCAACTCTTCCATGAAAAATATGTGGTGTCTACTACGCAAATCATGCATACTACCTTAAGGAACCAATTTCTCCGCACATGATTTATGGAGCCATTGACAATCACAATGGCAATTAGGATTATTACTATGGGAACTATTTGCTAGGTATTCATTAAATGACTCATAAACAAATAATCTCACAAAACACCATTTTCTTTATCCAAGTAAGAGGTTTTGTACCTCATTCACAAGCACCTTAAATTGATTCAATAGTTCCTATTTTCTTTCTTGTCATATTCCTTAGAAAGAAGTTACTTGAAAGGTTGCAAAATTGAGAGAAATTTTTTGGAAATACATGACTTATATTATACTAAAAACAGAGTAATAATGAGGAAAGACATAATTAACAAAAGAAAAATAAAAGAAAGAAAGAAAGAAAACAAAAAAACTAACTAATGGACGAATTAGAGTACATAATCACACAAATAGCCCTTTTAGAAGATCAAAATGCAAGTTTGTTGTAAAAACTTCTACTTCATTATATGATACGATGATTTGGAGTGTCTCTAAATCTATGTCAATGATAGTTTATAAAGAATTATATTATTTATTTCTCTTTTCTTACTTCATATCTTTCCATTTCTTGTATGTTTTCCTTTACTCCTTTCTTCTTGTGAAAATAATATATTTTTTCTTTCTTTTTTTTCTTTTTTTTCTTATTTTAGACATGTTCATGTATTCTCTTACTTTTTTCTTTTTCACTTTGTCTTTATACATATTTTGCAAACATAGGTTTCTTTAATTTTGGAAATAAAAATCTTTTAGATATGTTTGCAAATAAAACCGATTTTCTAAAATATTTTCAATGTTCATGCCATATAGAAACATGTTTTTGAGACATAGGGGAATTCAAAATTATGTTTTTGAGCGAGTGTTTGCTCAGCATTTGATTTATGCAGAGGAACCGACACTCCGCAACCTCACATGTGTAAGTGGGACCCAGTCCGACACAGACCATAATTACCCCTTCTTTTCATGTATCTTTTTTTTTTTTTTTTTTTTTTTTTCTCTTTTGTTGCATATTTCCCTGGTGGCACACTTAACGTTCCCAAACGACGATATTTGTTAGGAACCTATGGGGGTGTGGCTGCGAAGACTGGATTTCTCAATCGATGTGGGCTGCTGGGTTCTATATGCAAGTTGGGGTTAATAACATAGTGGTTATTGTCCTATTCTTATTCTCACAAGAGTATTAAAAAAAAATTTTATTTTTTTTTGTTTAAAACTGTTTGAAGCAAAGCAAGATATACTACTTTCAAAAATATATGTTTGTCCTTAGTGTGAAAATAATGTGGGATTTTTGTTTTATGAGAATAAGACATTTGAATTTGAACTTTAATATTATATAAGAAAATTTTTACACTTAAAACTAATTTGTAACGAGAAATAGATGTTGGGTTATTTCAATTATTATCCTTATGATGATGATTAGTTAGGTTAATTAACATGCAATAACTCTACAACCTTATAATTATTTTTTTTGGGCCAAGTTATGCAGCAAAGTCTAATACATAAACTTAGTCCAGAAAGTCCAAAGTAGCAATCCAGCCCGTAGATGCAGTCCAACTCGTTAAAGAACCAACCCAGTCCGCATGAGCCAGTCCAGCAGTTCAGCGTCTGGACTGAAAAACGGAACTCACAAGCTTGGTTTCAGACAGAGATACTTGCTTAACAACCCAGTCCAAATAATAGTGAGAAAACACAAGTCTCAAAACCTTTCTTTAAAATACATATTAAAAGATGATGGGCATGCATAACATAAAAAGTTTTGAAACTTGTAAAAGAAAATAAATAAATATGCATATATCATAGCAATGATAATGATGATGATTTCACTAATAACAATACCAATGATAATAATAATAGTAACAACAATAATAATAGTAATGTATGCTAACAATAATGATGATTACGATGATGATTACAATGATGATTACAATGATGATGATAATGATAATGACAATGATAAGTATATAAAGCTCAAATTCTTCCATTTGCTGAAGGGAAATGTTAGCATTCATCACCTTGAAACATGAGATTCTATTAACAAAATAATCTATGTAACCCAAGGAAGCAAACATGTAGTCATACCTTAAAATGATCCAAATATATAACAAATTATTATGCAGAGGAAAATGAATGCTACGAACTAGTTCTACAACTTTTAAAGTGAAAAAAATAAAATAAAAAATAAAAAGATGAAGGTGATAATTAAATTATTATGCAAAGGAAAATAAAAGCTACGAACTAGTTCTACAACTTTAAAGTGAAAAAAAAATAAAATAAAAAATAAAAGATGAAGGTGATAATTAAGAAACTAATGGTTAGAATTTGCTGGAAAATCAAAAACAATAATAATCCTAAAAAATTTTAAAAAACTTTTTATTTCAAAATTTCTTGAAAAGAATCAATTACAACACATGATTATATAGAGGTTTAAGTCATTCTAATACATGGATGAATTTGCCTAGAACTCTAAATAGGATATAGTTAGATGGGATTTAAATTTGCCTAGAACCCTAAATAGAATTGAGTTAGATAAGATTTGAATTTGTTTAAAACTCTAGATTAGATTGAGCTAGATAAAATTTGGATTTCCTAGTTAATTCATATAGATGTGCAATTAGTTCTTCATCAGTTTGTTCAAATCACAAACCAAGTCTCTTGACCAACTCCTTTAATGATGATGGTGGGTATTCAATTTTTATAAGGAAATAAGATAAACAAAGTGTAATATACCTAAATAAGTAAAGATGCATGGTCATTGGAATTTTGTTTATGATGATGTGGCTCCAAGCATTAAGCATAACTCTAGGAAGTGAGTAATTTGGGTTGAATTCCAATATCATGGTTCTTCTTGGTTTTATCTACTTCTATACCATGAAATTTACCAATCAAGTGATACTGAAAGGGAAAAAAAAAAAAACAATGAAACAAGGTATAAAAAAGTGTTACATCAATTCTTATGGCCAATTAAGATGAAATGATTGAGTATTATAGTTGAGCAATCTTGAGTTAATCCTCACTTAACTTCTACTCAATTTTCTTTTTAAACAAGATGGAACATGTCTTAATCTTTAGCAACTTCAAAGATGATTTTCCTATGCATCCTCTTGGGTAGGGATATCAATGCAAAGAAATGAATAATTTTAAGCCCTTCAAGTGACCCACTATCATGACTCCACTTTGGTATAGTTGTCAAACTTTCTCAATATGAAATTTTCAAATTTCTTAAAGTGGTCACATGTTTAAATTTTGATGGAAAGGGCATCAATCTTGGTATATCCTTTTAAAGGGAAGAGAATGGAGGTTTTTAAGGCCTTTCCATTGTATCTCACCATCATTATCAGTTATCCCAAGCTATGAGAAGAAACTTAAATTGAAGTGTTCATGCTGTGAGATGTTCTATGCCTAAAAAAGTGATTTAAATTGATTACAACTTTCTATTCTAAGAGTCTAAAATGAACTAAGATTTTACAGTCACTTCTCTAGTAAAACTTCTTATTCCTTAACTGAATGTAACTTTTGATGCTCCAATTTTGAGAGACAAGGTATTGATGTATTCATCATTATTTGTTATATTGACAAAAGGAAAAAGGTTTTAAAGGCCTTTCCATTGTGTTCCATCCTTATCATTAGTTGTCTCAAGTTGTGAACATAATCTTAAATCAAGGTGCTCAAGTGTTGTGTGATGTTCTATGCTTGGGGAAATTGATTTAAATTGATTACAACTTTTTATCATCAAAGTCTAAAAAGTGCTGAGATTGTATAGGTATTTCTCTAGTAAAACTTCTAGTTTCTTAATTAAATGTAATTATTGACACTTCAATTTTGAAAGATAAGGTATTGGTATATTCATCATTTTCTATTGTAGTGGAAGGAAAAATGAGGCATTAAAGGCCTTTCCATTACATCCTATCCCTTAGTTTTAAAAGCACTAAAGTTTTACAACCACTCCTCTAATAAAACTTCTAGTTCCTTAATTAAATATAGTTCTCGACATTCCAATTTTTGGAGACAAGGTATTGATATATTTGTCATTCTGTGTTGTAGTGGAAAGAGAAATGAGGCTTTGAAGGCCTTCCCATTACATCTTATCCTCATCATTAGCTATCTCAAGTTGTCGACAGAATCTTAAATTGAGATGCTCAAGTGTTGTGAGATGTTCTATGCTTGAAGAGAGCAATTTAAATTAATCGCAAGTTAAATTGATTGCAAATTAACTAAATGTAATTGATAATGCTCCAATTGTAAGAGACAAGGTAGTTATGTATTCATCATTGTTTGTTATAGTGAAAAAAGAAAGGAGACTTGAAAGGCCTCTTCATTACATCCTATCCTCATCATTAGTTATATCAAGTTGTGAGCAGAATTTTATATCAAGGTGCTAAGTGTTGGGAGATGTTGTTTGCCCAAGGAGAGCAATTTTAATGGTTCACAACTTTCTAACATTAGTTTTAAGAGTGATAAAGTTTTGCAACCACTTCTTTAGTAGAATTTCTAGTTCCTTAATTGAATTTAATTATTAATGCTCCAATTTTGAGAAATGAGGTATTAATGTATTCATTATTGTCTATTGTAGTTGGAAAACAAAGAAGGCTTTGAAGGCCTTTTCATTGCATTCCATTCTCGTAATTAGTTATTTCAAATCATTAGTAGAATCTTAGATTAAAGTGTTAGGGAGAGCAATTCTAATTGGTTACAACTTTGTATTGTTAGTTTTAAAAGTTTTACAGTTTTATAATTACTCCTCTAGGAAAACTTGAGTTCCTTACCGGAATATAATTATACATGTTTCAATTTTTTTTAAAAAAAATATTGATATATTCATCATTTTCTAATTTAGTGGAAAGAAAAAAGAGGCCCTGAAGGCCTTCCATTACATCCTATCCTCAATTATCTCAAGTTGTGAGCAAAATCTTAAATCAAGGTGTTTAAGCATTGCAATTTGTTTTATGATTGGGAAAAGTAATCACAACTTTCTATCATCAAACTTTTCATCCTTCCACCACCTTTTGAGATGAAGGCAATCACTTAGCTAAATTTTCTTCAATGATTTGAAAAATACATTTAACATTAATAACGGAAAAAGCTCATTTCTATAATCAAAATCTAACATGTATTCTAGAACATCCATATTCCAAACCTAAAGATGTTTAAAAGAAGACAATTTACTTAATGGTGGTACTATTATAATTTTAATTCAATAAGACATGTTAAAGGAAGAATCCATTTTGGAACCTTTGAATCGAGGTAGCCCTTTAAACAAAGTTATCTTGGCTTTTGGTGTAGTTTCAAGTTCTCAAATGATAAATTATCTTCCTTCTCTTCCTTATCCTAGATAATATTACAATTATTTCTATCACGTTTAAAACTCCAATTTAAATTTGAAGTACGAAGCCTTAATTTCTCTTTTAAATTAGCAACCTTATATTTTGACACTACATTTCTAGCACAACTTAGATGTTGAATGCACAAGTATCATTTCAAGTTATCTATATAACTTAATTTATTTAGTCCAACAACATTCTTAAAACAAAAATCCTTACTGATCACAAGTATTGACAAAGTTTGAAGTTTAGTTAATTGTCCCAATCTTTTTGGCATATGCCTTAATCCGAAACAATAATCAATCTCACGATGATTAAGTTTCATTAATCTTCTAATATGTTTTGATAATTCTTCAAGTGACCAACAACCATAAAGTGTTAGGATTCATAATTGTATATCTTAGTTATAGTATTAAGTAACTTTACAATTTCATCATTATCAGAAAGATCAAAGTATCTTAGATGCCTCAACTTATTAATAGATTATGATAAACAACTAAGCTTTTTATTTCTTAGATCCAATACATGAAAAAGCTTGAAACTTGAAAAAATCTCTTCAAAATCAATCTTATCTCTAAAGTACTTGTGAACACTAAGGCAAAAAAATGTTTGAATCTTTTTTCCTTTATATGATGAAGTTTGTCCTATAGATAAATAATTTGCTACATGATAAATACTCTCATTATTGATTATCTCCTTACAACCACATATAAATTCTCCTACCAATAATAGAGCAAGATCATGCACCAATTTTTGCATTAAACATCTAATTAAACAATGAATTCATCTAGTTCTACTGACTGAAAAAATAAGCTTTGAAGTAAAAATCTAAAATAATCATAACCAATATCTTCTAAACATTGGTGGTTTGGTGATGACCCTATAAACTTTTACGCTATCCAAAAACTAATCATTATTGATACATTAAACTTAATAGATTTTTGGAAATAAACTACGATAAACAAAATAATATCTTAATGATTGAGAAAATTCATTATAATGGCATTTCAAAATTGCTGAAATACTATATCTTTCTTTTATTATCTATGAAAGCCCATTATCTATAAAAATTTGCAAACTAAACAAAAACATTCTGAGTTATAATATCTTTCTCATTGTCTAAAATGTTAGAAGGAAACCAACAAAATTTTCTATAATATCCACTATTATTTACTCAAATTTTGGACTCCTAAGCTTTTTCCATTCAAAAAAACCATCTACATAAATAAATTTCTTTAGTATACACTCCCTAAATGATCTAAAATGTGTGAGATTTTCATAGGACCCATCACCATATTATTACATGTAGTTACTAATATTTGACTACCTATTGTGCCACCCATCATTATTTTTTCAAGTTAAACCATTGTTTACTATATTGAAGATTATTAGGATCTTTATTCCACACATCATCTCATACATGTAATAATTTATTTCTATCTATCCTTTCTTTAAGATGACTAATTAGTTCATTCATTTCAAGTGGTTTTAATTTCTCCTTTATTTTGTACTTTATATGTTTTCAACAATATTTTTCATATTGAATGAATAAGGGATCTCCCCTCACATTCTTAATTCAAAATGGTTTTGGATTTCTTGATTGTAGAATACATACTAAGTCAATATATTCTTTCCCAAACCATACTTTGTCAACAACGGGAAGGACCAAAACATTCTCTTCATTTGTTGATGTGTAACAATCTTGTGACAACTGCCTCCTTATCAACCTCTCATCCAATAACCTTTTCCTCACACACAATAGAATAATTCCTTGTAATCCAGTCTAAGGTATTATCATGACTCTCCACAAATTCTAAATTCTTCACATGTGATGAGATGACACTTAACACCCCTGTAATACCCTTAATGTTATAGGTGATTCTATCATTATAGATGAATTCCATTTATTTGAAAACAAATATAAGTACCTTTTTCACCTTCTTATTTTACATTATTAATTCTCATTACCAATTTTAGTGGAAGTAACACCTAGGAAGTCATCCTTATCATATAGGATATCATTTGGAGTTTTAAGACAATGACAGACTCCAATATCCTTAGCTCGCTCCTTTTTTACATTGAGAATTACTTCCATGATTTCTTAGATCTTATTTTTGAGCTCTTTTAACTTTACTTTGACACTCAACAATGGTGATATTTCTTTGGAAGCCAATAGGTTGACCACATTACCGAATATCTCTCACCCTTACACGTTGAAGAAAACATTTTTTGCCATTTAATGAAATGAGTAAAGGGTGCTGAGAATGGGTTAATAATGGGCAAATAGTGTTATAAAAAGATTCTTGAAGTGATTGAGAGGTGGAAGGAAGATTAGTTTGTTATATATTCAAAGTAGTAAAAAGTACTAGAAAAAAAGGCACTATGAAATGAAAAACAAATCGACCAACTTGTGTTTGCATTAGTGAGACCTAATGTTTTCCCTAAACTTAAAACCAAAAAGATTGAACTTTTGCTCATTGGAAATAAAAAATTGAACAAAAAGTGGAATGTGATCCTAGAGATTGCCATTAGTATTTGTGCTTTTAACACACAAAGGCCTCAATAACATAAATAAATTGCACTACTCAAATTTTGGACCTCATGAAGTTTTACCAATAAAAAAAGTGGCTTGCATAAATAAATTCTTTGAGTTTACATCTCTTAAATGCTCTAAACTTATGGGATTTCCATAGGGCCTAATGCCACTTAATTACATGTGGTTAATAATATTTTACTACCTATTGGCCTACCCATTATTATTCTTTTCAAATTAAACCAATTCCTAATATCAAAGATTTGTAAAATCTTCATTCCACACATCATACAATATAAATAAGTATTTCTTTCCATAAAATATTTCATTAAGATGACTAGTCAGTGCATTCAGTTCAAGAGGTTTTGATTTCTCCTTTGTTATATACTCTAATATGTTTTCAGCAAAACTCTTTTCATTAAACAAATGAAAATGGTTTTAGATTTCTTGATTGTAGAATACATACTAAACTAGTATAATATTTCCTAAACCACCTTTGTCAATAATGGGAAGGACAGAAACATTCTTTTCATCATCAATCCTTAAAAATCTCGCAACAATTACTTTCTTGTCAACCTCCTATCTAATAAGCTCTTCCTTACATACAATAGAATAATTCATCATAGTCTAGTCTGAAGTATTATCATGACACTCCACAAATTCTTAATTTATCACATAGAATGAGATGTCACCTAACATCCCCATGATAGATTTAAATCTTAAGGGCCATTATATCATCATAGTTGAATTATCATTAATTTAAAAAAGAATGTGTACATTTTTCACCTTTTTATTTTGCTTTAGGAACTCTTGTTGCCTGACTTTAATGGAAGTAGCATATAAGAAGTCACTATCATCATACAAGACATCATGTAGCCCTTCATGATAGTGATACCATTCCTCCTTTACATCCAAAAGCACTTTTTTGATTTTTGAAGCCTTATTTTTTAGCTCTTTAAACTCTTTTTAACACCTAACAATAGTGATATTTCTATCGAAGCCAATAGGTTGGCCATATTGTTAAAGATTCCCTTCCAAATGTTGAGGGAATTCTTATTTTTCTATCTAATGAGATGAGTAAAAGGTGCTCAAAATGGATTGATAATGAATAGAGAATAGAAAAAGATTTTTAAAGTAATTGAGATGTAAAAGGAAGATTTATTTGTTTATATTCAAGAAGTAGTAAAGAGTACTAAAGACAAGTGGCATTGTGAGGCTAAAACAAAAAAGGGTAATTTGTGTTCACATTAGTGGGACTTAATGTTTTTCCTAAACATAAAATCAAAAGAATTGAATTTATACTCAATTGAAAATGAAAAATTGAACAAAAGGTAGAATGCAATTCCATCTATCACCACAAACATTAATGCTTTTAAAATGCAAGTGCCCTAGTAACATAAATAAATTGGGCAACTTTAATCTTCTATAACATTTTCCCAATTGAAAAAGTCACCTAGATAAATCAATTCCTTAACTCTGCATCCCCTGAATGCTTTAAAACATGTGAGTTTTTTGTAAGGTACCATACCTTGGATTTGCGTAGGACTTTAAATAGGATTAAGTTAGATAAGATTTGAATTTGCTTAAGACTCTAAATTAGATTGCGCTAGATAAAATTTGAATTTCCTAGTTACTTTGTGTGGATGTGCAATTAGTTCTTCATTGGTTTGTTCAAGTCACAAACCAAGTCTACTAGCCAACTTCTCTGATAGTGATGGTGGGTATTCCAATTTTTATAAGGAATTAGGATTAAAAAAGTGTAATATCCCAAATAAGTAAAAATGCATGATCATTGGAACTTTCTTTTATGATCATGTAGCATCAAGTATTAAGCATAACTTTAGGAAGTGAGTAATTTTAGTTTTATTCCAATATCATGTTTTTTCTTTGGTTTTAGCTACTTTTATACTGTGAAATTTACCATTCAAGTGATATTGAAAGGGAAAAAAAATAATGAAACAATGTGTAAAAAAGTGGTACATTAATTCCTATGTACAATTAAGATGAAATGATTAAGTATTATACTTGAGCAATCTTAAGTCAATCCTCACTCATCTTCTACTCATTTTTTGGAAATGAGATGGAACATGTCTTAATCTTTAACACTCTTAAAGATAATTTTCCTACACAGCCTCTTGGGTAGGGATATCAATGAAAAGAAATGAATAATTTTAAGTCCTTCAAGTGACCCACTATCATGAATCCACTCTTCTTTAATCGTCAAACTTTCTCAAAGTGGTCACGTGTTTAAATTCTAATGGAAAAGGCATCAATTTTGGTATATCCTTAAAAGGAAGAGAAATGAAGCTTTCAAGGCCTTTCCATTGCATCTCATCATCATAATCAGTTGCCTAGGGAAAGCTATTTAAAATAATCATGATTTTCTATTGTAAGAGTTTAAAAAGTGCTGAGATTTTTAGCCACTCCTCTAATAGAACATTGTGTTCCTTAGCTGAGCGTAATTCTCAATGCTCTAATTTTGATAAATGAGGTATTGATGTATCCATCATTATTTAATATATTAGAAAAAGGAATGAGGCTTTAAAGGCCTTTCCTTTGCATCCCATCCTCATCATTAGTTGTCTCAAGTTGTTAACATAATCTTAAATCGAGGTGCTCAAATGGTGTGCAATGTTCTATGCCTAGGGAGAGCGATTTAAATTGATTGTAACTTTCTATCATCAAATTCTAAGAAGTGTTGAGATTTTAGCTATTCCTCTAATAAAAATTCTAGTTCCTTAACTAAATGTAATTGTTGACACTCCAATTTTGAAAGATAGGTATTGATATACTCATCATTGTTTATTGTGGTAGAAGGAGAAAGGAGGCTTTGAAGGCTTTTTCCATTGTATCCTATCCTTGTCACTAGTTATCCCAAGTTGTGAGTAGTATCTTAGATCAAGTTGTTCAAGTGTTGAAAGATGTTATATGCCTAAGGTGACCAATTTTAATTGATCATAATCTTTTAACTTTAGTTTTAAAAGTGTTGACCACTCCTTTAATAGAACTTCTAGTTCCTCAATTGAATGTAGTTCTCAACATTCTAATTTTGAGAGATAAATTATTGATAAATATTCATCATTGTGTATTATAATGGAAAGCAAAAGGAGGCTTTAAAGGCTTTCCCATTACATTTTATCCTCATCATTAGCTATCTCAAGTTATGAGTAAAACTTTAAATTGAGGTGCTCAAGTGATGTAAAATGTTTCATGCCTAAGGAAAGCAATTTAAATTAATTGCAAATTTCTATCATTAAAGTCCAAAAAGCATTGAGATTTTACAATCAAATCTCTAGTAAAACTTCTATTTCCTTAGCTGAATGTAATTGATGATGATACAATTTTGAAAGACAAGGTAGTGATGTATTCATAATTTTGTAGTGAAAAAAAAAAGGCTTTACAGGCATCTTCATTGCATCCCATCCTTATCATTAGTTATATCAAGTTGTGAGTAGAATCTTAGATCAAGTTTTAAGTTAAATGCTTCAACTTATTAATAGAGCATGATTGACACCTAAGCTTTTTATCTCTTAGATCCAATACATGCAAAAGCTTGAAACTTGTGTCCCCATATTCACTTGGGTGGTAGAAATATTTGCTGCATATACCATGGAAGTAACCACCACAACTTTTGCAGCTCCTTTTTTCATCATCTAAACAGTTTATCTTATATGCGTTGTCCCAGTAAGCTTCACAAGTGTAAAGATGTTCGATGATACATTATTGTTGAACGTGCAAAAAAGAAAATCTCTTCACAATCAATCTTACTATTAAAGTACTTGTGAACACTAAGGTAAAGAAATTTTGAATCTTATTTCCTTTATATGATGAAGTTTGTCCCGTAGATAAATAATCTCCTACAGGATGGGTACTCTCATTAGTAATTATCTCCTTATGACCCCATATAAATTATCCTACTAAAGATAGAGCAAGATCATGTACTAAATTTTTCATTAAGCATTTAAATACAACACTAAATTCATCTAACTCTACCTACTGAAAAAATAAGCTTTAAAATAAATACCTAAAATAATCCTAATCAACATCTTCTAAATATTGGTGGCTTGGTGATGACCCTATAAACCTTTGCGTTATCCCAAGACTAATTAATGTTGATACATTAAACTTAATAGTTTTTTTGAAAATAAACTACAATAAACAAAAAAAAATACCTCGATGATTGAGAAAATTTATTATAATGGCTTTTCAAAATTTCTAAAATACTATATTTTTCTTTTATTATCTATGAAAGTTCATTATCTACAAAACTTTGCAAACTACACCAAAAAATTCTAAGGTGTAACATTCATCTCATTGTCTTCAATGCTAAAAAAACCAACAAATTTTTTTTATTATCTCCACTATTATTTACTCAAATCTTGGACTCTGTGAACTTTTTCAATTCAAAAAAATCATTTACAAAAAAAAAAGAAATTCCTTCCGTTTGCATATCCTAAATGCTCTAAATTATGTGAGATTTTTGTAGGGCTCATCACCATATTATTACATGTAATTACTAAGATTTGACTTCATATTGTGCCACCCATCATTATTCTTTCAAGTTAAACCATTGTTTACTATATTGAAGATTACTAAGATCTTCATTCCATATATCATCTAACACATGTAAGAATTTCTTTCTATTAATCATTTCTTTAAGATGACTACTCAATGCATTCATTTCAAGTAGTTTTAATTTCTCCTTTGTTTTGTACTTTAATATATTTTCAACAATTTTCATTTTGAATGAATAAGAGATCTCTCCTCACATTTTTAAATCAAAATGGTTTTGGAGTTCTTTCCCAAAGCACTTTTGCCAACAATGGGAAGGACCAAAATATTCTCTTCATTATCAATGCCCAACAATCTTGGGACAACTGCCTTCTTATAAACTTCTCATCCAATAAGCTTTTCCTCACACACAATAGGATAATTCCTTGAAATCTAGTCTGACATATTGTCACGACTCTCTACAACTTCTAAATTTATCACATGAGATGAGATGACACCTAACACCACTTTAATAGCATTAATCTTATGGGTCATTCTATCATCATAAATGAATTCCATTAATTTGAAAAAAGAATATGAGTATCTTTTTCACCTTTTTATTTTACTTTATTAACTCTCCTTACCTAACTTTAGTGGAAACAGCATTTGGGAAGCCATCCTTATCATGAAGGACATCATTTATAGCTTCAAGACAATGATAAACTCCATTATCCTTAGCCCATTCCTCTTTTACATCTAGAAACACTTCTTTGATTTCTAAAACTTTATTGTTGAGTTCTCTTAACTCTACTTTGATACCCAACAATAATGATATTTCTTTGGGAGACAATAGGTCGGTCACATTACCAAAGATCCCCACCCCAAGTGTTAAGCGAAACTTTTTTTGCCATCTAATGAAATGAATAAAGGGTGCTGAGAATGAGTTAATAATGGGTAAAGAGTGTTATAAAAATATTCTTGAAGTGATTGAGAGGTGAAAGGAAGATTAGATTGTTATATATTTAAAGAAATAGTAAAGAATGCTAGAAAAAAATGGCATTGTGAAATGAGAAATAAATTAGCCAACTTGTTTTCACATTAATAAGACCTGATGCTTTCCCTAAACTTGAAACCGAACAAATTGAATTTATACTTCATTGGAAACAACAAATTGAACAAAAAGTTTAATGTGATCCCATAGACTACCACTAGCATTTGCAGTTTTAACACATAAAGGCCCCAATAACATAAATAAATTGTGCTACTCATATTTTGGACCCCATGAAGTTTACTAATTGAAAAAAGTGGCTTGCATAAATAAGTTCTTTGAGTCTACAACCCTTAAATGCTCTAAACATGTGAGATTTCCATAAGGCCTAATGCCACTTTATTACATATGATTATTAATATTTTACTACCTATTGCCTCACCCATTATTATTCTTTTCAAATTAAACTAATTCCTAATATTCAAGATTTGTAAGATTTTCATTCCACATTCATTCCATACATCATCCAATATAAACAATTATTTCTTTCTACCAATTTTTTCTTTAGGATAACTAGTCAATGCATTCATTTCTAGAGGTTTTGATTTCTCCTTTATTATATGCTCTAATATATTTTTAAAAAAAATCTTTTCATTGGAAAAATGAGAGATCTTTATCCTCATTCTTAATTTAAAATGGTTTTGGAATTCTTGATTGTAGAATACATACTAAACTAGTATAATCTTTCCTAAACCACCTTTGCAACAATATGAAGGACCGAAACATTCTTTTCATCATCAATCCTCAAAAGTCTCGCGACAACTACCTTCTTGTCAACCTTTATTCAATAAGCTCTTCCTTACATACAATAGAATAATTCATTGTAGTCTAGTCCAAGGTATTATCATGATACTCCATGAATTCTAAATTTATCACATGGGATAAGATGTCACCAAACATCCCTCTAATAGCCTTATTCATTGCATTGATTTGAAAAAAATACTTTTTTCACCTTCTTATTTTGCATAATTTACTCTTGTAACCCAACTTTAATGGACGCAGCATGTAAGAAGCCATTATCATCATATAAGACATCACGTAGCCCTTTAAGACAATGATACTATTCCTCCTTTACATCTAAAAGAATTTCTTTGATTTCTAAGGCCTTATTTTTTGAGCTCTTTACACTCTCCTCTAACACCCTATAATAGTGATATTTCTTTGGGAGCCAATAGATTGACCATATTGGTAAAGATTCCTCCCCTTTTGAATCTTGAGGGAGATGTTTTTTGCCATCTAATAAGATGAGTAAAAGGTGTTGAGAATGGATTGATAATGAGTAAAAAGTGGGAGAAAAAGGTTTTTAAAGTGATTGAGATGTAAAAGGAAGATTTATTTGTTGTATATTCAAGAAGTAGCAAAGGATACTAAAGACAAGTGGTGTTGTAAAGTGAAAAAAAAAAATATTTCGTTAACTTTTGTTCATATTACTGGGACTTAATGTTTTCCTTAATTTAAAGGTGGAATGCGATTCCATAGATCACTACCAAAATTCATGATTTTAACATGCGAATGCCCCAATAACATAAATAAATTAGACAACTCTAATCTTGGATCCTATAATATCTTCTCAATTGAAAAAGTCACCTAGATAAATCAATTCTTTAACTCTGCTTCTCCTAAATGTTTTAAAACGTGTGGGATTTCCATAGAGCACCATACCAATTTATTACGTATGGTTACTAATATTTTACTACATATTGTGTTGCCCATCATTATTCTTTTCAATTTAAACAATTGTTCACAATACAAGGAAACTTTTTCTTTCTATCAATCCTTTCTTTAAGATGGCTAGTTAGTGTATTTATTTCAAAAGGTTCTAATTTCTTTTTGTTATATACTCTAATATGTTTTTTAACAATATTTTTTACATTAAATGAATGGGAGATCTATACTTGTATTCTTAATTCAAAATGGTTTTCAATTTTAAAATTGTAAAATACGCACTAAGCAAGAATCTAGCAACAACTACCTTCTTATCAACCTCATGTCGAGAAACTCTTTCTCACATACAACATAATAATTCCTCGTAATCCAATATAAGATATTATCACAACTTTTCATGAATTATAATTTATCACATGAGATGAGATGGCACCTAATGCTCCTATAATAGCCTTAATCCTATGAGTCATTCTTTTATCATAGACAAACTACATTGATTTTTTAAAAAATATATGAGTATTTTTTCACCTTTTTATTTTGGATGATTAACTCCCATTGTCCAACTTTAATGGAAGCAACGTCTAAGAAGTCATCCACATCATATAGGACATCATTTGGCCCTTCAAACCGACGATAAACTTCAATATCCTTAGCTCATTCCTCCTCTACATCAAGAAGTAATTCTTTGGTTTCTAAAACCTTATTTTAGAGCTCTTTAAGGTCTCTTTTGACCCCTAATAGCAATGAGATTTCATTGGGAGCTAATAGGTCACCAATGTTGAGATGAGTTAAAGGTGCTATGAAATGGTTTAATAATGAATATTAGAAAAGGGTTCTTGAAGTGATAGAAAGATAGAAGGAAGATATCTTTGCTCTGAATTCAAAGAAGGAGTAAAGAATGCTAAAGCCAAGTGGTGTTGTATTTTTAAGACCAAAAGGTAGAAAAGGAATGTCAGGTCAAGTCAAGTGGTGCCGTGATGTGGAAAATAAATATGGCCAACTTGTGTTCACAATAGTGGGACTAACATTCTAAATAATTTAATCATCCATCACAAGAAAGATTGAGCCAACTGATTGGGATGACTACACTTATTATCCGCCAATGGTGGAACTAAAGCGGCATTTATATATTTGGGATCTTTCTTTATTGTGATTTCACAAACCTCTTCAGTAAAAGATAAACAAAAATAGTCAATATGTGGTGTATGTCATTTAGTAACTAAAAGCTAAGGAAACAATGAATAAAAAACATAACAAGTCAAAGCGCAATTCAAAAGCCCAATAAATAAATTTAATCACAAAAAAGGTTGCCAGGAAATTTTTTAAAATGAAAAATAAAAATAATATGGGTACGATTGGAAGTAAAAATTGACATTATTCTACCTTCAATGACATTCCTTATTCCTATGAAATTTCATTTGATAACATAATTAATACATATAGTTATGAAACGTGATTCATTAAATGATATTGAAAAATGAATTCCTTATCCCTTGGAATTAAACTAAAAGTTGATCTCTCCTAATCCCCAAAAAAAGATTATGCTTAACTCTTTAACCAAGTGTCCTGTTTGGACAGACAATTAACCTCTTAAAGCATGAATTTTGGTTGGTGGATACAGCTCGGTCTTCTAACGAGGAAGGCCACAATTATTATGGTCTTGTTAAAAGCAAACAGTTCTAGCTTCGCAAAAAGAAGACATGAGAAATATCCCGTGCAGTATTGTTATTCACAGATGGTTCAGACGACAATTTGAATAAGTTCTTGTTCCCTTTTTACTTTTTCCACTGTTAGATGAGATCAAAATAAATATCCCCCTCGGTTATGAGAAACATTAACCACAGAATCCTTATCTCAGTGATCCTCATCACCACATATAACTATACGGTGACTTGAAGCGAGAGTCCTTAATGCTGTTAGCAGAAACGTTGAGACGTTTGCAGATGCCTGAGCTGTTTATTCTAGGGCAGGTGCTGACCCATAGTGCTCGCCAGCCAGCAGTCCCGTCCCTATCGCACTTAACGTGGAACTCTACAGCATCCTCGAAGGTGGGCAAATTCCCCTCAACAGGGGGCGTCGAAACGCATTCCCATTTCCACTGCACCTGCCCGTGTTACTCCATTCCTTCACATTTTAGCTTTGCTTCTAACAGATGCTTAACTTTTAACGTTGGGAATATGGGTAGGAAAGTAGAGAAGCTGATAGGTGAATAACATATTGTTTTCTCTCAATCTATAAGAGTTACCCAGCATTAATGAATGAGTTGTAACGATCAAAATTAGTCTATGTAAAGAAATATTTGTGTTAGAGGTATGAACGGCCCAAGTGAACAAAATCAGCTTCCTAATTTTTATTATGAAGTTTGAATTGATGTAAGAATGAAGTTTAGTGTTCTTCACCAAGATTTCCTTCTTATCTTCTTTAATAAATTTTAAGATCAAATTCCAATTCCATTCATTAAGAATTGCAACTGCACATGTCAAACAAAACATGTCTTGATTTTATTGTCACAAAATTATAAACCACTTATCAATCATGGAACCCACAGGTGATGAGGCTACATCGACTGACCAGGTATGGCCGTCCTAACTTTACACTCACCACTGTCTTTGGCATCAAGATGGCGCCAATAAAAGAGTAGTAAAAAATGCTACAACAAGCAAAATTAGTGCCGGAAAGCAAAACCTACCTCGGGGTTGACCCGAAATCTGCAATGGTGAGCAAGAGACCTGGCTTGGGAGACAGATATTTGGATTCGCAGCAAAGGAACTGTCATGGAAGATGGCAAACTGTCCACAACCAGGAACTCTTCCTACTAAATTATTGTACGACAAGTCCAAGGCTGTTAGACCCGTTAAGTCACACATTTCATCCGGGATATGGCCTGAAAGCCTGTTGTGAGAAAGATTAAGCGTGCTGAGAATCCTCAACTGAGCAATCTCTTTTGGGATTTCTCCAGAGAGACTGTTTCGGCTAAAATCGATCGAGGTGAGTGAAGGGCAGCGAGTTATTGAGGTTGGGATCTCACTGCTAATATTGTTGGCGCTGAGGTTAACTCTGGACAACATTTGTAAGTCAAAGATTTCGCCTGGAATCTCACCGGAAAACCTATTCATTTCCAGTGACAAAATTTGCAGGCTTTTGAGCTTTCTCATTGCCGAAGGAACTTTCCCACCGATATTATTGTTGGAAAGCGTAAGAACTCTGAGTGCATCCCCTGACATTTCGGACGGCAGTTCGCCGGAGAACAGGTTATCATGGGCCTCGATCATTTCCACGAAGGGCAAGTTAAGAATTCCAGCAGGGATCGTCCCGTTGAGCATGTTCTTCATGATTCGGATTTTTCTCAATGACTTGCAGTCACCGAGCGCCACAGGAATTGGCCCAGAAAGGGAGTTTTGCATCAAAACTAAACTAGTCAACTCCCTTCCTTTACACAAATCCGGAGGAATCGGTCCAGTGAGTTGGTTATTTGCTACGTCAAGTACTTCGAGTTTTCCATTCCGGCCCAAGTTCCACGGGAGCTCAAATGTAAAGTTATTCCCCCATACTTGAAGTATTACAAGATTCGGGAGGTCACCGATAAACGCAGGGATTCGACCATGGAAGTGATTATTGAAGATATTGATTAGCGTAATATTTTTCATTTTTGAGAAACTTTCTGGGATTTCACCAGTGAGCTCGTTGAGGGAAAGATCTAGCTCATTCAAGCTGTACAAACCGGAAAGCTCCAAAGGTAGACGATCAGTGAGGCGGTTAATTTGTAGAAACAACATACGCAAGTTCTTCAAAAGGCCCAGGCTGGAAGGAATCTCCCCAGTGAGGTTACAGCTTGCCATGTCGAGGTGGATAAGCGAACTAAGAGATCCCAGCTCCGGTGGAATACCCCCCTCGTAAGTGTTGTAGTACCCTAAATAGATTTCTCTGAGATTCTTTAATCGAGATAAACTAGACGGAACTTTGCCCGTGAGCGCGTTGCCGTTCAAGCCCAAAAACTCGAGGCTCTGAATCTCCGAGTAACTCTCCGGAATCGGCCCAGAAAAGAAGTTCCCCCCGAGGCAAAGGTGTTTGAGGTTTTTCAAGCTCACGAGCTCCATCGGGAGAGGCCCAGAAAAGTTGTTGTTGTAAGCGTCAAGAACCTCGAGCTCTGTCATCCGAAGAGTGATATATCCGGGAAAATTTCCGGTGAAGTTGTTGTTGGAAATGTTGAGGACCCTGAGCGACGTAAGATTCGCCATATTCGGCGGTAGTATCCCCGTGAGATTATTGACAGCGATGGTGAGATTCACCAACTTGTCCAGTAACCCAATCTCCGGCGACAGAAAACCGTGGCTAGTAGCATTAATCACGTTGAGAGAAACAACACGTAAGTCCTCATCGCATGAAACCCCGGAGAAGGAGCAATGGGCTGTTGGGGAAGAAGAGTTCTTCCAATCCTTCATGCCTAAGGCTTTCGGCCCCATCATGTCAGACTTAAGCTTCAATAGTACTTCAAGGTCACTACTATAAGAAGAAATACATGCTGAAAAAAGGAAGAAAATTAAATGAACATGGAGGAGGATATGCATGAAGAAGTCTCTCTTATTCATTTTCCTTTTTCTTTTTTGCTCAGGCCGACTGAACACTGGCTATCATTGCCGCAGATATCGACATTACAACATGGCGAAGACCTGTTTCATGCAAGATAAAAGGGTGATGAAGTTCACGCAGGAGAAAGTTCACTTCCTTGGATACTCCTAGAGCTGCCCTACGTTGTCTTCCAAATCCAGGGCATCTCCTCCTTTTTTGGCTCCCTAAATCCACCGAGCATGAAAAAGTTCATATTCCGTCAAAAGTTGTTGGCTTCCTTGAACTTTGTTCCTTCGTCTTTCTCGTCATGCACTAATGAGAAGCCACTTACAAAACGCAACTTGGAACTCGCACCCATGACGGGGAGCCATGTAGTCCACAAAGAGAGAATACGGAGCCATCCCACCTCCACCCCAATACAGAGAAAGGAGAGACGGGATGGGGACGGTAGCCACTCCTCTCCAGCTGAGTGGCCAAATCAGCCACGTACTGCACTAGAAACAAAAATATAGAAGGGATAGTTTGATCCTTATTCTGTTGATTTTCATCTCAAAAAGACTAATTAAGTAGATTCTCTCTTTATATGCCCCAAATCATTCACTTGCTTTTTCACCAACATGTCCATTTTGGGCACCTGACGTTGGCATTAGAATATATGCTTAAAATCACTTATCTTTTTACAATTACTTATAAAAGCGATTAATTTGAGTTTGTTAAAATTGTAACTTAGGACTTTTTAGTACAAGAAAAGGTAAATTTTATTAGTAAAACCATTGTTTAAGATGATCAATTGCAGATGGGTCCTATTTGTATTCCGGAATTGATTAGGAGTGCAGATTGATAGATTCCGAAGGCAACTGGGTTTTGTTAAAAGAAGAGCTCCAACAGGCCCTTTTGCTAAATCTGGGCTATATATGAAGTTGTTCCCAGCGTTTGGAACCACACTATTTCCCTGTTGGGCTTCGGGTGTGAGGCAGGGCCCCTTGGGGCTAATCTCCTCCGTATGCGAAGATGTTAGCACTTGAAACTGCACGACCTCCCCGTTGCCTAAATCAGTAACCCTGAGGCATGTGACATATAGTTAATAGGGTAGATACGCAGAATAAATTTAATTAGTATAATGAGTCTCCGTAGCTCGCAAAGTTTGTCTAAACTGATTTAGGAACTCGTGGTTTTTACTTAAATAATTATGTGTTTTTTTTCCTCTACATTTATTCCGGGACAATTCAAATGTCCATTTATAAGCCTTCCACCCCTTAAGAATTTATAAACCTTTTGCTTTGTAATCTCCCATGCTCTCAAATTGACTTCTCCATATGTGTAATACTTGTATCAATATATGCATGAAGAAGAGTGTTAAAGGTATATATTATTTCACATTAAATATGTTAGAATTAGCCTTCAGCCTAATACCTTAAGGTTTTATAAAGATTAATATTTACCCGAGCTTGAATCATATGGGTCCCAAGTTTCATCATAGCGGCCCTTTGTTTTGGACCGAACGTTTCGGGATGGAGAGTTACGGCCCAACGTGACCCGACCAATTGGGATGCGGCTCTCCAATATTTTCTCGGGCCCGACTGCAATGTCCGTGTTTTTTTCTCATCGTAATTGGCAGGGAGAGTCCACTTAGGCAGTCCCCGGTGGCACACTAACGTTTCCAGCGGACGAGATTTGTTAGGAATATGGGGGTATGGCTACGAGGACTGGAATTCTCAACCGATGTGGGCCGCTGAGTTCTATATGCAACGTGGGGTTGACAACAAAGCGATTATTGTCCGATTCTGTTTGTCCTTAGTATAAAAATGGGATTTTTGGTTTATGAGAATGAGACATTTGAATTTGAACTTCAATATTACATATAAAAAATAATTTTACACTTAAAACGAATTTGAAACTCATTACTGTGAAACTGTTAGTCAATATTTGATTTATAGAACACCACTAAATCAGGAGAAATATATTTTTTATGATGATTAATTAAGTTAATTAACATGCAATAATTCTATGACTCTATAATTATTTTTTGTGGGCTAAGCTATCCAGAAAGTTTAATACATAAACTTAGTCCATAAAGTCTAAAGTAGCAATGCAGCCCGTAGATGCAGTCCAACGCGTGAAGAACCAACCCAGCCCGCGTGAGCCAATCCAGCAGTTAAGCGCCTGGACTGAAAAACGTTTCTTTGACATACATATTAAAATATAATAGATATGCATAACATAAAAGATTTAAATTTGTAAAAGAAAATAAATAAATATGCATATATTGTAACAATGAACACATATTAAGATATGATGAGTATGCATAACATAAAAGGTTTTAAAATCTATAAAAGAAAACAAATAAGTATGCATATATCATAACAATGGTAATGATAATAATTTCACTAATAACAATAACAATAAAAATAATGATAATAATACAATCAATTCTTCATTGGTTTATTCAGGCAACAAACCAAGTCTTCTAATTGAATCCTCGATGGTGGGTATCTTAATTTTTAGGAGGAATTAGGATAAACAAAATGTAATATAGTAAAGATGCATGGTCATTGGAATTTTGTTTTTGATGATGCAACTCTAAGCATTAACCATAACTTTGGGAAGTGAGTAATCTTGGTCAAATTCCAATGTTATGTTTCTTCCTTGGTTTTAGCTACTTCTATACCAAGAAAGTTACCAATCAAGAGACGTAGAGAAAAAAAAATGATGAAACAAGGTGTAAAAAGGAGCTACTTCAATTCCTATGTTTAGTTAAGATGAAATGATTGATTATTATACCTGAGCAGTCTCGAGTCAATTCTCACTCATCTTTTACTCTTATCTTTGAAATTAGATGTCACATTTCATAATCTTTAGCATCCTCAAAGACAATTTTCCTACACATCCTCTTAGGTAGGATGTTGATGCAAAGAAATGAATAATGTTAAACCTTTCTAGTGACTCACTATTATAGATTCACTATGGTATAATTGTCAAACTTTTTCAATATGAAATTTCCAAATTTATAAAGTGGTCATATGTTCAAGTCAATATGGAAGAGTCATCAACTTTCGAATATTCTTAAAGAAAAGAGGAAGGAAGCTTTCAATGCCTTTCCATTACATCTCATCATTTCATCATTTTTTCAAGTTACGAGCACAATCTTAAATTAAGGTTTTTGAGTGCTATGATATTTTTTTGCCTAGGGAGAAAAATTTAAATTCATCACAACTTTTTATTGTCAAAGTCTAAAAAGTGTTGAGACTTTACAACCACTTCTCTAATAAAACATATAGTTCCTTATTGAATATAATTCTTGATGCTCTAATTTTGAAATATGAGATATTAAAGTATTTGTCATTTTTTGTTATAGTGGAAAGAGAAAGGAGGCTTTGAAGTCCTTTCTATTGCATCCCATCTCCATCATTAATTATCTCAAGTTATGAGCAGAATCTTAAATTGAGGAATTCAAGTGTTATGAGATGTTTTATGCTTAGGGAAAATGCTTTAAATTGATCATAACCTTTTACCATTAGAGTAAAAAAAGTGCTAAGATTTCACAACCACTCTCCTAGTAAAACTTCTTGTTCCTTAATTGAATGTAATTCTTAACACTTCAATTTTAAGAGATGAGGTATTGGTGTATGCATTGTAATGGAAAAAGAAAGGAAGCTTTGAAGGCTTTTCCATTGCATCCCATCCTCATTGTTAGTTATCTCAAGTTGTGAGTAGAATTTTAAATCTAGGTGTTCAAGTGTTGTAAGATGTTTCATGCTCGAACAGAAAAATTTTAATTGATGACAACTTTCTACCATTAGTTTTAAGAAGGTTGAAGTTTTATAGCTACTCAGTTTTATAGATACTTGTTTATAACTTCTAATTCCTTACATGAATATAATTCTAACATTACTCTTTAAGCATAGTTATCTTAAGTTTTGGTGCGATTGCAAGTTCTCCAATAACAAGTTATCCTCATTTTCTTCCTTATCCTAGATAATGTTAGAATCATTTCTAACTCAAGTTAAGTAGTATTATGAAGTAAAAAACAAATATGGCTAACTTGTCTTCACATTAGTGAGGCTTAATGTTGAGAAAAGGTTGATAATTAATAAAGAGTGCTTAAAAAAGGTTATTAAAATGATTGAGAGATAGAAAAAAGATCTGCTTGTTATATATTCAAAAAAGTACTAAAGAGTGCTAGACTCAAATAGTGATGTACTTTTAAGACCAAAAAATCAAGAAGGAATGCCAACTCGAGTTAAGTAGTATTGTGAAGTGGAAAACAAATATGACTAACTTGTATTCACATTAGTGGGGTTTATTGCTTTCCCTAAAACCAAAGCCAAAACCAAAAGAATTGAAGTTATACTTCATTGGAAACAAACCATTAAATAAAAGGTGGAATATTATCCCATAGACCACCACCAAAATTCACAATTTTAACATGCAAGTGCCTTAATAACATAAACAAACCAGGTAACTTAAATCTTGAACCTCGTGATGTTTTCCTAATAAAAAAATTCATATGCATAAATGAATTCCTTGATTTTTCATCCTTTAAATGCTTTAAAATATGTTGAATTTCCATTGGGGCTCCATGCCACTTTATTACAAGTGATTACCGATATTATACTGTCATTGTACCACCTATTATTATTCTCATCAAGTTAAACCACTATTCATTATATTCAAGATTTGTAGGATCTTCATGCCACGTATCATCCGATACAAGCAAGAATTTCTTTCCATCAATTCTTTCTTTAAGATGACTACAAGCAAAGCATTCATTTGAAGAGGTTTTAATTTCTCCTTTATTATATACTCAAATACGTTTTCAACAAAATTCTTTTACTTTGAATGAATGATACATCTTTATCCACATTCTTAATTCAAAATTTTTTTGGATTTCCTAATTGTAGAATACATATTAATCTAGTACCATATTTTCCAAACCACTTTGTAAACAATAAAAAAGACCAAAATATCTTTTCATCGTTGATGCCGAACAATCTCATAACAACTACCTTCTTATCAACATCCTCTCTAATAACCTTTTCTTCATATACAACAAAATAATTCCATGCAATCCAATTTGAGCTATTATCATAACTTTCCATAAGTTCTAATTTTATCACACAGGTTTAGATGGCACCTAACACCTTTTTAATAACCTTAACCTTTTTATTTTGCATTATTAACTCTCACTATTCAACTTTTATGGAAGCAACATCTAGGAAGTGATCCACATCATACAATATATCATTTGGTCTTTCAAGACAATGATAAACTCCAATATCCTTAAGCCATTCTTCCTTCACATTCAAAAGTACTTCTTTGATTTTAAAACCTTAATTTTGAGCTTTTTTAACTCTCCTTTGACACCCAATAATAGTGATATTTCTTTAAGAGCTAATAAGTTGGCCATATTACTAAAGATTCCTTCCAATTGTTAAGGGGAATCTTTTTTGCCATCTAAGGAGATGATTAAAAAGTGCTGAGAAGGGGTTGATAATGAATAAAAGGTGTTAGAAAAAAGTTATTGAAGTGATTGAAAGGTGGAAGGAAGATTTTTTTATTATGTATTCAAAAAAGTAGTAAAGAGTGTTGGAGACAAGTGGCGCCGTGAAGTGGAAACCAAATTAGCTAACTTATGTTCGCATTAGTGGGGCTTAATATTTTCTCTAAATTTGAAACCAAAAATGTTGAATTTATATTTCATTGAAAACAAAAGATTAAACCAAAGGCAAGTATGATCTCGTAAACTACCACTAGCATTCACAGGTTTAACATGCATGGATGAATTTACCTAGGACTTTAAATAGGATTGACCTAGATAAGATTTGGATTTCCTAATTAATCCATTTGGATGTGCAATTAAGTCTTTGTTAGTTTATTTACGTTACAAACTAGGTCTCCAAGCTGATTCCTTCAATGGTGATGGTTGGTATTTCAAATTTTATGTGGAATTAGAAGTTTTAAAAAAGTATTATACTTGAATAAGTAAAGATAAAGATACATGGTCATTCATATGTGAATAAGTAAAGATATGTAGTCATTGGAATTTTGTTTTTGATGATGTAGCTTTAAGCATTAAGCACAACTTTAGAAAGTAAGGAATCTCGGTCAAATTCTAATATCACGTTTCTTCCTTGCTTTTTTCTACTTTTATACCATGAAATTTACTAATCAAGAGAAACAAATGATGAAACCAAGTGTAAAAAAGTGCTACTTCAATTCCTATGATCATTTAAAATGAAATGATTGAGTACCATGCTTAACCAACCTTAAGTCAATCCTCATCTCTCTTATGTTCCTATCTCTAGAATTAGATGGAACATTTCTTAATCTTTAACATCTTCAAAGACAATTTTCCTATGCATCCTCTTAGGTAAGGACATCAATGCATAGAAATGAATAATTCTAAGCCTTTCAAGTGATTCACTATTGTGGATCCACTTTGGTAAAACAATCAAACTTTCTTAGTAACAAATTTCCAAATTTTATAAAGTGGTTATATGTTCAAGGCTTGATGGGAAAGGCATCAATTTTGGAATATCCTTAAAACAAAAGAGAAAGGAGGTTTTGAATCGAAATGTTCAAGTGTTGTAAGTGTTCTATGGCTAGGGAAAGTGATTTAAATTGATCTCAACTTTTTATTGTCCAAGTCTAAAAAGTATAAAGCTTTTACAAACTTCTAGGTCCTTAACTAAATGTAATTCTAGACACACTAATTTTGAGGAATAGGGTATTGATGTATTCATCATTTTCTATTGTAATGGAAAAAAGAAAGAAGGTTTTGAAGGCGTTTCCATTACATCATATCCTTGTCATAAGTTATCTCAAGTTGTAAGCAGAATCCTAGATGAAGTTATTCAAATGTTGTGAGATGTTTAATTTTGATGAGAATAGTTTAAATTGATTGCAACTTTCTATTGTTAAAGTCTAAAAAGTGTTGAGATTTTGCAGCCACTCCTCTTATAAAACTTCTAGTTCCTTACTCAAATATTATTCTAAACACTTCAATTTTGAAAGAGGAGGTATTAATATATTCATCATTTTTTGTTGTAGTGGAAAGAGAAATGAGGCTTTGAAGGCCTTTCCATTACATCCTATTTTCATCACCAACTATTTACGTTATGAGCAGAAAAATCTTAAATTAGGATGTTTGTGTTGTGAGATGTTCTATGCTTAAGGAGAGTGACTTTTATTGATTGCAACTCTATATCGTTAAAATCTTAAGAGTGCTTAGGTTTTGTAGCCACTTCTTTAGTAAAACTTATAGTTCCTTACCTAAATGTAATTTTAGACATTTCAATTTTGAGAGATGACACATTGATGTATTCATTATTATCTATAGTAATGGCTTTCACTTGACATTATACAACTCTTCAAAATATGGAAAGGTTGGCATTAAATTCTACAAGGGGCAGTTCACAATTTTTATCTTTGAAAGACAAGAAAATGGTGATGTAACAACCTTGTTATCCTTCCACCACCTTTTGAGGTTAAGGCATTCACTTAATCAAACTTTCTCCAGTGATTCGAAAAATATGACTAATGTCAATGAATAAGAGAGCTTACTTTTATAATCAGAACTAATATTTATTTTAGAAAATCCATATTCTAAAGCCAAAAACATTCTAAAGAGGATAATTTATTCTATGGTGGTACCATAATAACTTCAACTAAACAAGACATGTTAATGTATTTTAAACCCTTGAATCTCATTAGCCTTTTAAGCAAAGTTGTCTTACATTTTGGTGTAATTGCAAGCTTTCCAATGATAAGTTATCCTCCTATTCTTCCTTATCCTCGATAGTATTGGAATCATTTTTATCACCTTCAAATCTCCCATTTAAATGTAAAGCACAAAGTCTTGATTTCTCCTTTAAATTATTAACTTCATATTTTGATGCAATATTTTCTACACAATTTAGATGGGTGAATGCAAAAATGTCATTTCAAATTACCAAACTAACTTAATTCATTTAGCCCATCAACATGCTTTAAACATGAATCCTTACTTATCACAAACATTGACAAAAATCTAAAGTTTAGTTAATTATTCCCATCCTTTTAGCATATACCTCAATCACTAACAATCATCAATCTCAAGACGATTAAGTTTGACTAATTTTTTAATATCTCTTGATAATTCTTCCAAAGACCAACAGCCACTAAGTATTAGGATCCATAAATTGTATATCTCATTTATAAAATCAAGTACCTTGACAATTCATTATTATCACAGAGATAAAGATATCTTAGATGTGTCAACTTATTAATAAGGCATGATAAACACCTAATCCTTTTAACTCTTAGATCCAATACATGCAAAAGCTTGAAAGTTGAGAAAATCTCTTCAAAATAACTATCAATAAAGTACTTGTTAACACCAAGGCAAAGAAATGTTTGAATTTTATTTTCTTTAGATGACGAAGTTTGTCTTGTAGATAAATAATTTGCTACATAATGAGTACTCTCATTAATGATTATCTCCTTATGACCATATATCAATTTTCTTACCAATAATAAAGCAAGATCATGTACCAAGTTTGCATTAACCATCTAATTACAACATTGAACTCATCTAACTTTACCTGCTAAAAAATTAAGCTCTAAACTAAATACCTAAAATAATTATAACCAACATCTTCTAAACATCAGTGGCTTGGTGATAGCCTTGTAGACATTTTCGTTATCCAAAGACCAATCAATGTTTATACACTAAACTTAATAGTTTTTTTTTTTTTTTGAAAAGAAACTACAATAAACAAAACAATACCTTAATTATTGAGGAAAGTCATTATAATGGCTCTTCAAAATTGTTGAAATACTCTATCTTTATTTTCTTATAAATGAAAGTTTACTATCTACAAAACTCCATAAACTACATTAAAAACTTTTAAGATAACATTTTTTACATGGTCTTCAATGCTAAAGGGAAATGGTATAATTTTCTATAATCTCTAGCACTATTTTCTCAAATCTTAGATCTCATGATCTTTTGTCATTTAGAAAAGTCACCTACATAAATAAATTCCTTCCTTTTGCATCCTTTAAACACTTTAAAACATGTTGGATTTCCATGGGGCCTAACCATTTTATTATGTGTCACCCATCATTATTCCTTTTAAGTTAAACCACTATTCATTATATTCAAAATATGTAGGATCTTTATTCTACATATCATCCAATGCATGTAAGAATTTCTTTTTGTTAATAATTTCTTTAAGGTGATTACTCAACACATTCATTTCAAAAGGTTTTTGTTAGGTTTATTTAGCTCATTATTTTTTTTGTACTCAAAGGACAAGTGGTTAGCATGACTTATTTAAAGGTATTACGATAATAAGGCAGCACCTTAGCTATCAACTATAGCTTTTGGCCTAATGATAATGCATGACAATTCTAATAATTTTTATTTCTCCTTTGTTACATACGCTAATATGTTTTCAACAATATTTTTTACATTAAATGAATGATAGATCTCCATTCACACTCTTAATGCAAAACGATTTCTTAATCATAGAATACATACAACATAAATATAGTCTTTTCAAATCACCTTCACTAACAATGGGAAGAACTAAAAATTTCTTTTCATCTCAGTGTCAAGTGGTTTGGTCACAATTCCCTTCTCATCAACCACTTGTCCAATATCCACTTCCTCATATACAATAAAATATTTCCTTATAATCTAATTTGCAATATTATCACAATTCTCCACAAATTCAAAATTTGTCACACAAGATGAGATAGGACCTAATGCCCTTTAATGGCCTTAGTATGGCCCATTTTAACTTCATAGATGAATTGCATTGGTTTGAAAAAGAATATGAATACCTTTTTGCCTTTTATTTTGGATTATTAACTCTTTCTGTCTACTTTTATGGAAATAGCACCTAAGAAGTCATCTACACCAAATAAGACACTGTTTAGCCCTTTACAACAATAAACTCTAATATCCTTTACCTATTTCTCCCATATAGAAGCACTTCTTTGGTTTCTAAAACCTTAATTTCAAGCTCTTTAATCTCTCTTCTAACACCTACAATATTGATATCTGTTTATGAAATAGCAGGTTGGCCACATTACTAACAATTAACCCTCCTCCCATAAAAAAAAAATGTTAAGGGAAATGTTTTCTACCATTTAATGAAAATAAGTAAAAGGTATTGAGAAAGGGTTAATAATGAGTAAAGAGTGTTAGAAAAAGGTACTTGAAGTGATTGAAAGGTGGAAAGAAGATTTATTTTTTATGTATTCAAAGAAGTAGTAAAGAGTGCTAGAGTTAAATGATGCTGTATTTTTAAGAACAAAAAGTAGAGAAAGAACACTAGCTTAAGTCAAGTGGCATTGTAAAGCAAAAACTAAATGTAGCCAACATTTGTTCACATTAGCAGGGCTCAATGTTTTCCCTATACCCAAAACCAAATGAATTGAATTTAAGCTTCATTGGAAACAAAAATAAAAATCAAATTGAACAAATGATGGAATATGATCCTATAGACCACTATTAGCATTCACGATTTTAACATACGGGTGCACTAGTAACAAAAATAAATTAGGTGACTCAAATCTTGGACCCTATGTTGTTTTTCCATTTAAAGAAGTCACTTGCATAAATTAATTCCTTGAGTCCTCATCCCTTAAATGCTTTAAAATGTATGGGTTTTCCATAGAGCCCAACACCAGCTTAATACATATGGTTATTAGTATTTTACTACATATTGACCTGGCTATCATTATACTTTTCAAATTGAACCACTATTCACTATATTTAAGATATATAATATCTTCATTCCACACATCATCCAATACAAGCAAGAATTTCTATTTGTCAATCCTTTTCTTAAGATGACTAATTAGTGCATTCATTTCAAATAGGTTATACTTTCTTCTTTCTTACATACTCTAATATGTTTCGAACAATATTTTTTATACTAAACAAATGAGATATCTCTTTTTACATTCTTAATTCTAAACAATTTTGGATTTTCTAATTGTAGAATACATATTAAGCTAATATAGTCTTTTTAAAACCACCTTCACTTACAATAAGAAGGATTAAAACATTCTTTTCTTAGTCGGTGTCCAATAGTCTAGTGATGACTACCTTTTTATCAACCTTTTGTCCAATAATCTCTTCCTCATATACAGAAAAATAATTCCTTATAATCCAATTTGTAGCATTATCACAACTCTCCACGAATTTGGATCATTAACTTTCATTGTCCAACTTTTATGGAAGCAATATCTAGGAAGTTGTTCGCATCATACAAGACATTGTTTAACCCTTCACCACTGTAATAGACTCCAATATCCTTAGTAGTTTCTCCTTTGCATCAAGAAACACTTACTTTGACTTTTGAAAGCTTAATTTCAAGCTTTTTAATTTCTTATCTAATATTTCTTTAGGAGGCAATAGGTTAGCGACATTGCCAAGGATCCTTCCCTCTATGTTAAGGGGAAATTTTCTACCATCTAATGAGAGGAGTAAAAGGTGCTGAAAAAGGTTAACAATGAGTAATCCAAAAGATAAAACCCAAACCTAATTGCTCCCAACAAAATAGTAGTTTTAGCATCTTGTAGAGACAAACCATTATTTATTGTAATCTAAAAGATAATTGTTGAAGGACACAAATTGAATTTTCCAGAATGAGCTAGGCTAAATCGTTCCATTCTTCTTATCAATTGTCTCCATATTTGACATTATAACGCTTAGTGATTTGATGTTGCAAAATCTAAAGGCTACCACATGAGATGGTTCGAATCCAAGGGCTAAATGAGCTTGCTTTCTGGATCGATTTCTCCCACCACGTGGAAGAATCATTCATAGTAAGAACTTATGCAACTTTTAAATCCCAAAACACAAACAGACACAATCACAAGCATGCCCTCTCCTCTCCTCTCCTCTCCTCTCCTCTCCTCTCTGAAGTTTTCCCTTACTGTCTAAAAACCCAAACAGACAGACACAAAGCAAAAGACAGACTCCCCATCCATATTTCCATATTGATTTTCCTCGTAGCTTTTAAAAGTGAAAATGGTGTCTCAAGCTAAAGAAGCCCCTCACCATAGCCAAACTCACCATGCCAAACACTTGTTGCTTCTTGGAGAATGCTCTAAGGGTAAAGAGAAGGTTGAGTCCTTGGAAAAGGCCGATGATGCTTTAGAGGTTGGTGTGACTCTCTCTAGAAAGGAAAGGGATGTGACTCTCTTTGAAAGGGAGGAATAGAAGGAGCAAATAATGGCCAGGTTGACTAAGATTTTTAGGGAGAGATTTAGGATAGAGATGGAGGATATTATGATTCTTACTAATTGGAAGGATTGGATGGTTGATTTGACTATTTGGCTTAAGAAAATGAAAGAGGAAAGAGAGGCTGAGCTTAGGGTCTTGAAGAAGCAAATCAAGGAACTAGAGAGTAATTTTGAGATTGAAAGTACTAGGCTGGCTTAGGTGTGCGAAGAGAGGGATTTACTCAAGATTAAGACTAATAGGCTCACCAATGATGTTCATGAATGAAGGGGAATGTTAGTATGGGGAAAAGGGAAAGTGAATCTAGGAAAGAGATTGATGAACTGAAAGTGAGATTGGAAAAGTTGCCATGTGAGAAAGAATCGGTTAAGGGGAATTTGAGGATGAGGATTGACTTGGTGAAAACTAAAATTGAAAAGTTGGTTGCAAAGGAGAATAAACAATTTGATGAAGTAGTTGTAAAGAATGAAAGAAGGATTAAACAAAGTATGGACGAGTTTAGGAAGATGAGAGCTGACTGTGAGAATCTGACTAGGAGAAATAAGTCCATGAAAAATTACATAGACCTTTTGAAGAAAACAAATGATTTTTTCATAAAAAGCTTTATTGACTTATATCGAGAATTTGATGATTTGTGCGTTAAAAAAGTATTAGCTCAAAATCATAGGGAAAAGGTGACTATTGAGGAGCATAAGGTGAAGCATAAGGTAAAGTATACGAAGCATAAGATAGAGTATATAGAGCAGAAGGTAAAGTATACAAAGCAGAAGGTAGAGGAATAGAAGGTAGAGTATGTGAAGAAGATGGTGGAGATGAAAAAGCACATTGATGTCCTCCAAAACGTTATGGATAGGGAGATGACAAAGCACATTGATGTTCTCTAAGAATGTTATGAATGAGGAGATGAAGAAGCACATTGATGTCCTCTAGAACACTATGGATGAGGCACATCAAAAGAATACTCTCTAAAGCATGATTTCTATTGTAAGTACAATTTTCTCAATAACATCTTTTGTTTTTGCTGCTAGAAGGCACTGAGCAATTAGGTTTGCATTTTATCTTTTGGGTTATAGTAAATAATGATTTGTCTCTATGAGATGTTGAAACTACTATTTTGTTGGGAGCAATTAGGTTTGGGTTTTATAGCCACTTCTCTAGTAGAATTTCTTATTCCTTAACTGAATGTAACTTTCAATGCTCCAATTTTGAGAGACAAGTTATTAATGTATTCATCAATGATGTATTCATCATTTCCATTGCGTCCCATCCTCATCATTAGTTGTCTTAAGTTCTGAACATAATCTTAAATCAAAGAGCTCAAGTGTTGTGTAATGTTCTATGCTTGAGGAAAGTGATTTAAATTGATTGCAACTTTTTATCATCAAATTCTAAAAAGTGCTGAGATTTTATAGCTAGTTCTCTTGTAAAACTTCTAATTCCTTAACTAAATGTAATTGTTGACATTTCAATTTTGAAAGATGAGGTATTGATATATTCATCATTTTCTATTGTAATGGAAAGAGAAATGAGGCTTTGAAGGCCTTTCCATTGCATCCCATCCTTGTCACTAGCTATCCCAAGTTATGAGTAGAATCATAAATCAAGTTGTTCAAGTGCTGGAAGATGTTACATGCCTAAGGTGAGCATTTTTAATTGATCACAACTTTCTATCCTTAGTTTTAAGAGTATTGAAATTTTACAACCACTCCTCTAATAGAACACCTAATTCCTTAATTATATATAATTCTTGACATTCCAATTTTGGGAGACGAAGTATTGATAAATTCATCATTGTGTGTTGTACTGGAAAGAGAAAGGAGGCTTTGAAGGCTTTCCCATTGCATCTTATCCTTGTCATTAGCTATCTCAAGTTGTCAACAAAATCTTAAATTGAGATACTTAAGTGCTGTGAGATATTCTATGCCTAAGGAAAACAATTTAAATTAATCGCAACTTCTTATCATCAAAGTCCAAAAAACATTGATAGTTTACAATCATTTCTCTAGTAAAACTTCAAATTCCTTAACTGAATGTAATTAATGATGCTCCAATTTTGAAAAATGAGGTAATAATGTATTCATCATTTTTTGTTGTAGTTAAAATAGAAATAAGGGTTTAAAGGCCTCTTCATTGCATCATATCTTTACCATTAGTTATATCAAGTTGTGAGCAGAATCTTAGATCAAGGTGCTCAAGTGTCGGGAGATGTTATTTGCCTAAGGAGAGCAATTTTAATCAATCACAACTTTCTACTATTAGTTTTAATAGTGCTAAAGTTTTACAACCACTTTTCTAGTAGAATTTCTAATTCCTTAACTAAATGTAATTCTCGATGCTCTAATTTTGAAAAACGAGGTATTAATGTATTCATCATTGTCTATTGTAGTTATTTCAAATTGTGAGTATAATCTTAGATCAAGGTGTTAGGGAGAGCAATTCTAATTGGTCACAACTTTCTAACATTAGTTTTAAGAGCTCTAAAGTTTTACAATCACTCCTCTGGTAAAACTTCGAGTTCCTTACCTAAATGTAATTATACGTGTTTCAATTTCAAAAAGAAGGTATTAATATATTCATCATTTTATATTGTAGAAGGAGAAAAGAGGCTTTGAAGGCCTTCCATTGCATCTTATCCCCAGCCTTATTTATCTTAAGTTGTGAGCAAAATCTTAGATCGAGGTGTTCAAGCATTGCAATTTGTTCTATGTTTGGGAAAAGTGATTTTTATTAATCACAACTTTCTATCATCAAACTTGTAATTCCTCCACCACCTTTTGAGATGAGGCAATCACTTAGCTAAATTTTCTCCAATAATTTGAAAAATACATTTAACATTGATGATGAAAAGAGTTGATTTCTATAACCAAAATCTAACATGTATTCAAGAACATTTATATTCCAAACCCAAAGATGTTTAAAAGAAGACAATTTACTTAATGGAGGTACTATTATTATTTCAATTCAATGAGACATGTTAAAGTGGGAATCCATTTTAGAACCTTTGAACCCAGGTAGCCCTTTAAGCAAAGTTGTCTTGGCTTTTAGTATAGTTTCAAGTTCTCTAATGATAAAGTATCTTCCTTCTCTTCCTTATCCTAGATAATGTTACAATCATTTCTATCACTAACTGATGGATGAATTAGAGTACATAATCACACAAATGTTTTAGCCCTTTTAAAAGATCAAAATGTAAGTTTGTTGTAAAAACTTCTACTTTACCATATGAAACAATGATTTGGAGTGCCTCTAAATCTATGTTAAGGATAGTTTATAAAGAATTAAATCATTTATTTCCTTTCTTACTAAATATCTTTTCTTTATTTTTAATTCTTTCCCTTTTATGTGCATTTTCCTTTATTCCTTTTTTCTTGTGAAAATACTATATTATTATTTCCTTTTTCTTTTCTTATTTTAGTCATGTTCCTGAATTCTCTTACTTTTTTTCTTTTTCACTTTGTCTTTATACTTATCTTGCAAACGTAGGTTACTATATTATGTTTGCAAGTAATTTTCTAAAATATTTTCAATGTTCATGCCATATAGAAACATGTTTTTGAGACATAGGGAATTCAAAAATATGTTTTTGAGTGTTTGCCCAGCACTTACGCAGGAGGAATCGACAGTCCGCACCCTCACATGTGTAGGTGGGACCCAGTCCGACATAGACGATAATTACCCCTTCTTTTTCATGTATCTTTTTTCTTTCCTTTCTTTCTTTTTTCCTTCTTCTTTTTCTTTTCTGTGATTGCAAATTTTTGTATTCTCTTGAATTATTTTTTTTATTTTCCTATATTCTTTTGTGTCCCTTCTTTCCTATTTTCTTTTCCCATGCAAGTTTCCTTATTATCTCAATCTATCTTGTCCTTTGCTTTCACATCATTTTTTGCAAATTTTGCACATGTACGTGAAACGTTTTTCAGGTATAAAAAGAGAACCTAAGCATTCTATGGAAAATTGATATCTTTGTTTTTAACATTATCTAAAAATAATTGGCAGGAGAGTCCACGTAGGCGGTCCCTGGTGACACAGTTGATGTTCCCGAACGACGATATTTGTTAGGAACCTAATGGGGGTGTGGTTGCCAAGACTGGATTTCTCAATCGATGTGGGCTGCTGGGTCCTATATGCAAGGTGGGGTTAATAACAAAGATGATCAATTGCATATGGGTCCTATTTGTTTTCTGGAATTTATTAGGAGTGCAGATTGATAGATCCCGAAGGCAACTAGGTTTTGTTAATAGACGAGCTCCAACAGGCCCTTTTGCTAAATCTGGGCTATATGAAGTTGTTCCCAGCGTTTGGAACCACACTATTTCCCTGTTGGGCTTCGGGTGTGAGGCAGGGCCCCTTGGGGCTAATCTCCTCCGTATGCGAAGATGCTATTAGCACTTGAAACTGCACGACCTCCCCGTTGCCTAAATCAGTAACCCTGAGGCGTGTGACATATAGTTAATAGGGTAGATACGCAGAATAAATTTAATTAGTATAATGAGTCTCCGTAGCTCGCAAAGTTTGTCTAAACTGATTTAAGGAACTCGTGGTTTTTACTTAAATAATTATGTGTTTTTTTTCCCCTACATTTATTCCGGGACAATTCAAATGTCCATTTATAAGCCTTCCACCCCTTAAGAATTTATAAACCTTTTGCTTTGTAATCTCCCGTGCTCTCAAATTGACTTCTCTGTATGTATAATACTTGTATCAATATATGCATGAAAAATAGTGTTAAAGGTATATATTATTTCACATCAAGTGTGAGAATTGGCCTTCAACCTAATATTCTAAGGTTTTATAAAGATTAATATTTACCCAAACTTGAATCATATGGGTCCCAAGTTTCATCATAGCGGCGCTTTGTTTCGGACCGAACGTTTCGGGGTGGAGAGTTAAACTCCGTTACGGCCCAACGTGACAGCGACCAATTGGGATGCGGCTCTCCAATATTTTCTTGGGCCCCACTGCAACATCCGTGTTTTCTTCTCATCATGGCTAAAGGCCCGGAGACGAGGAGATATTCGTCGGTTTTTTGCAATTGGCAGTGAGACTCCACGTAGGCAGTCCCCGGTGGCACACTAAGGTTCCAAACGGACGAGATTTGTTAGGAATATGGGGGTGTGGCTGCCAGGATTGTGGAATTCTCAACCGATGTGGGCTGCTGGGTTCTATATGCAACGTGGGGTTGATAACAAAGTGATTATGGTCCGATTCTGTTTGTCTTTAGTGTGAAAATAACATGGGATTTTTGGTTTATGAAAATGAGACATTTGAATTTGAACTTCAATATTATATATAAACCTTAGTGTGAAAATAACATGGGATTTTTGGTTTATGAGAATGAGACATTTGAATTTGAACTTCAATATTATATATAAAAAATAATTTTATATTTAAAAAGAATTTGAAACTCACGATTGGTGGGACTATCAATCAAGGTTTGGCTTAGAGAATACTATTAAGTCATGGGTCCCCTAAACGAGAAATTGTTGGGTTATTTGAAATAATATATTTTTGATGATGATCAGTTAAGTTAATTAACATGTAATAATTCTATGACCCTATAATTATTTTTTTGTGGGCCAAGCTATCCAGAAAGTTTACTACATAAACTTAGTCCATAAAGTCTAAAGTAGCAATGCAGCCCGTAAATATAGTCCAACTCGTGAAAAAACCAACCCAGCCCGCGTGAGCCAGTCCAGTAGTTCAGCGCCTGGACTGAAAAACAATGAACACATATTAAGACATGGTGAGTATGCATAACATAAAAGGTTTTAAAATCTATAAAAGAAAATGAATACATATGCATATATCATAACAATGATAATGATAATTATTTCACTAATAATAATGATAATAATAGCAACAACAACAATAATTCTGACTGAAAATAATGATGATTACAATAATGATAATAATGATGATAATAACAATGATAAGTATGTAAAGCTCAAATTATGTCATTTGCTGAAAGGAAATGTTAGCATTCACCACCTTGAAAATGTAAAATTCTATTGACAGAATAATATATGTAACTCGAGGAAGCAAACATGTGGCCATATGATAAAATGAACCAAAAATATAACAAATTATTATAGAAAGGAACATGAATGCTACGGACTAGCTTTACTACTTTAAGAGTGGAAAATAAAATAAAAAATAAAAAGGTAAAGGTGATAATTGAGAAACCTATGGTTGCAATTTGCTAAACCATAAAAAAATAAAAAATAAAGATCCTACAAGCAAAAAAATAAATTCTATTTCAAATTTTTTTAAAGAGAACTTATTACAACACATGATTATATAGGGATTTAAGTCAATCTAATACAAGGATGAATTTGCCTAAGACTCTAGATATGATTTAGCTAAATAAGATTTGGATTTACCTAGGACCATAAATAGGATTGAGTTAAATAAGATTTGAATTTGCTTAAGTCTATTAAACTAGATAAGATTTGGATTTCCTAATTAATTCATTTGGATCTGCATTCAATTATTCATCAACTTTTTTAGGCCACAAGCCAAGTCTCCTAATTGACTCCTCTAATAATGATGGTGGGTATTTCAATTTTATAAGGAATCAGGATAAACAAAGTGTAATATAGTAGAGATGCATGGTCCTAGGAATTTTATTTTTAATGATGCAACTTTAAGCATTAAGCATAACTTTAGGGAGTGAGTAATCTTAGTCAAATTCCAATATCATGTTTCTTCCTTACTTTTAGCTACTTCTATACCGTAAAATTTACCAATCAAGAGATGTAGAGAGAGAGAAAAAAAGATGAAACAAGGTGTAAAAATGTGCTACTTCAATTCCTATGGTTAGTTAAGATGAAATGATTGATTATTATATTTGGGAAATCTTGAGTCAATTCTCACCCATTTATTACTCTTATCTTTGAAATTAGACGGCACATTTCTTAATCTTTAGCATCCTCAAGAAAATTTTCCTACACACCCTCTTAGGTAAGGATGTCGATGCAAAGAAATGAATAATTTTAAACCTTTCTAGTGACTCACTATCATAGATCCACTATGATTTAATTGTCAAACTTTTTCAATATGAAATTTTCAAATTTTATAAAGTGATCACTTGTTCAAGTCAAGATGGAAGAGGCATCAACTTTGGAATATCTTTAAAGGAAAGAGAAAGGAAGCTTTCAAGGCCTTTCCATTGCATCTCATCATATAATCAGTCATCTCAAGTTGTGAGCACAATCTTAAATTAAGGTGTTCAAGTGCTATAAGATAATCTATGTCTACGGAGAAAATTTTAAATTAATTGCAAGTTATCTTCAAAATCTAAAAAGTGCTGAGATTTTATAGTCACTCTTATGATAAAACATATAGTTCCTTAATTGAATATAATTTTGGATGCTCTAATTTTGAAATATAAGATATTGAATTATTTGTCATTATCTATTTTAATGGAAAGAGAAAGGAAGCTTTGAAGGCTTTTTTATTGCATCCCATATTCATCATTAGTTATCTCAAGTTGTGAGTAGAATCTTAAATTAAAGGATTCAAGTGCTATGAAATGTTTTATAGTTAGGAAGAGTGCTTTAAATTGATCACAACCGTTTATCGTTAAAGTCTAAAAAGTGCTAAGATTTAGCAATCACTCCTTTAGTAAAGCTTCTTGTTCCTAAATTGAATGTAATTCTCAACACTCCCATTTTAAAAGCTAAGGTATTGATGTATGTATCATTGTTTGTTGTAATGGAAAAAGAAAGGAGGCTTTAAAGGCTTTTCCATTACATCACATCCTCATCATTGGTTATCTCAAGTTGTGAGTAGAATCTTAAATCCAGGTGTTTAAGTGTTGTGAGATATTTTATGTTTAAAGAGAGCAATTTTAATTGATGACAATTTTCTACCACTAGTTTTAAGAAGTCTGAAGTTTTATAGCTGCTCTTTTAGTAGAACTTCTAATTCCTTACCTAAATTTAATTTTAGACACTTCAATTTTGAGAAAATAGGTATTGATACCATAAACAATGATGAATATATCAATACCTATTTTCTCAAAATTAAACATTGTTTATTGTAGTGGAAAGAGAAAGGAGCCTTTGAAAGCCTTCCATTGCATCATAACCTCAATATTAATTATCTCAAATTATGAGTAAAATCTTATATGAGGCTGTTCAAATATTATGAAATGTTCTATGTATGAGGAAAGAGATTTTTATTGATTGCCACTTTTTATCATGAGACTTGTTATCCCTCTACCACCTTTTAAGACTACGGTATTTGTTTGGTCAAATTTTTCCAATGATTCAAAAAATATGAACAAAGTTGATGAAGAAAAGGGCTCATTTCTATAATCAAAATTTAATATGTATTCTAAAACATTTTTATTCCTAAGTCAAAGACATTTAAAAGAAGACAATTTACTCAATAGTAGTACCATAATAATTTTAATTCAATGAGGCATGTTAACATGATAATCTATTTTGGAACCTTTGAACCCCAGTAGCACTTTAAGCAAAGTTGTCTTAAGTTTTGATGCAACTACAAGTTCTCCAATAAGAAATTATCTTCATTCTCTTCCTTAACTTGGATAATGTTAGAATCATTTCTATCACCTTCAAAACTCCAATTTAAGTCTAAAGCACAAAGCCTTGATTTCTCCTTTAAATTAGTAACCTTATATTTTTATTGATTACAAATTTAGTGGTTTTTATTTATTGCAACTTTCCATCATCAAACTTGTTATCCCTCCATCATCTTTTGAGACTAGGGCATTTACTTAGTAATATTTTTTCCAATAATTCAAAAAATATAGCTAATGTCAATGAAGAAGAGGATTCATTTCTTTAATCAAATCTAATATGTATTCTAGAACATCCATATTCCAAAGTCAAAAACATTTAAGAGAAGACAATTTACTCAATAATAATACCATAATAATTTCAATTCAATGAAATATGTTAGCATGTGAATTCATTTCGGAACCCTTGAACCCCGGCAGCCCTTTAAGCATAGTTGTCTTAAGTTTTGGTGTGATTGCAAGTTCTCTAATGACAAGTAATCCTCCTCCTCTTCCTTATCCTAGATAATGTTAGAATCATTTCTACTACCTTTAAAACTTCAATTTAAATTTAAAGCACAAAGCCTTGATTTCTCCTTTAAATTAGCAACCTTATATCTTGACACAACACCTTTTGCACAATCTAGATGTTGAAAGTGCAAATTTCATTTCAAGTTACTTGACTAACTTAATTTATTTAGCCTACCAACATTCTTCAAACAAGAATACTTAATCACAAACATTGACAAAGTCTAAAGTTTAATTAATTATCTCCATCCTTTTGTCATATGCCTCAATTCCTAACAATCATTAATCTTAAGATGATTAAGTTTGACTAATTTTCTAATATATCTTGATAATTCTTCAAATGACAAACAACCACAAAATATTAGGATCCATGAATTGTATACCTCAATTATGGAATTAAGCAACTTGACAATTTTATTATCATTAAAGAGATCAAGGTATCTTAAATGCTTCAGCTTATTAGTAGAGCATGACAAACACCTAAGCTTTTTATCTCATAGATCTAATATATACAAAAGCTTGGAACTTGAAAAAAATCTCTTTATAATCAATCTTATTATTAAGTACTTATTAACACCAAGACAAAGAAATGTTTGAATCTTATTCTTTTATATGATAAAGTTTATTACATAGTTAAATAAAGTTTTCTATGATGAGTACTCTCATTAGTGATTATCTCCTTATGACTCCATATCAATTCTTTTACCAATGACAAAGCAAGTTCAAGCACCAACTTTTGTATTAGGCATTCAATTTCAATATTAAACTAATCTAACACTACCTGCCAAAACAATGAGCTCCAAAATAAATACCTAAAATAATTATAACCAACATCTTTAAATATTGGTGGATAAACCTTTGTATTAACCAAAGACTAATCAATGTTGATACATTAAACTTGATAGTTTTTTGGAAATAAACTACAATAAACAAAACAATACATTAATGATTGAGGAAATTCATTATAATGGCTCTTCAAAATTACTGAAATACTATATCTTTCTTTTCTTATCTTTGAAAGTTCATTATTTACAAAATCCCACAAATAACACTAAAAATGTCTAAGACATAATATCCTTCTCATTGTGTTCAATGCGAAAAGGAAACCAATAGAATTTTCTATAATATCCATTACTATTTCTTCAAATCTTGGAAATGTGAACTTTTTTAATTCAAAAAAATCACTTACATAAATAAATTTCTTCAATCCACATCCCCTAATTGATTTAATACATGTGGGATTTCTATATGGCCCATCACCATATTATTAAGTGTAGTTACTAATATCCTACTATCTATGGTGTAGCCTATCATTATTCTTTCAAGTTAAACCATTGTTTACTATATTCAAAATCAATAGCATCTTCATTCCACACATCATCTAACACATGTAAGAATTTCTTTTTGTCAATCCTTTCTTTAAAATGATTACTTAGTGCATTTATTTCAAGAGGTTCTAATTTCTCCTTTTTTTGTACTTTAATATGTTTTCAGCAATATTTTTTACATTGATCAAATGAAAGATCTCCACCTACATTCTTAATTCAAAATGGTTTTGGATTTCCAATTATAGAATATGTACTAAGCTATTATACTCCTTTCCAAACCACATTTGCCAACAATGGGAAGGACTGACACATTCTTTTCATCGTTAGTGCCTAGCAATTTGTTAACAACTCCCTTATTATCAATCTCTTGTCCAATAACCTCTTCCTTACACAAAACAAAATAACTCCTAGTAATTTAGTTTGTGATATTACCATGACTCTCAACAAATTCAAAATTTGTCACACAAGATGAGATAGGACCTAACTCCCCTTTAATAGCCTTCATCTTATTGGTCATTATAACATTATAGATAAATTTCATTTATTTAAAAAATAATATAAGTACTTTTTTTGCCTTCTTATTTTGGATCATGAACTCTTCTTGTCTAGCATCTATGGAAATAACATCTAGGAAGTCATCCACATAAGACAAGACATCATTTTTGAAGACAATGATAAACTTCAATATCCTTAGCTTATATCTCCTCCACATCTAGAAGCACCTCTTTCATTTTTGAAACCTTAATTCTGAGCTTTGAAAGCCAGTTAGTAGGCCACATTGCTAAGGATTTCCTTTTCCACCCTCCCAAAAAAAAAAAAAATGCTGAGGGGAACTTTTTATGTCATCTAATGAAAATGAGTAAAGGATGTTGAGAAAATAATGTTATACTTTTAAGACCAAAAAATGGAGAAGGAATGTCAACACGAGTCGAGTAATGTTGTGAAGTGGAAAAACAAAATATAAGGATTAATGGGACTTAATGCTGAGAAAAGGTTGATAATGAATAAAGAATACTTGAAAAAGATTATTAAAGTAACTGAGAGGTGGAAGGAAATCTTTTTTGTTATATATTCAAAAAAGTACTAAAGAGTGCTAGATTCAGATAGTACTATATAAAACCAAAAAGTTAAGAAAGAATACCAACTCAACTCAAGTAGTATTAAGAAGTTGAAAATAAATATGGCTAACTTATCTTCACATTACTGGAGCTTAATGTTGAGAAAAGGTTGATAATGAATAAAAAGTGCTTGAAAAAAATTTATTAAAGTAACTAAGAGATGGAAGGAAGATTTTTTTGTTATATATTCAAAAAGGAACTAAAAAGTGCTAGACTAAAATAATGTTATACTTTTAAGACCAAAAAATTGAGAAGGAATGCCAACTCGAGTCAATTAGTATTGTGAAGTAGAAAACAAATATGGATAACTTGTTTTTACATTAGTGAGGCTTACTTTTGATAGGTTGATAATGAATAAAGAGTGTTTGGAAAAATGTTATTAAAGTGACTGAGAAGTGGAAGGAAGATTTGTTTGTTATATATTCAAAAAAGTACTAAAGAATGCTAGACTTAAATAGTGTTGTACTTTTAAGACCAAAAAATAGAAAAGGAATGCCAAATCGAGTCAAGGAATGCCAAATGTGAAATGGAAAACAAATATAAGGCTAACTTGTTTTCACATTAATGGGGCTTAATGTTGAGAAAAGGTTGATAATGAATAAAAAGTGCTTAGAAAATGTTATTAAAATGATTAAGAGGTGGAAAAAAGATTTTTTTGTTATATATTCAAAAAGGTACTAAAAGTGCTAGACTTAAATAGTAATGTACTTTTAAGACCAAAAAATGGAGAAGGAATGCTAACTCGAGTCAAGTAGTACTATAAAGTGGAAAACAAATACAACTAACTTGTATTCACATTAGTAGGGCTTATTAATTTCCTTAAAACCAAAACCAAAAGAATTGAAGTTATACTTCATTTGAAACAAACCATTAAATAAAAGGTGAAATATGATCCCATAGACCACCACTAGCATTCACAATTTTAACATGTGAATGCCCTAATAACATAAATAAATTGGGTGACTTAAATCTTGAACCCCATGACATTTTCCCAATCAAAAAAGTCATATACATAAATGAATTCCTTAAGACTTCATCCTTTAAATGCTTTAAAATGTGTGGAATTTCCATGGGGCTCAATGCCATTATATTACAACTAGTTACCAATATTGTATTGTCTATTATGTCATTTATTATTATTCTCTTCAAGTTAAACCACTATTCATTATATTCAAGATTTGCAGGATCTTCATTCCACACATCACCCGATACAAGCAAAAATTTCTTTCCATCAATCCTTTCTTTAAGATGACTACAAGCAATGCATTTATTTAAAGAGGTTTTAATTTCTCCTTTATTATATATTCAAATATGTTTTCAACAAAAATTTTTACATTGAATGAATGAGAGTTCTCTATCCACATTCTTAATTCAAAATGGTTTTGGATTTCCTAGTCGTAGAATATGTATTAAGCTAATACCGTCTTTTTTAAACCAGTTTGCAAACAATGGGAAGGACCAAAACATTCTTTTTGTCATTGATGCCCAACAATCTTATGACAAGTACCTTCTTATCAACATCCTATCCAATAACCTTTTCCTTATATATAATAAAATAATTCCTTATAATCCAATTTGAGGTATCATCATAACTCTCCATAAATTCTAATTTTATGACACATGTTAAGATGACACCTAACGCCCTTTTAATAGACTTAATTTTATGGGTCATTCTATTATCGTAGATGAATTGCATTGATTTAAAAAAGAATATGAATACCTTTTGCACATTCTTATGTTACAATATTAACTCTTATTATCTAACTTTGATGGAAGCAACATCTAGGAAGTCATCTACAGCATTTAGTCTTTAAAGACAATGATCAACTCCAATAGTTTTAGGCCCTTCCTCCACATTTAGAAGTACTTCTTTGATTTCTAAAAGTTATTTTTTAGAATTTTTTAACGCTTCTTTAACACTTCATAATAATGATATTTCTTTGAGAACCAATAAGTTGGCAATACTATTAAAGATTCCTCTTAAATGTTAAGGGGAATTTTTTTTCCCATCTAATGAGATGATTAAGATGCCAAGAAGGGGTTAATTATGAGTAAAGAATGTTAGAAAAAGGTTATTGAAGTGATTAAGAGATGGAAGTAAGATTTATTTATTATGTATTCAAAGAAGTAGTTGCAACGGTTCGAAGGAACATTTAGGGAATTAGTGCAAGATCTAGTAACAAGATGCAAAAGAGTAATAAATAAGTCATAGAAACTATGTTTGGAGAGCTTAAATTTTCAATAAATTTTGAAGAATATAAAGAATACAAGAATATTAGGATTTCTTACAAAGGGAACCCTAGACCTCTGGATTGCTTAGAAAGGGAACCTAGGCCTCTAAAACTATTATAGTCTTACAATCAACTAACTCCCCCCTAACAATGGAGTCCCTTCTTATTTATACTAGTAAATCTCTTGCTAACTAAATGTTAACAGTAGTAACAACTTTCTAACAACCATAACTACTAAGTAACAAAAGAAACTACCTTCTAATAGTTTATTGAACTAAACGCATACAAGTAATGAAAAATGACATTTACTCATCCATACTAATCTTCACAATTACTAATGATGTGGCAAGTTTTTTCTTAAATTGTTACAATAGTAAAGAGTGTTGGAGATAAGTAATGTTATGAAGTGGAAAGTAAATAAGCTAACTTGTGTTCACATTAATGGGGCTTAATATTTTTCCTAAACTTGAAACCAAAAGAATTGAATTTATACTTCATTAAAAATAAAAGATTAAACAAAAAGTGAGTATGATCTTGTAAACTACCACTAGCATTTATAGTTTTAACATGTGTGGATGAATTTTCCTAGGACTTTAAATAGAATTGAGCTAGATAAGATTTAGATTTACTTTAGACTCTAAATAGGATTGAGCTAGATAAGATTTGGATTTCCTAATTAATCCATTCGGATGTGCAATCAGGTCTTTATCAGTTTATTCATGCCATAAATCAGGTCTTCAAGCCAATTCCTTGAATAGTGATAGATGATATTTCACCTTTTATAAGGAATTAGGATTAAAAAAAAAAGTACTATACTTGAATCAGTAAAGATAAAAATACACGGTTATTTGGATGTGAATAAGTAAAGATACACAGTCATTGGAATTTTGTTTTTGATGATGTAGCTCCAAGCATTAAGCATAACTTTGGAAAGTAAGAAATCTTGGTCAAGTTCCAATATCATGTTTCTTTCTCACTTTTTGCTACTTTTATACCATGAAATTTACTAATTAAGAAAAAAAAATTGATGAAACAAAGTGTAAAAAAGTGCTACTTCAATTCCTATGATCATTTAAAATGAAATGATTGAGTATCATACTTGACCAATCTTAAGTCAATCCTCACTTATCTTTTGTTCCTATTTAGAATTAGATAGAACATTTCTTAATCTTTATCATCCTTAAAGATGATTTTCCTATGCATCCTATTGGGTAAAGACATCTACGCATAGAAATGAATAATTTTAAGCCCTTCAAGTGACTCACTATTGTGGATCCACTTTGGTATAACAATCAAATTTTCTTAGTAAGAAATTTCCAAATTTTATAAAGTGGTTACATGTTCAAGGCCTAATGTGAAAGGCATAAATTTTGGAATATCCTTAAAAGAAAGAGAAATGAGGCCTTAAAGGCATTTTCATTGCATCTTATCACTATCATCAATTATCTCAAATTATAAGTAGAATTTTAAATCAAAATGTTCAAGTGCTATAAGATGTTCTATGACTAAGGAAAGTAATCTAAATTGATTTCAAATTTTTATTTTCAAAGTGTAAAAAGTGTAGAGGTTTTACAAACTTTTAGGTCCTTACTTGAATGCAATTCTAAACACATTAATTTTGAAAGATAAGGTCTTGATGTATTCATCATTTTCTATTGTAGTGGAAAAACAAAGAAGGTTTAGAAGGTCTTTCCATTGCATCACATCTTTGTCATTAGTTAACTTATGAGCATAATCTTAGATGAAGGTGGAAATATTGTGAGATGTTAGAATAGTTTAAATTGATTGTAACTCTCTATTGTTGAAGTCTAAAAACTGCTGAGATTTTACAGCCACTCCTCTTGTAGAACTTCTAGTTTCTTACTCAAATATAATTCTAAAAACTTCAATTTTGAAGGATGAGGTATTTATATATTCATCATTTTCTATTGTATTGAAAAGAGATAGGAGACTTTGAAGGCCTTTCTATTACATCCTATTCTCATCACCAATTATCTCAAGTTTATCTTATGAGATGTTCTATGCCTAAGGAAAGTGATTTTTATTGATCATAAATTTATATCGTTAGAGTCTTAGGAGTGCTTAGGTTTTGCAGCCACTCCTTTAGTAAGACTTTTAGTTCCTTACCTAAATATAATTTTAAACACTTCAATTTTGAGAGATGACACATTGATGTATTCATTATTGTCTATAGTAGTAGCTCCCACTTGGCAATATACATCTCTTCAAGATGTGGAAAGGTTGGTATTAAAGTCTTCAAGGGGTATTCACAATGACAAGAAAATGGTAATGTAACAAACTTGTCATCCCTTCATTACCTTTTAAGATTACGCATTCACTTAACCAAACTTTCTCTAGTGATTTAAAAAATATAGCTAATGTCAATGAAGAAAAGGGCTTACTTTTATAATCAAAATATGATACTTATTTAGAAAATCCATATTCTAAAGCCAAAGACATTTGAGAGAGGATAATTTACTCTATGGTGGTACCATAATAATTTCAACTAAACAAGGCATGTTAATGTGAGAATCCATTTAAAACCTTTGAATCCCATTAGCCTTTTAAGCAAAGTTATCTTACATTTTGGTGTAGTTGCAAGCTTTCCAATGATAAGTTATCCTTTTATTCTTCCTTATCCTCAATACTGTTGGAATCATTTTTATCACCTTCAAAACTCCAATTTAAATGTAAAGCACAAAGTCTTGATTTCTCCTTTAAATTAGTAACTTTATATTTTAATGCAACATTTTCTACACAACTTAGATGAATGAATGCACAAATGTCATTTCAAATTAACAAACTAACTTAATGCATTTAGCCCATCAACATGCTTTAAAGAAGAATATTTTCTTATCACCAACATTAACAAAAGTCTAAAGTTTAGTTAATTATCCCAATCCTTTTAGGATTTGCCTCAATCCCTAACAATCATCAATCTCATGACGATTAAGTTTGACTAATTTTTTAATATCTCTTGATAATTCTTCAAAAGACCAACAACCATTAAGTATTAAGATCCATAAATTGTATATCTCAATTATAGAATCAAGTACCTTGACAATTTCATTATTATCATAGAGATCAAGATATTTTAGATGTCTCAACTTATTAATAAGGCATGATAAACACCTAAGCCTTTTAACTCTTAGATCCAATACATGCAAAAGCTTGAAACTTGAAAAAATCTCTTCAAAATAATTATCACTAAAGTACTTGTTAACACCAAGGCAAAGAAATTTTTGAATTTTATTTTCTTTAGATGATGAAGTTTGTCTTGTAGATAAATAATTTGCTACATGACAAGTACTCTCATTAATGTTTATCTCCTTATGACCACATATCAATTTTTTTGCCAATGATAGAGCAAGATCATGCACCAAGTTTTGCATTAAGCATCTAATTACATCATTGAACTCATCTAACTCTATTTGCTGAAAAATTAAGCTCCAAACTAAATACCTAAAATAATTATAACCAACATCTTCTAAACATTGGTGGCTTGGTGATAGCCTTGTAAACCTTTGCGTTTCCAAAAGACCAATCAATGTTGATACTCTAAACTTAATAGTTTTTTGAAAAGAAACTACAATAAACAAAAAAATACCTTAATGATTAAGGAAAGTTATTATAATGGCTCTTCAAAACTATTGAAATACTCTATCTTCTTTTCTTATATATGAAAGTTCACTATTTACAAAACTCCATAAACTACACTAAAAACTTCTAAGACATGACATTTTTGACATTATCTTCAATGCTAAAAGGAAATGGGCATAATTTTCTATAATCTCTAGCATATTTTCTCAAATCTTAGATCTCATGATCCTTTGTCATTTAGAAAAGTCACTTGCATAAATAAATTCTTTCCTTTTGCATTCTTTAAACACTTTAAAATGTGTTGAATTTCCATAGGTCCTGACCACTTTATTATGTGTGGAACTAATATTTTATTGCTTATTGTGTCACCCATCATTATTCCTTTTAAGTTAAACCACTATTCACTATATTCAAGATCTATAGGATCTTTATTCCACATATCATCCAATGCATATAAGAATTTCTTTTTGTTAATAATTTCTTTAAGGTAACTACTTAACACATTTATTTCAAAAGGTTTTTTTAAGGTTTATTTAACTCATTATTTCTCTTGTACTCAAAGGAACTAACTACCCAACTTGTGGCACATGGTATATAGTTAAGTATAACATTTCATGCCCACCCACCACTCAATATTGAGCTTTGCACTAATAAGAATTAGTTATAAAGGGGGGTCCAAGTAGACCTATTATGGAGAAGGCCCAATGGGCTAGCCCAAGCACCCAAGCTTAAGTACTTAGCATAGCTTATATAAAAGTGTTAAGATAATAAAGTGACATCCTCACTAAAGGCTATTGGTTTGGACCTAGTAGGAACACTTAACAATCCTAATAATTGGTATCAAAGCCAAGTTGTAAGTTTGAGTCCCAAAAATGTTAAAAGGTGATTATTGGGTTTATTTAACCCAAAATTTTCCTTGTATTGAATGGGACTAACCACCCAATCTATGGAACCTAATGTACAATTAGGTGTAACACTTCATGCATGCCCATCACTCAATGTAGAACTTTATACTACCAAAAGTTAACTGCTGAAGGGGGTCTAAGTGGACCTAGTATGGATGTGACCCCATGGGCTAACTCAAGTATAGGCCTTAGTGGTTAGCATGACTTGTTTTAGAGTATTATGATAATAAGGAACCGTATTAACTATCAGTTATAGCTTTTGGTCAAATGATAATGCATGAAAATCCTAATAATTTTGATTTCTCCTTTATTACATACATTAATATGCTTTCAACAATATTTTTACATTGAATGAATGAGAGTAATTTAAAATGATTTTCGATTTCTTAATCATAGAATACGTATTGTGTAAATATAGTCTTTTCCAACCCACATTCACCAACAATAGGAATGACTAAAACTTTTTTTTCATCATAGTGTCAAGTAGTTTGGTAACAATTCCCTTCTCATACTACCTGTCCAATAACCACTTCCTCACATACAACAAAATAATTCCTTATAATCTAGTTTGCAATATTATCACAATTCTTCTCAAATTCAAAGTTTGTCACACAAGATGAGATAAGACCTCATGTCTTTTAATGGCCTTAGTCTTATGGGTCATTTTAACTTCATAAATGAACTGCATTGATTTGAAAAACAATATCAATATATTTTTTCCTTTTATTTTGGATCATTAACTCTCGTTATCTAGCTTTTATGGAAATAGCACTTAGGAAGTCATCTACATCATACCAGACACTGTTTAGCCCTTTACAACAATAAACTCCAATATCCTTTGTCTATTTCTCCTCTACATTTAGAAGCATTTCTTTAATTTCTAAAACCTTAATTTCAAGCTCTTTAAGCTCTCTTTTGACACCTAACAATATTGATATTTTTTTAGGAAATCGTAGGTTGGCCACACTACCAATAATTAACCCTCCCCTACAAAAAAATGCTGAGGGAAATTTTTTCTACCATCTAATTAAAATAAGTAAAAAGTATTGAGAAAGGGTTAGTAATGAGTAAAGAGTGCTAGAAAAAGGTTCTTGAATTGATTGAAAGGTGAAAAGAACTATTTTTTTATGTATTTAAAGAAGTAATAAATAGTGTTAGAGTCAAATCATGTTGTATTTTTAAGACCAAAAAGTATAGAAAGAACACCAGCTTAAGTCAAGTGGCATTGTGAAGCGAAAACCAAATGCAGCCAACATTTGTTCACGTTAGCAAGGCTTAATGTTTTCCCTAAAACCAAAACCAAATAAATTGAATTTATGCTTCATTGGAAACAAAAAAAAAATTCAAATTGAACAAATGATGAAATGTGATCCTATAGACCACCATTAGCATTCATGATTCTAACATGTGGGTGCTCTAGTAACAAAAATAAATTGGGTGACTCAAATCGTGGACCCTGTGATGTTTTTCCATTTAAAGAAGTCACTTGCATAAATAAATTCCTTAATTCCTCATCCCTTAAATGCTTCAAAACATATGGGTTTTCCATGGAGCTTGACACTAGTTTAATATATGTGGTTTCTAGTATTTTACTACCTATTGACCCGACTATCATTATATTTTTCAAGTTGAACCACTATTCACTATATTCAAGATCTATAATATCTTCATTTCACACATCATTCAATACAAGCAAGAATTTCTATCCGTCAATCCTTTATTTAAGATGACTAGTCAATGCATTCATTTCAAAAAAGGTTCTACTTTCTCCTTTCTTACACACTATAATATGTTTTCAAAAATATTTTTTATATTAAACAAATGAGAGATATCTTTTTACATTCTTAATTCAGGATGGTTTTTGGATTTCCTAATTGTAGAATACATATTGTGCTAATGTAGTCTTTTTGAAACCACCTTCATTAACAATAAGAAGGATTAAAACATTCTTTTCATAGTTAGTGTCTAATAGTCTTATGATGACTACCTTTTTATCAACCTTCTGTCTAATAATCTCTTCCTTATATACAACAAAAGCATAATCCAATTTGTAGTATTATCAAAACTCTTTACGAATTTGGATCATTAACTCTCATTGTCCAACTTTTATGAAGCAATATGTAAGAAGTTATTCGCATCATACAAGATATTGTTTAGCTCTTTACCACTATGATAGACTCCAATATCCTTAGTAGTTTCTCCTTTACATCAAGAAGCACTTACTTGGATTTTTGAAAGATTAATTTTGAGCTCTTTAATTTCTTATCTAATATTTCTTTAGGAGGCAATTGGTTAGCCACATTGCCAAGGATCCCCTCATGTTGGGGGGGAATTTTCTACCATCTAATTAGATAAGTAAAAGGTGCTAAAAAATGGTTAATAATGAGTAATAAGTACTAGAAAGAAGTTTTTAAAGTGGTTGAAAGGTGGAAAGAAGATTTTCTTGTTATGTATTCAAAGAAGTAGTAAAGAGTGTTGGAGTCAAGTGGCATTATGTTTAAGACAAAAAGTGGAAAAAGAATGCCAACTTAAGTCAAGTGGCATTATGAAGCAGAAAACAAATACGGCCAATGTGTGTTCACATTAATGGAGCACAATATTTTTCCTAAACCTAAAACCAAAAGAATTGAATTTATACTTCACTAGAAACCAAAAATTGAACAAAAGGTAGAATGTAATCTCATAGACCACCACCAGCATTCATGATTTTAACATGCGACATGCTCTTACATAAATAAATTAGGTTACTCAATTCTTGAACCCTATGATATTTTCCCAATTGAAAAATTCACTTATATAAATAAATTCCTTAAGCCCTCACCCTCTAAAGCTCTAAAACATGAAGGACTTCCATGAGGCTTGACACCACTTTATTTTATGTAGTTACTAATATTTTATTTCCTATTATGCCACCCATCATTATTCTTTTTAAGTTAAACCATGTTCACTATATTCAAGATCTATAGGATCTTCATTCCAAACATCATTCAATACAAGCAAGAATTTCTTTCCATTAATCCTTTCTTTAAGATGATTGGTTAATGCATTCATTTCAAGAGGTTTTGATTACTCTTTTGTTACATACTTTGATATGTTTTCAACAATATTTTTTATATTAAACAAATGAGAGATCTCTACCCTTATTCTTAATTTTAAATGGTTTAAGATTTTCTAGTCATAAAATAATTATTAAGCTAGTAAGTCTTTCCTAAATGACCTTTGCTAACAATTAGAAAGACCAAAACATTTTTTTCATTGTCAATGCCCGATAATCTCAAAACAATTATCTTCTTATCAATCTCATGTCTAATAAACTCTTCCTTTCATACAACAGAACAATTGCTTGTAATCTAGTATGTGGTATTATAACACCTATCCACAAATTTGCAATTTGTCACATGGGATGAGATGGCACCTAATGCCCTTTTAATAGCCTTAATTTTATAGGTTATTTTAATATCATAGACAAATTGCGTTGATTTTAAAAATAATATGAATACTTATTTCACCCTTTGATTTTGCATCATTAACTCTTGTTGTCCAACTTTAATGAAGCAATTTAGGAAGTTATCCTCATCATATAGGACATTGTTTAGTCCTTTAAGACAACAATAAGCTCTAGTATCTTTAGCATGTTCCTCCCTTGCATTCAGAAGCAATTTTTTGATTTTTAAAACCTCATTTCCGATCTATTTAAACTTTCCTGACATCTAACAACGGTGACATTTCTTTGAGAGTCAATAGGTTGGCCACATTGCTAAAGATTCCCCCATGTCCCCTTTTAGAAATAAAGGTGATTTTTCTTGAGAAAAAAGTACTAGAAAAAGGTCCTTGAAGTGATTGAAAGGTGCTAGAAAATTTTGTTTGTTATGTATTCAAAGAAGTATTAGAGAGTGTTAGAGTCAAGTAACATTGTAAAGTAAAAAACAAATACAGCCAATTTGCATTCACATTAATAGCTTAATGTTTTCCTTAAACTCGAAACCAAAAGATTTGAATTTATATTTCATCAAAAAAAAAATTAAACAAAAAGTGAAAAGTGTGATCCCATAAACCACCACCAACATTCACAATTTTAACATATAGGTGCCCCAATAACATAAAGCATAATACCAATTATGGTGATGGATCTCAAATTGTCCATCTTTATACCTTTGGCTCATCTATGTAGAAATTTATCTTTTCTACCTAGGGCAATAATCTTTTCCATATTTGTTAAATAATTGGTTCATTTACCTTTCCATGGCCTTTTGCTGAAATTGTTAAGAGTAAGGAAGGGGACTAGCTGGATATATGACTAAAAGAGTGGATGTACAAAACCACTTAGTGTAGATCAATGGCCTATCTTAAGACTTTAGAATTTAGTCTTCTACTTTTTCTTTTTCTTTTTTCACATTTCCAACATTGCTTGTGTTTGGCGTGAACTGGCCACTATCCATTTTTCTTCCTTTCCTAAACCACACTCACTTACAAGGAGTAAGCAATCATTTGGCATTGAATGCCATTCACTTCCGCAGCTAGGGATGTCCTTATTTGGTTTTGTTTCTCTTACTTTTTCACATTTCTAAGTTTGCTTTTACCAATCTATCGCTCACGTGGGACCTAAAAGAATACTAATGCCATTTTATTCCTTATATGGGACCTACAAACATGAAAGTCCAATGTTTCTTCTAACCCCAAAGGTTAGTTGTTGGCCGAAATGGCAATATTTAATGTATTCCCTAAGTTTGGATTGGATGATAAATTTTGTTTTTAACATAACTAGGATAGAGAGAGAGAAAAATTGACTAAAACCTTTCTAATTGATATTGAACTTTTAAAGATAAGAATTGCTTTGAACATGTTTTGAGATCAATGTAAAAATTAACGCATATTTTTGTGTTCCTAAGAACATAGGAAAATTTTGTTTTCTTATTAATTAAAACAAAAACTAACAATATGAAAGACTCATAATCTTGATATTCTAATATTGTAAGATAGCAAAATCATTAAAGCCCTATCTATAGTGCCACCCAACCCTTAAGAAGAAACAGAGAGAGAGATTTGAGATTACCAACTAAACGTCTCATTTCATATCACAACATGTAAACTTACACATAAATCAAAACTATTATAATCATGTCTTGGATCCAATTTATACTTTTTTCTTTGCTAAGAAAAAAATTTATATATAAAATGCATCAATACAAGATAGATAAGGTGTACTCCTATGGAAAGACCTTACACAACATTACATCATATAAAAAATTATCTCCTTAATTCACCAAGCATACTAAATAAATTAAGTTTTCAGCAATGAAATCTATCTCTTACAACTTTTGATAACTTCAAAAGTTACACATTCAAAATTTAAATTCTTTTTAAATAGCCTATCATTCTTTTCATTCCAAATAGTATAAACAAAATATGCAAATACAAATTTAACAAAACGTGCCTTAAAGCATTTTTCTTTCACATGATGTATGAGCCCCCAATCCTTAATTGCCAATTGAATAATTGAATAATATGTGGTATGCCACCTAACCTTTAATGGACTATAAAAGCAATTAAAGCTCACTATAAAAGCAATTAAAGCTCACTATATAACAAGAAGGGACTATAAATTATTATGTCTTAATTTTTTGTGTATCTTATTAGGAACAAAACAATTGGGTAACTTATATAAAATGCCACCTACAATCGTATTCAATGAACTAAATAGAAATTCAAATCTTAGCATACAATCGTTATAGATTATAAAGTATTACTGATCATAATTAATTGGTTATCTTAATCTCATTAGAAACAAATAATTTAATAACATATATAAAAGGTTCCTTAACGACATCTAACACCACATTTAGTCGACTAGTGAATCCAAAAGTCATCATAAAACGACAACAGCTAAGGACTATAGAGCATTCCTAGTTGTAATGATATGTATATCTTAATCTCATTATATATTTTATTAGGACATAACAAATGAATACCTTATTTTAAGTAAAAGGCATAACTCAACGTTCTCTCTTCATATCGTAAACCAACAATGAAATCTTTAAGTTGGTAAGTCTAGTTTGTCAACTTATAACGAAGGACTCTTTAACCACTGTTTAATATGATCAATTTCGCATGGGTCGCATTTGTATTCCCAACTTGATTAGGAGTATCACAGTGATATATTCCAAAGGCAGCTATGTCAATAGAAGAGCCCCAGCAGACCTCTTGTTAAATCTGGGCTACATATGTTGTTGCCAGCGCTTGGAACCAGAACATTCCCTATTGGGGTTCGGAGTGTGAAGCAGGCCCCTTGTGGCAAATCTTCGCTGTTGTCAATGTTTGGGAAGCTTTACATCTAATGGGCCTAGAGGGCCGAACTGGGCTCCATAGGCTTGAGCCTGATTTTAGCAGTCCAGAAAAAGTCTGCAAGTATTTGTTACAACGAGTCTCTCTCCATAACCCATAAAAAGCCTTCTACCTCTTCCAAAGAGAGAAACAATGAAGACAATACATAGGAAAGGATTGTTGTTCCATCATCAATAGAGTCACCAAGAACTCTCAAACCACAGAAAACTACTTTTGTCAAACATAGCTTGTGTGATTATCTTCATTCTCTTGTCATATCAAGCCAAAAAGTCAACAATCCTTTGTGCACAAATCGGCATAGGTCTCGCGTCGCCTCTCCCCTTCCTCTTTGGGTGAGGCGTGGACCTGCACTATGGTTGGCCTGCACTATGATATGACACCTTTGTATTGTTGAACAGTAAAGAAAGCTAAAAGCTTAGCCCAAAATCTAGTTTGTAAATTGGAGGACGAAATTAGTATTGAAATATGAACCAAAAAATTTACCTATACGATGTTAGAGAATACTACTCAACACCCCCTACTTGCCAAGATGGCTCAAGATGAAGAGAAACAAAGAAGAAGAAAATTATATATAAGGCAATAGTGTTCTATTTAAGCGAAAAATGAAGACATATAGTTGGACGCCTAAAGGCTTTCATTGTCTTATTCACTTGATAACAGGAATTGGCTTCTACACGTCTTATATACAAAACAATGACCAAGGAAAGCAACCATAACACGTTATTATACAAATCATCATACAAAAAATAACAAGTCAGCTTGGAGCCACTAATAACTAAACAAAAAACATGCTCAACATCTACCTCATTAACATGAACCTTATTAAAGTTTGTGTTTCACATTATTAATGCATCGTTCTATTATGTTGTTCACAATAGAAGTATTATTATTTCTTACATGCTCGTTTTAGAAAAAATAAGTTTTATAGCATGATATCATATTTTAAATTTAATTACAATACTTTCTTGTCATACGCAAAAACTCCCATGAAAATTTTTTTCTACACTCATGGGTGACAAGACATGTTGAAAGGTGTAGTAAAAATCTCACATTACCTAAATTTTATTGAAGAATTATTTTTAAAATGAATAAAATTTTCTTTGTTGTTAAGTTAACTATTAGGTGGGATTGAACTTTTTTAACAAACCAAACCACAAGACACAATAACTTTTCTTTAAAACTCAAAGAAAAAGAGTTATTTGGGAAGAGATTAAAACAATTTAACTTATCATTATATGTTTCCCAATGTTTCATTTTCTAACTGCAATAAAAAAATAAGAAAATAGATTGAAAACTCTTTATATAATAATAATGATAGCCTAGCAATCTTAAACAAAGACTAGTTGAACTAGTATAAGAATGTGGAACCAAATAGTATAGTCAATATGACTTTCACATATTTTATTTCTAATCCACATTCAAATGTAGAAAGCATATATGAAGAGTCATATTTTATAAGCGACGATGATTGACAAATTACCCTAACAAAGAAACATATAGATACTATTAAGAACATAGATCAGCACAAGAATGTGAACACCATTAAATCAATTCTCTTTAATAAAAAATTTGTGTCCCCACATAAATCTAGTTTTACTCATTTTTCAACTTAACTCCTTTATGCAACCTTTAACAACTACTAATGATGCTTCTAAAATACCAACAAAATACTTACAAAGCCATTAGTTTTGCCAATATGATATTTTCTTAATCCTTTATTTTAATAGAGGAAGAAGAGAGCATTTTATTTTATCAAAAAAATTTATTGTATAGTTCTAATATACATTTATCTTTTGTGTTTACTTGAGTTATTCTAATGAGAAATTCCTGTAGAGAAGGTGTTGGATATGTTTGACAGCTCAGGGTGGTTGAGATGACACATAATAAATTCTTTCTTTCCTCAGATAGTGCTGGTCCCGTCACGTTACCAAATCCAATCGCATGGTCAACGACTGTAGTTTGACGGTCCTCTCTGATGATTAACCATGATAACGGCGAGTAGGTGTACCCAACTGTGACCGTAAAAGCGCGTAACCACTACCACCACCCTCACCCATCAACTTCTGTTTTCTTATTTTTGGCCCCCAATAATCTCGTTAATTACAAGCCCGTAAGAAATGGCTTCTGTCATAATGTAACAAGAGACATTGGAACGTGGATTGTCTAGAAAGTATGAATAATTAATATACTCCAATTTTTTAATTATTTTTCTCAGATTTTTTTCATGGTTGTTGTTAATAAATCATCTTGTCTTGGTTTTTTGTCAATCAAGTGAAAAAGTCTCTAAGTGTTGATTATTATTTTTTCTAGTACTCTAGATAATTTATAAAGTCATATTATAATCCGAATTAAGATTTTTTTATTGTTATTTGAGCTCCAGATATATTTATTTTATCTTCTTTTATCATAGCAACATCATTCTTGGTTTAATTTTAATTTCAAATAATCAAGATCTTTCATTTAAATAAAAGTTTATATAAATCAATCCAACCGAAATGTCAAGCAAAGATTAAAAAAGAAATCATAAGAAACACTTAAACCCAGGAAAATCTATTTGACAATCTAGATCATTATCACATGAATTGTTGAAATTAACTTTGATGTATTTTAATATTAATATTTATATATCAAAACTCCAAAAAAAAAAAAATGTTTACCTATAAAACTAAAACTTTGCCTAGTAACTTGAAAACGAGTGAAACAAAGGCTATTTTATTTGTTTAGTTCATTGATCTAGACTTGCAGAAAATTAAGATAACTCCTCATAATTCCTCAAGTATTTTTCAAGTCATATACAACGATCGTAAAACTAAAGAGTTGTAAATTAATTTACCTATTAGGATGAGCTGATTGTTTGTTAATAGATGGACCACTTTTAATTTCAATATTATGTCCATCACCCTAAAGGCTAATCTTTCTTGTTCTGTTCTGAATTGCTTTAAGCATCTCATTTGACCTATAGTTTAGTCAATTTAGACACATAATAAATTAGTCCTAGGAAACTGAAAGATACCAACCTCCCCCGACAAGATTTGAAAAAGGAGACAAAAGCAAAGTAATTACTTTTATAATATATGTAGAAAGGAAATCACTATGTTGGATAAAATAAACTTATTCTCTTCTTGATGTTAAATTGTAAATTTTTCACTATAATTTAAAGATTAACAACTTTCTCTTTTTTTTATCCCTTTACTAAAAAAATTAACTTAAAAAGTTTAAAGTTCAATCTAAAAATTAACTCTAAAGTTAAGTGGTCATTGTTTTATGTAAACTTCACCATATTTATCTTATCTTTTGATATAAAATTCTTATCTTATATGCACTTTCTCACACACATGGTATTATTGAACTTAATGTTACAAAAGGTATAACAAAATCAACCTAATACTCATATTAAGTTAAAAAGCCTAAAAACTTAGTATAAAGTTGGAGGTCCTTCTTTCATTTAAATTTCATTACATAAATTTCATTGTCTAATATTAGAGTTTTGACCTGCACTCAAATAACTTCATTAAGAATATACTACCATCATGGTATATTCCTTAATAAGTTTTAATATGTCAAGATCAATTGCTTAAATTCTACACAAGGTTGATTGGACAAGGCTAATTCTCTAGCATTTGCATTTGTCCTATCTTATAACATATCTAAAAATTTCCCTCAGCAATCTCCAATGCTATTGGATTCTCCTATGTTATTATCATCATTCGTAATCTCTACATTAAACAAAATAATTCTACCTTATGGAATCTCCCACGCCCTGTAAAGCGCGTCGCGGAGACAGAATAACCAGCAAACATCTTGGTCGTGCGCGTTGTCTGAACGCGCGCGCGGGAGACTTCAACGTCTGTCTCCGTCACTGTACGACGCTGCCGAAGTGTGGGACCCACCCCTGCGCCACCGAGCGTGTGTCTCTGTCTCTCTGGACCGTTAAACATCTGGAATCAATGGTGGATTGGGTAAACGTGGGCTTTGCAGAAGCTTTGCCTTTTGGTTCTTCAAAGTTCAAAGCCACCGAAGCTGGAAAAAGGGGAGTCCTTCATAGATTTTACCCTCAGATTCGCTTTCATTTTGTCCATTTCCCCCTTAGGTACCTATCACTTTGCTCTTTCTTTCTCTCTTTCTCACTCTCTCTCTCTAAAAAGTTCAACGTTTTACGCTGAAAAGTTTTTTTATCACTTGTTTTTTCATCTTCCTTTTAGGTAAAAACATCCTGCTTTGAATTTGGAATCTTTCAATGCTCTACATTTCTTGGTCCCTGATATTTTTTATGTGTTTCTCGTCTTTCTTTCTTGTTTGGGATATGTTTGACTATGGCTTTCTCAACTCCTGGGGTAGTTGATATTAATGGCCATGTCTGCAGGTGAAGGTTTCATAAATTGTGGGTTGTCAAGTTGGTTCCTGATGTTGACCGCAAATGAATTCAGATCACGCGTGGTTCTGCTTATTTTTGTTTGAATATCATTGTTGGGCCCTAAAAGGTTGAATTTTGCTTTCTTTTCTTTTGGATTTAGCTGAGGTTTTCAGTCCAAGACCGGCCGATTGTGGCGGCTCGACGACTATTACTCGTTCTAAGTCGTAATTCAGCTCCATTTAGTAGGTTGTTCTCTGTGCATCTGCAGAACTTTGAAAGGTTAAACGCTTGCGTATGGTCCGAATGTTCAACTAAGTTAGAATGGTGTTTGACCTTAAGATTTGGATTATATAGGACGTAGTTGTCTGCATAGTGAGATCAAATTACGTTATAGTTTTAGGGCTCTGGTTGAAGAGTTTGGTGACTTGTTAGTGCTGGTATGAAAATGGAGGAAAAGGGGGCAGAGAGCTGGAGAGAATTGGCGAAAAAGATGCTTCCACCGGGAGCTTCTCTCCCCGAGGATGATAATACTGATCTTGATTACTCAATTGCTATGGAGTACGAGGGCCCTCCGGTTGCCTATGATGTCCCGAGAGTGGAACCTGTTGATTTAAATTCACGTGCAATCCCAACTGCAGAACCCCTTTCTGAATCTCGAAGATCTGCTGTCTACGATGGTCCTGTAGTTGAACCTATTCCTCTGCCGATGTCTTATATTGCTGGTGTTACTAGTTCTCCGACTCAAAGTCCCAGGGTGTCAGCCAGTTCCGAATCTGTAGTGTCTGTGCTGCAAAACCGCGCCTCTTCTTCTGCTTCTCCCTCAGCTTCACCAGGATCGGTTCAGAATCCTCCTGAAAAGATTGGTAATGAAGTAAGGAGAGCACCAGTAGTCACTTTTAATACAGTTGAGAGATCCGAGAGGAAAGAGGTTGATGTGGAGAACCCAGAATTTATTTATCTTGGAGTTTCAAAAGAAAAGAAAAAAAAGACAAGTAGAGTTTGTTATCGCTGTCGAAAAGCGAAGTGGGAAACGAAGGAGTCCTGCCTAGTCTGTGATGCTAAGTATTGCAGTAATTGTGTGCTTAGGGCAATGGGATCAATGCCTGAAGGGCGCAAGTGTGTAACCTGCATTGGCGAGCCGATTGATGAATCAAAGCGTTTAAAGTTGGGTAAACATTCCAGGGTATTATCACGATTACTCAGTCCTTTGGAAGTCAAGCAGATTATGAGAGCAGAGAAAGAATGTTCTGCGAATCAGCTTCGGCCAGAACAGCTAGTTGTCAATGGATTCCCTCTGAAGCCTGAAGAGATGGCAGAATTACTTGGGTGTTCTTTACCTCCTCGAAAGTTGAAGCCCGGTAGATATTGGTATGACAAGGAATCTGGTCTCTGGGGAAAGGTGAGACGTGTTCAACATGGCATTTTCAATGAACTTCTTTCATTTGATGTTCTGTTGTTGCATGGTTCAGTCCTATTTTATCCCTTGTGGGTTTGAATTTCTATTAATATCTTTAGTTGTTGCTCTGACAGGAGGGAGAAAAACCAAATAGAGTCATAAGTTCGAACCTGAATTTCACTGGGAAGCTCAGCTCTGGTGCAAGCAATGGGAATACTGAAGTCTACATGAATGGCCGAGAAATTACTAAGCTTGAATTGAGGGTGCTACGGGTGAGCACATTGGCTTTAAACTTGACATATCTCTTGTTGTTTCTGTCATAGCTGTGACTTACAGTTTGATGTTTTGTTCCATGTATTGGATGAAAGCCTAAGAATATCAATATTTGCATATAAGATGCTTGTTTGTGCACTGTGATACCCTATAGGTCCTCTGAATTATAATGGCTTTGATGAGTATCCACTTTCTCGTTCATCAAGTTTCTTAAATCTCTTCAATGTTTTTACACACATTGTCTTGAGTTAGTGTAGTCATCAAATAGACCCTTTAGTCCATGTAATGGTATTGAGTTGTGCGTTATCTGATGCCTAATGGTTGTTAGAAGACCCTCCATTGCTGAGTAGTATTTAATTCTATCAACTCAATGAGGTTGTGCCCTTGTGTATGTCTTACTATGATTGTGGGATTTATTTTTGTTGCCACAAATCACAATTGGAGTAATCTGTATTTTGGTGGCTTTTTAAAGCAATTATTTAGGACAAAACAATTATAGGGCCATAAATCACTCTGGTTTTGGCAGATCTTCTGCCAACAACTTACCACTTGTGGTCCCATAATTTCATTATTTTCTTTCAGTCCCATGAAATTGTATTATATGATAACAATGAATGGTACTGTTCTGTGAACTAGATTTTCATGGTTGAGGGACACCACCTGTGAACAGAACGAAAAAAGTTGATACTGCTTTAATTTGGTACAATGTAGGTTGTCAACTTGTCTAAGTAATGACCTTTGATGGTGAAAGTAAGTTTTAGGATCAAACATCTCATCCCCCATAAATTGTGGTTGGGGGACGAAGTCCACTTTTGGTTGTGTATCACATAGCCCCATTAGTGGACTGAGATAGAGAAAGTAATGACATTTATTTGCCAAATCTAGCCCCAAGAGTAGTTGAAGGTATTGAGATCCACAAGTCTCAAACAGCAGAACCTCCAGTGGACTTGAACAAGTCAACAGTCATGGTGAGAACGTAATGTGTCTGGGTAGAAACGTTGACTTAATTGGATCTTCCAATGGCATTGTATTAGCTAGCTAGAACCTGCATACCTATGAAGGAGGTTGACTTTCTTGCTTCGTCTTACAATTCCACCCCCCCCATCCCCCCTGTTAAGACTGGTGAGAACAATTAATTCTCTTTCTTGTGAGTATTAAAAAAGAAAAAAGTTAAGGATCCATCAGTGAAGAACAGACTGCTGAATCATTCAGTAATGCAAATATTATGCTAGTATAAATGAAGATAACATAATAAAAAAGGAACTGTCTTTTTTTCTGTTCTTTTCAGAGCTCTATTGGCCAATTGTTTATGGAGAGGCTAAACTAATACATTAACCATTGTGAAGTCCCAAGTTTAATTGTTGTGGGATTTCCAGCAGCCCTTTCATGTTTAGGCTCAGCTGTAATGACAAACACAGACAAGCAGAGTTGATAATCTGATCAAAAGTGTGAGAGACAAATGGCTCTAGGATGTGGAGCCTAAGAAAATCTACAGGACTGTAAATGCTAAGTTTGTAGTTTGAGAACCTCTACAGGTGTATAAACCCATGTAAAATTTGAATCTCAACTAGTAGCCTTCTTAATTATTAAGTCTAAGCTCATGTCATATGTTCACAGTCAATAATATACTTTCATCTTCTTTATCACTGGCTTTCTTCACCTTTTATATCTTTTCATAATTGTATGTGAGACAACCGAGTCTCTTAATGACTTGTTAATCACTAGCTAAGTGGAACCTAGGATATCTTTTAGATAGACATTTTTTATTCACTTGTGGTGGTTTTTTGGGGTTGTAAACTAGTAATGAGAGCGATGGATTTTGGACTTAAGACGGCTGTTATAATATGATTTTAAGAATAGTCTTGGTGAAGGAGGAGTTTTACATTGAATTTTTATTTATTTGATAGATCAGAGAAAACAAGTATTGATCCAGATGACATTTAGGAAGAAATCAACTTGATGTCTTTCTCCTCTCTTTCTCTCTTATCTTCCTATTACATGGTACATTGTCTGCTGATAAGTTGTATTGGGATTACTCGCCCGATGTTTAAAACTATTTCTTCAATTTATTTTCTAGCTCTGAACTTGCATGTCTTTGTGTTTGGCCATTAACATTCACTGGAAGGCCATTTCTTATATCGCCTTAGTCCTGAAAAGGACAGAATGTACGGGAGATGACAGTTATGTTCCAAGTTGACCGGCTTAAAGGGAAATTTTAGTAACATAAGCATAAGGAGTTGCATAATGATATGTCTCTTGCCAGCTGGTGTGTTGTGTTTCACTAACTTGTTTTGAGCTCCATCCATAAAACCTACTTAATTATTTTCATCTCATATGACTTATCAAATTATTGTAAAACTTTGGTTTTGGTTCAAAAGGCTAAAAGGCACTGTACATTTGAAGAGTCAAATTGATTGAGCTCCTACTTCAAAGGTATTTTTATAGCTAGTCTTACACATTACTTCAGCATTTATTTTGAACACAACTAAGCGCTATTGAGCACTTCCCATTGTGCATTTACTAGAATTTTTACAGTTCATGCATTGAAGTGGCATGATTATGAGTCTTGGTAACTGTTCTTGCTCAACCATTCTGTTGGGACAACTAACCATTAGATCTGGTAATTTTTTTCTCGGGACAATACAAATTCAATATACTTTTATAGTTGACTGAAGAGGCTTTGGTTGTGATTAATATGTTAGGGGCCTACTGCATCTGTGAGAAGATCTGAAATATGTTTTCCCTTTGTTTGGTAATCTAGCTTATATTGTGTGGGAAGAACCGGGTCTCTAACTTGGTTAGTTCTCCCATAAGCTTTTTGTGAACTACTGTAGTGGTTGGGGCAGTTTGTAGTGGGTTGACTTATTCATAGGTTTTGAAGACAATGCAGCTCTGATATGATGCTTGAGCATATGAATTTTTTTAGCACGTACTGAATGACTTAAACAGTTGAGGCAAGTTCATCTGTTATGTCTTTATCTGAGGTTGAATCACTTTTTTGAGCCTTTTTTGGTTCAGAATGTTTTATCTTCTTACAAAATAAAGCATGAAGGTATTACTGTGTTCATATATTGGAGGAAAAAAGTTATTGCGTGGGTTAAAGATAGGATCTGGAAAGTTCTTTGACTTCAAAAATATGTCAGTTTATGAGGCGATATTATTGTAAGATCTTATAATTACATCTAAATAGATTTGAGGTTCACATTATTTACGAAAACCAATAGCATTGCCAATAAAGGTCGCACAATTTGGTGGGAAAGAAATTTGTAGTCAGAGAATAGTCTTTGTTCTCTTTGGAGATCAGAGAGTGATGTAAAACATCTCATGGGGATTATTGTGTGAAGATTACGTAGCTGGTTTGGAAAATAACAATAACTAAATAAATAAATCAAAAGAAGAGCCGTTCAAACAGGCATGTATACTGAAAGAACGAGTGCAGTGGCAGCAAGAAAATTTAGGGTTTCTTTTACAGTTTTAAGTTGGTTTAGGATGTTTTAAGGGTGATTTTAGTCCTAAGGGATCACTAAGGTTTCTTGTTATGCTTGTAGCTTATTCACTTCTCTTTTTCATGCCTTTCTTATTAACACTCTACTCTATATTTTCAACGTATGGAGTTTGTTGCATGGTTTTTTTTGTTAAGACTTATTGTATGATGACAATTTCTCCTTAGTAACCCAGTTTCATTTAGCCCACTTTTGCAAAAGCTTCCACTGAGAATTTGATCATAGAGCCAACAAAATCCCGACACTAGTAGTGGTTTTGTTTATCTTATATAAGTATAGTCTATGCAGCTATAATTAGAAATACACACCAACGTATGGGCAGCAACACTAAGGCTACCATTTCCACCACATTGGACACATTGGCATTGATGAGTGTCGGAGACTGACCAACAGAGAGGCCACAGTTCACATTTCATTTGGTCACTATGTCATGCATGGAGATGATCAATGGTATTACTAAGATGGACTGTCAATATAAATTTTTTCTTAACAAATGGAAATTTCTTTCTTACAAGAAGATTGACAAGTCCTATTAATATGCTACCACACTATATGTTGTGAATATAGTCATCCTCCCCCTTATTCCAAGCCCCAAAAAAGAATTTGGCTTTGTAGTCATCATGTCGTGTCCACTTACCCTAGTTTTTAATAATTTCAGTTGGCAAAGGTGCAGTGTCCCCGGGACACTCATTTTTGGGTATATGATGATGGTCGTTATGAAGAGGAAGGTCAAAACAATATTAGAGGAAACATTTGGGAGAAGGTATGTGCTGAAATTTATTTTGATGTTTGAATCTTCTGTGTCCTTTTGTGAAACAGCTTGAATTTGCTTTTTGCTAGTCAGGCATCAACACGGTTTGTCTGCTCCCTGTTCTCTTTGCCCGTGCCCCATGGCCAACCTCATGGAACAAGAGATGAGACTAGCAATTATACAACAGTTCCAACTTATCTAGAACAGAAAAAAGTTCAGAAGCTTCTTCTTCTTGGACCTCAAGGTTCTGGAACCAGCACTATCTTTAAGCAGGTATGCCAACTTGGCTCCTTTCATGTGACAATGCGTTTTTTTCTCTGCAAATACAAGCTTCCATAGCATTGTTATGGATTTTTATAGTATTTAGGCCTCTTCATCTAATGGCTTTAGGTTTTGGGTTGGATGCTCTAAGATTGTAATGCTCAATTTTTTTTATTTTTTTTTTTTGTCCTGGACTTGAATGGGTTTTAAAGAAATCCCACAATGATTAGGTGTGGATGTCAGTGAAGGTTCTATGCTGGTTGGGATACTCCACCTAATATGTTAAGCCTAATACATAATAAACTGATATTTCATTATCTGTACAGAGAGCAGGGACAGGCTTCTTGGACTTAGAGAAGCTTCTGAATTATATGAGGGTGCCCCTATTTTAACAAATATTTTCCATAAGTAGGCGCAAGACACAGTGACCGACTTTATGTGTCGTCTGAAGTAGATAGTCATTGGAAATTTGCTTTCAAGGAGCATAATTCTTTAAGATCATAGGAATTTTAATCTTTGGGCCAGCACAAACACATGCATATCATTCATATTGGACTCCTTAAGGTAAATTTTGAGGTTGCAACTTGTGTCAACATAATAAACTAGGGTCACAAGAATTTTCTACTGAATGCCACGTCCAATATAGTTGTAGAGGCCTTTGCTGGTACATCCATCTCCATTGATTTGCATCTTGTTATCCTGCATAAATCATTGCTGTAATGCTCATGCCCTCCCGTACTTTAATGACTGTGCAGGCCAAATTTTTGTATGGAAACAGATTTACCTCAGAAGAAATGCAGGAGATTAAGCTGATGATCCAGAGTAATATGTACAGATATCTCAGCATTTTGCTTGATGGACGAGAGCGCTTTGAGGAGGAAGCCCTTTCTAGAATGAGAACATTAACCTCTGATGATCAAAATACTGAAGCAGGTAAATTCCCTTTGTAGTTTCCTTTATGTGGTTTTAATTTGCATAGTGGTTTGGTCTTCTCTGCTTAGAGTTGATGGCCAGCAACTTTAATCCTTGATATAAGCAGTGTTTGCTCTGGTGCTTCTATGCTGAATCTTGCATCTTTAAGAAATTCCCATCTCTTTTCTTCTCAGTAGAGACTTGAGTGCCATTTTATAATTTCAAATGTTCTCAACGGGCTGAAGTTTCTGAGATGGCAAATCACATTGGCTAGCTTTATATATGCTGAAGGATGAACATAAAATCAGAGTTACCACAAGTAGGTTTTCTTAGTAAAATAGACGATCAACAAGATACCACTGCTACGGTAGTCTGGGCAGTCAATGCATTAAAGGGGGAATGAGAGTTCTTCGTTTCAACTCTATAGGTTCAGTTTTTAAGTCTAGAAGCAGCAAAAGATGTATTCTACTTGCAATTCCCGATACATTTTTCTTTACCAGTAGAATAGACGTGTTAATGTGTAGTAAGCCCCTTTAGTTTCCATCGATGGCAACCAAAATCTTTCCTGATGTTGATCTTTTTCCAGATGCAGAGGTTGACCCAAATGAAACAGGTCAATGTGTCTATTCTATCAACCCCAGGTTGAAGCATTTCTCTGATTGGTTGCTGGATATTATAGCAACTGGAGACTTGGATGCGTTCTTTCCTGCAGCAACTCGAGAATATGCTCCATTAGTTGATGAGGTGTGGAAGGATCCTGCTATACAGGAAACATATAAAAGAAAATATGAGCTTCACTTCCTTCCAGATGTTGCAGAGTATTTCTTGAGCAGGGTAAGTTGATGTCTCTTCTTAGGTGTCTTTTTTTTTTAATTAACGCAGTGTTTTCATTGTTTATCCTCCCACGTTCTTGTTTACATGGCTACCACATGTTTTAACTGTTCTTTTTTCATTTATTTTTGGCAAAACTGAGTTATCTGAAAATGGAACTAGCGCACTCCTCCTGTCCTAATCTTGTCATTGGTACCCTAGTGTGCGGTGGTTCAGTGTACATTGACCTCAGTTACACAATTTTATCGTTATCTGTACTATATGTCAATGCATTATCTTCGTCTGCAAATATTTGTGCCGCATATTAGGGAGCCAAGCAGCTTTTCCTACTCGAATGATTGTAAACATTGATTCAGCCTCCACAAGCATTCGTGCTGCACATCTTAAAGAAGTAACATTTTGCTTCTTTCAGGCTGTTGAGATATCTAGCAACGAATATGAACCTTCAGAGAGAGACATTCTATATGCAGAAGGGGTCACTCAAGGAAATGGTTTGGCTTTCATAGAATTCTCCCTTGATGATCGCAGCCCAATGTCTGAAACCTACACAGACAATCTAGAGGCTCCACCTCCACCTCTAACCAAGTAAGTTCATTTCCCTGCTCAATATTCAGTTTGTAGTCAAAATCGCTGCCTAATCCTTTTGTTTAGTCTGAAATCTCTGCTGTGGTACCTATGAGTTAGAGGAATAGCAATTTAGTGATTTCCTTGTAGTCATAAGATTTCACCTCATGCATCAGGATTTTATCCCACTTGGCCATCTTATACTGCTAGCCTGTATTCCCTTGTGAAAACATCAAAAGCATGATTTCAGGGATGAATGTTTTATTTCCCAGTGTACTTATTTGAACGACTGCAATCTCGAATCCTCTTAACTTCTTTCTGGCATTTTTACAGATACCAGCTTATAAGGGTAAATGCCAAGGGGATGAGCGAGGGATGTAAGTGGGTGGAAATGTTTGAAGATGTTCGTGTGGTCGTGTTCTGTGTTGCCCTTAGTGATTATGATCAGGTGGGGCTTGCATCAGAGAGCAGTGGCAGTGGAGTCCTACTTCAAAACAAAATGATGCAATGCAGGGAGCTGTTTGAAAGTATGGTTAGACACCCTTGCTTTAAGGATACCCCATTTGTGTTAATATTAAACAAGTACGATCTCTTCGACGAGAAGATCAATCGGGTGCCACTAAGTGTCTGCGAGTGGTTCAATGATTTTAGTCCAATACCAACCCACCACAACAACCAAACATTAGCCCATCAGGCATACTTCTACATTGCAATGAAGTTTAAGGACCTTTATGCTTCTATCACACGTCAAAAGCTCTTTGTGTGGCAAGCAAGGGCAAGGGAGCGAGTGACAATTGATGAGGCATTCAAGTATATAAGAGAGGTGCTCAAATGGGAGGAAGAGAAGGATGACAACTACTTTGGTGGAGTGGAGGATTCATTTTATAGTACAGATGTGAGTTCCTCACCATTTGTCAGGCAAGAGTGATGTTCTTGAGAGATTTTACCATTAGTTGCTTGACAGACGAGTTTACAAAGGGAAGCATGTAAAAATATGGTTTCTGCATCATCTGCTCATTAATAGAAAATTGATTCTTTTTTTCTTGTAATCATCAATTTTAATGACATTGTTCGGGCTGCTTCAAGTTGAAGTTGTGTTTTGAGGTGGTTTTCTAATTGTCTGATAGGTGTTGGTAATCCTTTATTAGAATGGATATTTGCCTTGAACTTGTCCTACAATCCTAGGGATTTTCAGTAAAACTGCAAAGTTCTCTCAAGTTCGAAAGTGTCAGGAAGGGAAAAAAGAAAAGAAAAGGAAAATACTAAATATGTTTGATAAAACTTTTTCAGAACTTTATATTTTCCTTTTTTGAACACTTGAAAAAACTTTTAATTAACTAATATCAAATGATTTTTTGATAGATTACCGTACAGTTTTCACACGAAATAATTACCATGTTTAAAAAAATATAACATTTGCTGATGTGTCTAATTTTAGGAGAAGTATTATTATAGTGCAACTTCCTTGCCAGTATTTGATCATCCTGAGTATATCTTGTCCATGGTCTGAACATCTTGAATGTACATATATTTGTAACATACTTTTCAAGAGCAATCAATGCTTATTGGTACGTGGTAAAGTCAGAAAAAAGCCAAGCCCTCAACACCCATTCCAAAAACACCCAGAAAAAGGTTGGAAAATGTGAAGGAAATGGCAATGAATATCAATTTTGGATTCCACCAATAAGGGCTAAACCTATTTATTGTTCATCTATATTTTTTTATGTCTTGCTTCTCCTTTCACCAGAGTCTTTAACCACACGACAATGAATTTCAAGCTAAAGTCAGTTTGTAAGACAAACTAAGAAGCTTTTGGCAGAAATTTTAATAACCACACCCATTACAAAAGGCATTACCAAACCCCCTGTAATTAATTGTTCAATAAATAAGGAAATATATCAAAGATCAAATGAAAGAGAACCTTCAGAGCAAATGCACTTAAACAGCATCAAGAGGTTCACATCTAATTGTCTAGGAAAATTTGAAATACAGAGTCTAATATCCACTCTAAAGCGTAAAAAAGCCGTTTTTCATGTGATGCATCATGTCTCTAGGCATGCCACTATGGAACCGATGACTCCAAGTACAGGAGGCTGCTCCTTCCGGGAAAGGGATTCAAGAAAAACAGGCAGTAAGAAAGGGAGCATATAACTGGCACTACTGCCCAAGCGACATAAAGTCGAGTCTCAATTTTTTTTCCATTTCTTGGGTCGCCTTGGGAATTCTTCTTTTCCCCTTTTCTATTAAAGAACTTTTACAATGGGCAGCAAAATAAGGGAACAACAAAAGGATCACGATGCAACAAGATCAGGAGTTTCTGCCTCGATGGACTTCAAGGCAGTGTTCACTTTCTTTACCCAGTTGTCCAGGCGGTCGCGCAGGGATTTGATCTGTGGAATACCCAGTACTCTTGGCTGCACCCAGGATACATGCACAGTTCCCTCAACTTGGTCAATGATACCCTCAATCAGATGAACCTGCAACGAAATTCCCAGTGATTTTTAGTGTTGAATAGACAACCTTCCAATTTAATTTCTACAATAGTTGGATAACAAGGGGAATGTTATTGCAATCCCCATAAAATTGAGGTAATCCAGAATTTCATAATATAAATATAGAGTTAAAAGTGAAATAAACAAACGAAGTGTACCACAAGAGACATGCCTTAGTAACAAACACCTAAAGGTAACAGTGACCCACAAAGCATTAAAAGCTGTGCTACACCTCATTAATATCTCAAGGACACGGCAACTTACAGAAAGGCTCTTCATGAGAAGATGCTCCACCTCCTCAATAGAAAGTTTAGTGCGCTCTGAAATGATACTTAAAGGAATAGTTCGATCATCAGAAGACCGGCTGCAAGGAAGCAGATAGAAGTTTAGATCAAAAATCGAATATAAAAGTTGCTACAAGAAGAAGACTCATTCTTCTGGAATGAATCAGAGATAAAAGAAATAAAAAATAAAATAAAAATGCTAAACCTGAAAATAATCTCCATCAAGCAGAGAATATTTATCTTTTCCAACAGCTTCTTCTCATTCTCAACTAATGCTGGTTGAGCCCTCAGAGCAGCATTGTGCACACGACACAGTTCCTGATAACGAACTAAATCACCAGAGTTGAAGGCCTGAAGAATATAGTAGAGCCACTCAACCTTCGTCCCTAGAAGACTCTTAATCTGCAGAAGTCAAAAAACATCACCACCCATTATAGCAGGCTGCTAAAAAGGAAGCATCGAAGAATTTAGCAAGAAAAAGCCTTGTGTCTCAACAATGGAACTCGGCCAGGCTTCAACACAAATATTTGGTCAAGACATACTCTTGTTTCTAGGAGAATTGTATGAAATTTCCAAAAGAGGACATGCATTTAAGCATTTTTAGTCAAGTAATTTCGTTTCAAGGTGATTGCCACTGAACTCGTGAGTGATAGGTTTTGATTAGCCAGTGAGGAGCCCGTGATCATGCTTACTGAATTATTTCTGTTAATGAAATGATTAGTGAAGGAAAAATCTAAACATAGAATGGTGAGTAGCAGAACTAACTCAAGAAGAGATATAAAGAAACTAACATTCAAATAAGAACCTTGTGATAACACACTTACAATTGGATGGGCAAGCAACTCTCCAAAGTTGTAAATGTTCTCTCCCAGTAGCGCAGAAAGGGACAAATCAAATGCCAAATCCTGATCAATTATCCAAAGGTTAGAACAAATGATAGACTAGCAGAAAACTAAAGGCGCCTAAGGCCAATCAACAGTCAGAACAATTAATAGATGTTACTTTTTGTTCACTAACTGTAACTATTGCAACAAATTTTGAGTACAAGAATTAAACTATATATTTAATTAATACTTTAAATAAATGGACAGCTGCACTAAGAGGATTCAATGTATACTCAAGCTTGAAATTCAGAGACGAGGGAGATTTAAGTAATGACTGTCTAGATCATCCCCATGATAACCCCATAAAGGAGCTACTACTAGCTCAAAAGACCAGGCCTCCTTTAATTTAAGCTGTTCCTAGCTAATTAAAAACTTAACAGGTTTGTGAACAGTTCAGATTAATTTATTCCATCTATGAGTCACCAGTGCTTCCATGTTCTGAAACATATTTGATCTTGAAGCCAGGCCTGGAATCAATCCCCACCAAAAAATAAAACCTAAACCTGGGTACAAGTTTTATTCACTGTCCATGGAGAATAATTCAGTCAGCAACTATAATACCTTTCAGTTTCATCCTGACACCAAAACATTTCAGTTTCATCCTGATACCAAAACTAGCAACTTAAGACATTTGGAATACCAGAAACTAAAAACAAAAGAAAGATTCTAAGAATGCAACAGTTAAATCAGATCAAACCAGTAACACTGAAACTAAAAAACTACGGAATCTGGAGTCACAAACTACTATTCACAACTTCAGAGAAGATTAAACATCAGGAGTAGCTTACCAAGAGAAAGCAAACAAGGACTACGCACATACAATCACATGAATAAGAGAGAGCATAAATATAACCACATACCAGCTTAAATGAATCTGACAGAGACTCCACTGATGTATACGCCAAGTAAAGAAGAGCGCTTTTATAGAACTCAGCAAATTCTTGGCGGAATTTGTGGAACTGAGATGAGACCCAGTAATAGCTAGCATAAACTGATGGATCAATGTCGGTCATGCTGTCAAGGGTACTCTTTCCATCTTCTAGAAGCTTCTTGCACTCCTTTTGGTCCCCCTGCTCAAGTTTAAATACAGCTATTTGCATCTTGATATAGAGGATTGGCTCCTCAATACGCTGCTCTCTAGTAGCTCTAAGTTTTTCAATCACCCCTTCAAGATAACTAATGGCAGCCTCTTTCTCAGCATACTGCCTAGAAACTATGACAGCAAAGTGTGCAAGCTTGAGAAGATTGATTTTAGTTTCAAAGTCCGTGATGAAATTGTGATATAACTGGATGAGGGCATCACCAGCCTGACATTCAATTGACCAGGAAAAGGCATTAGATGCAGATTGAAAGAAACATACACAGAAAATTCCCTTCAACCTTTTCTAGATAAAGAATGAGTGCCAGGAGATATGTAACTGGGGCCAAAATATTCCAAATAACATACAGACTTCTTGTTAAAAGAAACACCCAATTCATAGTAACCTGACTGAAAAAGAAAACAGAATTTAGTAGCAAAAAACATGGTTAAATACTGGAACTCCAAAACATAGATGCCTTTTGCCAGAGGATCTTTTTTCAATCCCATTCATTGGGTTTACAGATGAAGCAAGGCAGACCAAAATTTACGTATCAATCATGATAAATTAGGGCTTGGACACACAGCACTACACAGAAACAACAAGTGCCTAAATGCCAAAGGCCAGATGTCCTTTCCAAATAATTGTAACATTTCAACCTAAGGACAGAGCTTGAAACCTCCACTGATAGCAAATATAATTGACAAAATAACATGTGGATAAAAGGGCACTTCAGCCATTACTTCAAACCAATAAAGATTAGTTAAAAACCAAGGAATGACAATACTCCAAATACAGATATATGTTTAATAGAAATGAGATGACCCTAATAGCCTTCATTGCATTGTGCAACTTCATCAATCAACTTATAGAAGTTTGTCAATTTTAAGCAGAAATTATGTGTTGTCATAAGAGATCAACAAGTTTCCTCAATGTTTTTTTTTTTTTTCTCCACCTTGTTTCCTTTTAGAAATAGAACAAGACCCACTAATCCTTTTCACAGATGCCTTCATTTCCTTTCAAACAGATATACAACCGCCTATATATTGCACCAAACATGAAAGATATACTTCATGAACCTCAATCAATCACCTATAAAACTTATGAAAATCCCAAGTGATTCAAACAGAGGCAGATAGAGAGAGGAGAGAAGATTAGTCATTTCCCACAACCAAATAAGGCCGTCATGAATATTACACAGCCCAAGCAATGCAGAAATATAGTGGGCTTCGAGAACAGAGCTAGACTTCAGATTATGATTGAGGTCTGAATTAGTTAAACAAAGACAAAGCAAATGTAAACCAAAACATTAACAACACATTATTTTATTATACCCACATCTCTGTTTTTCTCTGGGATCAAAAGAATCAAAAGCTTGATAAAAACTAGATATTTATTGTGTAACAGTTGTAAAAACCAGCAAACAAAAAAAAAAGAATCTTATTTTTTACTTAATTCTACATGCTTCATGCTAAGTAATGTTGGATATAATAAGACTACCACAAACTCTACATCGCAAACAGTCTCAAATACCTTTGTTTATTATTTCTTGTCCAAAAAGTTGTCTCAAATCTTGCTCAATTTGCTGTTTTTTGACACATTTTAATGGTACTCTCGACCACAGACAACATAATGGTAAACGACTGGAGGAAAGCGATCTTCATCTCTGCCTAAACTAAATTAATGATGAAAGTGACCAAGGTATAGGCCCCAGAACGTCAAGAATCCAGTGACATCTCTACGCATATCTCAATAAGGATTTTACAATTCAATGCAAATTTCACATTATTCTAGAGCGAAGTCAATGGCACATAAGATGTAACCAGGACAATTCAGCACAACAGACCAGTAATCCTATCATCTTTCTCCAGTTTCTCGGCAACCAATCAGAAGCTAAAACAAAAAAGAAAGAATGCTTCTTCAATGCAATTCTCATGCCCACTTCAAAACCCTCCAATTCCACCGAAGAACTAGTTCAGTAATCCAGAACAGAACCCTATCTCTTCAATCTTGCACCCAAAAACCCTAAATCATCACCTAACCCGAAACGAAAACCCAAATTCCAACACAAAAACCAAAACGCAGCCGCTTCAAGAATCAGAAACCCTACCACGGAAACCCAAGCAACCAGAAAGAACTCACAACGCAACAAAGTGGGAAGAGCGGACCTGAAAAACGGTGAGGGCGACGAACTGCTCAAGCTTGGCGGTAAGCTGGTGCCAGAGCTTGCGCTGGTACAGATCTGCCAGCGAGGAGTACCATTCAGCAAGCTCCGGATGCGCGTTGCGCAGCGACTCCAGGTATTGCAGCGGCGCGGCCATGTCTCCGAGAGAGAGAGAGAGAGAGAGAGAGAGGTCTGTGGAAGCTCCACAGTCGATTTGTATATATAAAGCTTCTTGCTTTGTGTGCTTCGAGGCTTTTATTTTTTCTTGTGCGGAAAGAAAGGAATACGAGAAAATGGTGGAAAAATCGGCGTCCGGCATCTCGGTTCAGTTAACCCGATATTTACTTAAAAATATCAAACCACCTCAAATTTATTCTCAAGTAATTATTGGGAAGATGACACTTAAAAAATGATTTTAGTATAAAAATAATATATTTTTATCTTAATTTGTAAAGAAAAATGTTAAAATTTATAACTAATTAATTATATACTTAATTAATACAAAATAACTTAATTTTTTCGTAGTTCTTTGATTAGTGCATCAAATTGATCCATATTATAATGGGGTATTAAATATTTGGAAGAATAATAGGTGGCAATGCGACAAAACTATAATTTAAAATACAGGGCTGGAAAGAAAGCTTTCTTGCTAATCAAGCCAACCAACAGGAAGCATTTTTCATATTTGTTTTTTATCTTTTGAGTGGCCCAAGAAAGGAATGTAAGAAGGGCCAAGGGTGGGAGAAAAGGGTCTTTATTTGGTCTTTAGATAACACCCAGGTACAACCCCCTTGTCCAAGCTTCAAGACAAGATCTGTAGAAACTGAAGTCTGTTTTTCTTATAGGCCCCAATTATTGAATCATATGAGTGACAGATCTCAAAGAACTTGTGGCTTTCTTCTCCATAGACTTCAAAGAACTTATGTCCTTCATCTTGGTCAGCAACTGCTTGTACAAGATATGGTATAAGTAGGACTTTCTGTGATGGGCATAAACAGGGATACCATCTATTTATTAGAACGGTGCAAGAGGTTCCCTTTTGGTACCTTGAGCTAGTTGACATGGGCTATAAAGCAAAGCTGCTTCCTGCCTATCCCAAGTCTCTTATCAGAGGCCAGAATCTCTCCAGAGAATATTGCCAATTGGTCATAGCAGAGGCAGGCAAATTACAATACTCTCTCTATCAAAATTCAGGTAAACAGACTTTGTTCTCCCGATTTATCTTGTCTATATTCTCTAAATACCGAGAACATGAATGCATAAATACAAAAAAAGCAACAGGAAAAAATTACACGACAACGTTGTACATGTAGCCGCCACCACCACCACCATGATTTAAGTTAGCATAGCTTATGGTGAATCTTGGACTTCATACCTACAGCTTAACCAACAAGAAACCTCAACCAAGTGCCACACACCAAAATGTTGGTACATTGATCTCGGGGATGCTCCCGCTGCGGCTCTTCTTGATAGGGATATATGCCCTTACTGAACTAAAGGCTTGCTATCATAGGCCTCTCTCACTTCAAGTAAATCTGTGCAATACCGTTTTGCAAGGATTTCAACTTGTTCAGGAAATGACTTGCTGGCATACTCACCAATGTGTTTGATCATCTGTTTCCATCGCTCCCGACATACATCTCCTGCCCTATGCTCAAGGAGGTCATCCCAGTCCACATCTTCTATGCAGCAAGCGTCCAACCTATAAAGGGCATCCATCAGGCGGTAGTCATCGGTGTCGGCCCATTTACCACCAGCTACCATAGGCGACGTTAATTGATCATACCATTTTTGGCAGCAAAAAACAGTGGTTCTGGTTCCTAACTTGCTACTAATGGCTTCCCAGGAAATATTATCTCGCAACATGCCATGCTTGGATTTCTTTTCTTCAAACACCCTCATGCGTAGATCCAAGTTAACTAAGTCGAATAAGGACTGATACTCATCTTGCGACCAACGTCCTCTCTTCCTATTTGGCAATTTTATTCTACGCCATGTATCCTTGACATGAAACCTATGCTTGCCAAGTGCATCAGCCAACGTCCTCCAATCCGATCCATGCTTTTCATGGAATCTCCGAATAATCTCATACTCTTCATTGGTCCATTTTCGAACCTCACTCCTTTCAAACAAAATGTGGGCTCGATAATATACACTTTCCATAGGCCTCCATGGTAAGGATGCTGATATTTCCTTCCAACAATGTTTTATTTCAGGGTGAGATTTGCAGTGAAGAACCATGTTCACGCCTTCATCACCTAAGCCATGTGTTTCAATGTAGTTGAAAACAGCCTCCATAACCAATTCATCTTCTTCTTTTGAAAACCTCTTGCCTTGAACCAAGCCGTGATCTTTATCATTCTCCCTATCAGTTGGACCATCAGATAAAGTAAAAACCTCCAAACGATCAGAGAAACTTACTCTCTTAGATGAGCTTCCAGGTGTCAAATCTTCATTAATGATTCCAACATCTTTTTTGGTTTTTTCCACCCTCCTATTGCCATTTTGTTCTGAAACCTGTTCATCTAGCTTGGCCTTCTTCTTCTTCATCTTCTCCTCCACCTTCTCCTTCTTTTCCTCCACCTTCTCCTTCTCCTTCTTCTCCTCCACCTTCTCCCTCTCCTTCTTCTCCTCCTTCTCCTTCTCCTTCTCCTTCTTCTTCTTCTTCTTCTTCTCCTTCTCCTTTTTCTCCTCCTTCTCCTTCTCCTTCTCCTTCTCCTTCTCCTTTTTCTCCTCCTTCTCCTTCTCCTTCTCCTTCTCCTTCTTCTTTTTCTGCTTCACATTCTTGTCTCCATCTTCTGCACTGATGGCATGTCCAATTCTCTCACCTGTCTCATTCATTGACAAATGTGCATTACCTCTGTGACCTACAAATTCATTTTCTCCAGTTCCCTTGCTTTCATTACTAGTTTTCTCTGTAGCCCCGGCTCCCAGATGATCACTGTGGTTTTTATTCTCTTTCCTTCTCTTCTTTTTCAAAGCCTTGGCCTGTTCCAAGCTCTTCCCATCTGAGACTTCACTTTCTTTTCCAAAATCTCTGCCACTCACACTGTCCTTCAGTAGAACATCATGACTCTCCATTTCCATCTTTCTTTTCTTCTTCTCCTTCTTTTTCTCTTCTTTCCTAGCTTTCCTTTCATTATTCTCTCTTTCCTCACAGCACACCAGCTCCTGAACTAACCCTTCCTTATTGTTATCCTCAGGAAGTTCATTTATATAGGGAGATGCACCCCCTTCCACTTTATGCTTCTTTTTCTTCTTTCTTCTAGTTCCTAACTCGGAATCCCTGCTGTCAATCATTGGAAGGTTCACATTCTCTTCTCCTGTCATGTTGGTTTCTTTTAAAATCTTTCTAATTTCATCAGCTTCCCCATCAGCATTAATTCTCTTATTTTTCTTCCTAGCCTTCTGAAATTCCTCCTTGTCATGATCGACTTCCAAACTTTTCTCCTTCTTCTTCTTCTTCTTTCCTTCCTTCTCCTTGTGCTCATTCCTCACAGGCGCCTCTTCATTAACATGCTCATTTTGAGCAGTCACCAATTTATTCATATTTGAAATCCTTCAGAACTCCCGAACCAAATGTGTGAAATCTTTCCTGAAAGCATAAGCCTTCAAAATGTTAAAACAACAAACCTACATTCAGTTTCTGATGAATGAGAATAGTCTGGAGAAAAAAAAAATTGTTAATGGCAAGTTTTTCATATGATAAGGCCGACTACAAGAAGCAAAAATTCAAAGACTAGCCACAAACATGTGGTATATGAAGTATAAAAATTGAAGGCAAATAATAAAGTAAAAATAATCTTTCGCTTCATTTCCCCGGTACAAAAATGGAAAAGTTAGAAACCAAAGTAAAAGTAAAATCCTCAAGCCCAAGCGCCCACTACAGCCAGAATGGTTTAAAAAAAAAAGCAAAAAAAAAAAGCAATTTCAATCTTTTCAGGAATCAGAAGACAGAATTCAAGAGCCGCGTTAAAACACAACTATTCTCCCATTTCAACGCTTCAACTATTTTCAAAGATAGTTTATCCATGAACTGCAATATGAACACCCAAGAAATCATACAATCATATCTAGCACAAGCCCTGAATTGTACCGCTTAATTTCTGTCTGCTGTAAAGATAGAGAGAAAAGGATCAAACAGCAAGTTAGAGCTCGTCTCTTTTCTTTCTTTAAAATAGGACCAATAAATTTTTTCTTTTCTCAACTCCTCAGCTAATGAACAAACGCCGATAGAAAAGAACCTTGAAAAAAGACCACGAAAACCATCAAATAAAAAGATTTCAAAGACAAACTCTACCTCCGCTTTCCTTTCTCCTTTTTTCTCAGTTTTCTTAGGAACCGAAAGGCATAGACTTAAAACGGATCCGAAGTTACTTTTCTTCATATAAAACCTTAAAAAAGGGAAACTAGAAGAGGGAAATAACTTCAAGATTGAAAGCGAAATAATTTTGTTCTCAAAATTTTAGTTATACCACAAGTTTACTCGTTTATTGTATGTGAAATTAATCATGAACATCTGTTTATCATTAAGTAAATAAAGAATCCTAAGAATTTAAATCTATCTGTTAAAAAGAATTTCACTTTAGCCATGAATTATTTCTACAATACGTAGATTCAATATTCTCCAGCCGACCGCAATGGCACACAAGATGTAGCCATACCAATTCAGCAGAACAGACCAGTAATCCTATCCTGTTCCTCCAATTTCTCGGCAAACAATCAGATCCTAAAGCAAAAGAGAAAGATACCTTCTTCAATGCCACTCTCATGCCCACTCGCAAACCCTCTAATTGCTCCGCAAACCTAGTTCGGTGATCCAGAACAGAGCCCTATTTCTACAATCTTCTCCTACTCAAAAACCCTAAATCATCACCCTCCCCGTAACGAAAACCCAGATTCCGGGACAAAAATCAAAACACACCCGCTTCAAAAATCAGAAACCCTAAACCAGGAACCCACGACGCAAGAAAGTGGGAAACGTGAGCCAGAGCGAACCTGGGAAACGGCTAGGGCGACGAACTGCTCGAGCTTGGCCGTGAGCTGGGGCTAGAACCTGCCGTTAAAAGTGACCAGACGTTTGCATAATTGCTATCGTACCCCTAGAGTTTCGTTAATTTGAATTTTCTGAACACGAGTTGATCAGTTATTGACGATGTCATTCCCAAATTTTGGTAATTTACATTTACCCTCGACAACGCCACTAAGAAAAAAACAAAAAGAAAAATAGAAAGCATACTAAATTGCCCATAAGCGGAAAACCTTGTTTAGAATAGTAAAAACGCTCAGGTTTAATTACGGGTGTACGGATAATTATATACAAAAATAATTGCTTTTACCAAATCAACGTGTCATGATCTTTTAACTTAATAGTTTGGTTTATTACAATTGAAATTAAAGTTAAACCTTATATTTGACCTGATCTTCTAACTTAAAGTTTAGTTTATTACAATTAATATTAAAGCTAAACCTTATATCTTAAATTTAAGGTAGGAGTAAAATCTATGAGTAACCATTAGTTAACGCAAATCTAGTAGAACTTTTATGAGCTTATGAGGTCCGTTATATACAAAAATAATTAAGCCTAATAAATCAATAGATTATGATCTTCTAACTTAATAGTTTGATTTATTACAATTGATATTAAAGTTAAACTTTACATCTTAAATTTAAGGTAGGAGTAGAATCTAGGAGTAACTGTTAAGTAATCTCAAATTGCAAATTTGGTAAAATTTTTATGAATTTATGAGTCCCACTATATACAAGAATAATTGAGCCTGCTAAATCAACAAGTCATGATCTTTTAACTTAATAATTGGGTTCATTATAATTGATATTAGCGCTAAACCTCATATTTCAAATTTAAGCTAGAAGTGAAATTTAGGAGTAGCCTATGGGTGAAGATTTTGAATAACTCTGTTTTGCTCAAAACATCATATAAATTGCGGGCCTCTAGTAGTCTTACAGGTCACTGCGTGGTAAAAAAAAAAAACAAAGGTTAAAACTCTTCCTGAGCTGCGGGCATTTCGGGTTGATGGAATTACCCTCCAGGTTCTGATTAAAAATGGGCTCAACTGAAATCATCTTGGGCTTGGCCCTGGTGGAATGGACCACTAGGGGTCACGTCCATGCAACAGACCTGTTAGCTAAAAGGCTCTAATGGCTCGTTGTATGCATCGTTCCATGTAAATCTAGGCAAAAAGGACTCAATTTAGGCAAAAAGATAGACAAATCTGAGTGACAGTAATTCATAGACGAATATCACATTATAAAAGATACTCAATCACCTTTATATTCTCGTGTTCAATCATCTCTCAATAGATTCAGTTTATTTCATTTTTTATTTTGTTGTTTTGCTTTTTTGTAGAAAGACAATATAAATATTTCAAACAAAATATTTGCACATATTCATCATTTGCAAATTTTTCATTATTATAATGTAGTGACTATTGACATGCATTGATTACTTCGAAAAATCAAATACCTTAAATAATAGTTTGAATGTTATTCGCATATAAACTATCAATTTATGTGCTAAACCTAATTTATCTTTAGCTATTAAATTTCTAATTTCAATAACAAAATAAAAAATTTGGTTAATTTCCCACAAAATATAATTCCAAATGTCTCAATTATTCAAGCTAAAAACTAAAGGACTAAATCCGTATACACTTCAAAACTCCATGATTGTATCTGTATTTTCCTTATTTGTTTTGTAATTGATGCTAGGGCAAGATGAAAGACAAAATGTAAGACAATCTCAATCAACAATACTGTCAATAATTAAACTTCATATACTTATATATATTTGAGTATTTTCATTTCTTAACATATATTCAACTTAATATAGTTGGTGGTTCACGGGGAAAGAAGAGTAATGGATGCTAGTTCTTGTGCCTCCAAAAAGGAGGGGCTTCATGATGGTTACTTGAAGCACCATCTTAGTGCTTTTTCTTAACCATGTCTCTTAGCGTCTTAGTCATGGAATAGAATCATCACAACAACAACACCCACAAAACCCACCACTTTAAGCCAACCTAATCCACAGGCTAAACGGACCCAGCCATCAGTTCATGGAGTGGAAGGTTGGTGTGAAATGATTTGCTTCGTGCCTTCTCAACAAAGCAAAGTCTTCCTTTTTCACTCTTTATAGCCCCTTCTCCCCCACAAGCCATAAAGGCAGAACCTGAAAGCAGAATGGTGCAGTTGAGAGCCTCATCCGCGTTTGTTGTTCTTTTCCTCCTCGTTTTCACCGCCTTGATGCTGGGTCATCCAGCCGCAGCTGAAGTTGGTGTGGTTGCTGAAAGTGGTAAGCATGTCCGGGAATGGGAAAGGAAGCTGTGGATCAACCATGGAAGCTTTCGTGGCCCTCGGAAGCAGCTTGTCAACCCAGCAGTCCAGCGCCCATTTGAAGCACGCGAGCTCCCTGTATAGTTTACAGCTTTCTGCTTAGATTTGTTCCTCCAAATGTTCCAGGAAATGATTATGCTCAACTTAGGATGGAAAATAAGTTATTTTCCCTTGAATTGTCTGATTTTCAATCTGAAAGAGCATTGGATTAAGGAAGATGAGTTTCTGCAGAACAGATTTTTCTAGCATTTACATAGATTTTTCTGTGATTTCACAAACTCTTTGAATCATGATCGAAGGAAATGAAGCAAAATGAAAAAATCCCTCTCCCTGAACACCAAGTTGTACGAACTAGCTGCAGAACTTCTTAAGACAGAACTGTAATCTTCATCTTCAACTGATAAGAAAAAAGAAAATTTGCAGTTCGCTGCTGTTCGTGATGTTTTTCAAGTAATTCAACGCAAAGATCGGGGTTGCGGGAACAACCCAAATTCACAAAGTAGTCACACAAAGGGAAAGACTGTTCCACTACTTACCTGTTACTTTCAATAAGTAATTCAACCTACCATTTTCAATAGGTTTAGGCATATTTTGACCCAATATTTGAGTTCATTATAATTGGTATTAGAGACAAATTTTATATCTTGGGTTTGAATCACGTGAAATTGCTACCTAATGACTAAAACATCACAGCCCAAAAAGACCTTTAAACACTTGAGGCTAGAGTGAAATCACCATAGAATGTAGCCGCCACGCGTTGGATTAGAAGCATAATGAAATGTTAAAAAACATATTTTAAGGGTTTCAGATTACATGGGAATTACAATGAAACAATTTTAACTCATTAATTGGAAGCTTAGTCCTCTTCTAATGGAGTGGGTGGGGGCAATGATTTTACTATTTTTAATTAACGGGAGGAGATACACGTAAAGGATATTCTGTGTTTGAAGGTGACCGAAGGAAGGGATAACATTTTGAAAGGGATCGATGAACCACCATGCACGCGTCACATGAGGGATATTAATAGCGCCGTGTTCAAGCAGGCTGCAAGTCACAATCATGTGGTTTTATCCAGGCAAAAAAACAAAAGTAGAACACTAGATATCCAGATTTAGTTTGAAGATCGTGCAATGTAGACCCCCCTTGATCCTCTCTGCTAAGTTGAAAAAGTAATAGAATCCCAATGTAGAGCTTCTGACAAGAGTACATGATCCAAAATTTCTCAGGTTTAAAGATGTCAACATCTTTAAAATTAATAATTAGAAAGAACATTGATCAAATGAAGAAAATAGTATGATAATATATTAATAATGTAAGACTATCCTTATTTTTAATGTCTCGAGCATGAAAAATATTATAAAATATAATTTATAAATAACAGAATGATAAGATAAAATCATATAGACCCTTTAATGATAAGGTATCACACTTGAACTTAAAGCTTAATTTTATTATAATGTTAGAAACACTTGGTTTATGAAGTCAATTTTTTTTTTTTTACACACACACACACGTGACAAGGGAATGGGGTTTTGAACCCCAATATGATAGATAGACTCATAGGTCAAAAGCTTATTGACTTTTTGCCATTAAACCAAGGGAGACACTCTTAATTTATGAAATTATGTACCCCTATTTTATTATGAAAACTCCATTTATGACCAATAAAAGATGAAAAAAAAATCACAACAACTTAAAGAATGGTGGGTACCACATTTACATCTAACTCTAATATTACTTCTACTTCCTTTAAAACTGATTATTAAAAAAACAAGACACCTAAATATCTTAATTGTTTACTAAAATATTGTTGATGTAAGATGACCATTATTTTCAGTACTTAATATTTGCTAGTTTCTTAGACATGAATGCAGAAGCCCATTCCTCTTTCTTTTACACATCTTGCAATGGGTTGTGATTCATGACAAGCTACTAAAAAACTGTATCTTGTGATTCAGCACTGGTCTCCAGTTGAATCCTGGAAAGACTGAATGTTCCTAGCAACATACAGTGGTAACTATGGCCTCATATAACAATGAAAAGAAATACTCAAGCACAAGGTGCAGACAATTTCCGGACTCATTAATGTACTTGCACAAAGTGTGACTTTTGCAATTATACATCTAGAAACACATGTAGGTAAGGAAGAATGTAGAAAGTGAAAACAAGATATTACAAGAGAAGTATAAGAAGAAAAAAGGACCACATTTGAAATCAAAGATGACAGAGTGGAAATTGATAAAATTCTATTCAATACAGAATAGCAGGTTTAAAGCCCAGATGCATTACACTCTTCAAGTAAGTTCAGAAGGTTATGTTCAGGAGCACTGAGAGATGGTAAAATCATGCGATGTGATTGGGATGACCTTTGTTTTGTCTCAGCAGCTTCTGATTCTACACCACCGCCATCCTTCATCACCGGCAAGTCGGATCTCCTTCGCACACTGGCAGTTACTCGCTCCTTCCATATTCTTCCATCCTGATGACCATGGAAGTAAAGATCAGAATCTTAAGTTTAGAATGCAACTGTTTCCATCATTAAGTGTCTGGTATGACCAACTGATACAGAAAGCATGTTGTTAAATCATACATGCAGAAACAAAATTGCATTGCAAAAACTCCATTGATTTTCAACAGCATGTCATGGTTTCGTACACATTCCTATCCATTCTTGGTCTTAATGGAAGCAAAGAGATCCTCCTAGATGGTGTGATCAAGTATGGTCTATAAAAGTTATCCTGTATAATCCCAGCCAGCGATGGATCCTGGGTTAACTAGCCATAGTTATGCAAGTGAAGATGACACCAGCATGTATACATGTTGCCTCATAATTTTCACCACATAAGGATCATGTCCATAAAAGTTTAGTTCACAACGGGAATTAGCTCACAGTATGAGTAAACTAATGAGATGCACATTTTACCCTGTACACCATCTTTATACCTTCATCATCTCCATGTAAGAATGAAGAAGATATTGGTCAGTGTTGTCTGGAATCTGTTGAAGTAGTTGTTTCAAGAATCTTTGATTAGAATTTGCATTTGCCTGTGATATCCATAACATCTTGTCGTTGCACACAGTATATGCATCTTTACACAAGCAGTCACATCCTCCAACAAATCCTGACCTCCTTGAATCAGAAAATGGCATCCCTCTCCCTCGATGATGTACACTTCAATCTTGGAGAGCAGATGCAACCTTGATTTACAAACCTAAAACCATGGGCTGAGTTTTACAGACTACAGGTGATTAATGGCTGGACCATTCCTCAAATCTCCATCAATGGTAGGTAGACACAAGTGCATGTCTAATTACGCACAGAAAGGCAAGGCACGCAAAGTACCATTACTCTCATTTGCATGCTAACCATTGGATGCCTTTCAAGTTATACACAATGGTGGCTCATCAGGCAAGACAATTAGAACGAGAAAAGTTTATACCTTCCCTTCATTTCCAATGTGAAAATGTGCAACCCAACCAATTTCAAGAAGACAAGGGGGCTTTGTCTGACTTCTATTTCCACAGCCTTTGACTTTCTACAATTAAGGTCGGATTTGACTCATGGTAGAGTGTAATTAGGTTCACTGAAGATGGTTCACGCAAGGGCAGGAATCGAGGTGCATTGGAAGCCAGTTGGAAAGTGCAGATGAACATAAATAAGAAAATATTCAAATGGCCAATCTGTGAGAATATCTTGAGTCTTGTGACTTTCCAAAGCAACGATCATTTCCCCAGTTGAGTATGACAGATTCTGTTTGTTTGTCACGTTTGCACTGAAAACTTGAGATTGTTGGAAGAACTACATCACCAAAATGATTATGACGTACTTTGGTTGGTTGTCACATTTGCACTATAGATTTGAGAATATCGGAAGAACCACATCACCAAAATGAATATAACATACAAACTTGACAAAGATTGCAATAATCACTTCACCAAATTAGGAAAGAGACAAGCCAACTAGATTCCACTTCCGCTAACCAACAAAAACACTGTAATCTAACAGAGTTAGAGGAAATAACAACAAAAAAAGTCCAAAAGAATGTGAATGTAATAAATAATGACATCATAAAGGGGAAGTTATGAAGCAGAGACCGGGAATGAGAATAATTATGGTCTAATCACCCTTCAAAGGAAAATGCAATCAGTCAATCAGTATTTGTCTGCACATAAAGTAATTAAGACTTGGTGACCATCCACATAACCCAATACCCTAAACTAGTGTTTGTTAGAATGGTCGGTCATGACCTTACAAACATTCTATAATTAGGCAAACTGTCTAACCATCAGTATACTTGAAGGAATCGTAGAAACAGAAAAATGAGTCCCTGGAGAGAGTATATCAAAGGGTTTTGTGAATATAAACTCAGTTGTAAGCTCTCGTTGAATTTCTTTCCTGTTTATTTGGGTTTTTGGAAAAAGCTGGAGGTTTGGAACTGATAGTAATAATGTTTTTTCATACTATACATTAGCATGCAGTAGTTGAATAGGAAATTCAAAACCTTAATTGTCTTTCATATCCTGTGTTCTTACACAAATTTTAATCTGAACGAAATAAGGCTTTTTACCAGATCTTATGCATGTAAGTTAAGCAGGCTGATTGTCATTCTGCCACCGATACAAATTTAGTCATACATCCACCATAGATTTTGCACACAGAAAGACAGACAAATCTGCATGCATCCTTTTCAATGTATAACAAAAATTCGAGGAGGAGAGAAAGTTTGAAGCTTACATTGAGAATTGAAGGCTCAGGCAATGGACACTGAATTGGTCTATCATTATCAAGAGGCTCAGTCGGGTGCTCAACTGGCTTAAACTCCACTGCTACTTCAATCCCATGAGAAGCAGTAATGGCACCTGGAACTGCAGCTGCAACCTCTGAATTTGGGGGCAACGCTTCCCTATCATCCTGCACCGGATATGGTAATCCATCATCCACATAGCTCTACAAAACAAATAGCCATACAAGATGGGGAAGGCCTATAGAGACACTGCAACATTTAGCAAACAGCACAAACTAACCACATGATCTGAGCTACAATAATCAGCTACCGGAATTCCTGACATTGAACCCTCAATAAGACATTCCTTTCCCAAAGTGTTTTAAGCTTAGTGGCAAAATCCATTCAGGAGCAAAGCGAAATGGTCAGAAGTCCAATATCAGGCCGGCCAAGGAACAGTCAAATCCGTGCATAAAAAAGTTCAAAATTTTAAGAAATTAAGTTCAATATAAGGGTCAGATCCTAAAAACATATGCAAAATTTAAGATCAAAAATCCTTCAGCCCCGGTCACAGAAATATGAATGCAAATAAAGATTAAAGAAGAAACCAAGCAACTCCCAGGAGAAAGAGAGAGAAGGTTTGCTCTTACCAGTGCACTTTGGGTTCGCCGATGGCCGGTCCTGCCGACAGAAAATCTTGAGAACATACCCACCATCTCTTTTAACTGAAAAGCTTCGAAATCACGCAAGAGGGCCCTCTGATCTCGGCTGCGTTCCTCCTACGAACCCCTTTCTCTCTCTAGACCTCGTATCAGCAGACCACACACAGGCTCATTTCCGAACCGTCCAAAGGGTCGTCGGGTTTGAACTCTCTCTCTCTACACGCCTCTTTTTCTTTCTAGACTTCCGCGGAGAGAGAGACTTCGTGCATGTGCGGGAGGATGATAAGGCAGTGGCTTTGCTGAGGTAGCTTAGCGTGGTGGGTTTTGTTTGTTTGTTTGGATTCTTCCTGCCTCTTTGCAGTAAACTATACATTGGTGAGTTAGTACAATAAAGCTGTGAACCAGAAGCAAAGGACGGTTAACAGAATCCATCAAAGGCCTCAAGTAGAAGCCATAGAGTTTCACCACACAACAGAAAGGAAAAAAGGCAAGAAAACATCATTAATTCACGGCTGCCATTGATGGGACTTTCTTTTGTTACCAAAATTTGAGTCAACTCTCCGCAAAAGAAGTTCGAGTTACAAAAATATTAGCAAATATTACACTAAAAATATAATTACACTTTAAGAGGAACACATATAAACTCTATATATGTCTCATTTTTTGTTTATCTATACCATCCTTTGGATAATAAGAGGAAGATTTGTTTCTGATTCCATCGAAAGTTACACTTAAATTCACGCACTTGGGTGTTAAATTTAAGACTTCTTGGTCTTAAAGTACTACTTGTTTATAACTAAGTTAGACACTTGTTGGTAAAAAGACACAATTTTGATGTCTTCTATATTAAGTTTACTATTTTTGTAATCAAGAAAATATTAGCTTACTAGTCACATTTATTGTGTGCTTAGAATCAAAGTATTGAATTTTTTTCATCATAAAGTAATGGGGAACTTTCAAACTTAAAATGATCTTTATATTCTAGATAAATTATTTTTATCATGTTTATAATTTCACTTCCTTCTTGATTTATAAAGATTAAAGTCTTTATATAATAATCTCTAATAATCTAGGATTTCTTTTTCTTTTTCTTTTTCTTTTTCATACTCTTCTTGATTTTAGCTTAAAATACCATAATTTCTTTAGTTCCATAAAATAGTCAATCGTGTTTACATATTAGTTTGTTATTCATTCAATATGAATATCTACTACTTCTTTCACAAATTGGTTTTAAAGTAGTACATTAGCCTTTTAACATAATATCAAAAGTCCTTTTTACGAGTAATAGACTGCTTCACTTGTAGATGAATTCTTGCAAAAAGTATTTCTACGCTTAGGATGAAGGGTATAATAAAAAAACTAATGTCCTTTTCACATATAGATATGTTTATTTATCTTACAAGTTGATTTTAAGTAATGATCTAAAACATATTTAAGTAGAAGATTTGGGCATCTTTAATAATATATTAAACTAATTGTTTGTTTATCACAACCACGTAAGAGATAAGTTAGATGGGTTTTAATTATACTCATGTAATTAAAATATAAACAAATAATTGATCTAACACTTAATGCTAACCAAAGGTGATTTGACAAGATACCAACTTTATTCTAATTCCATCAACCACAAGCACGAGTGGAATCCATATGTTAAACAAGAATATTGACCTTTAATGGTGGATTGTAATTTTTTAATGATCCAACATCAACATCTTTTGCATGGAAGGAATAGTCTAAAGGAGGTGGATACAAAGTATGAGAAAATATTTTAAAATTTGGTGGAGGGGCGGGGGACAGGTTGAATTTCCGATGTGGGATTGGTGGCCAGTGCGCTGACTGCACCGTCTTTATTATTACGCACGGCTCAGAAGCCCGTGTGCGGGTGTCGAGGGAAGGAGCATAAAGGACAAGACATCATAAAGAGGTATTCTCGAGGTTTAAGAAAAAGTTTGAAAAGATGTTGCATTTCTGCTTTAAAAAATCATTTGGATGTGCTACGTATTTATAAGAGTGTTAATCATTTGTTCACTTTCTATAAAGAAAGAAAATGATAATTGATAGTGCGATCTTCGTGTATCGATGCAAAAGTAAAGTTAGATGGTGTGTCATCGTGTGGATTGATCCTTAGATATTTATCATAAAAAGTATTAAATGCACATTGTTCAATTAAAAGTTGACTAAAAAGTTAATAGAATTTATTATCTTATAAACAAAATTCTTAATATATTTTTTATAATATAATACTTGTTGCTCATATCTTAACTTGTTTTTTCATTTAATGATTTGATAATTTGACCATCTTAATACCCAATTATGTGAACAATATATAAATTCAAATTATTGAAATCCATAAAGGTGTTAAGGAGAATTCTAACTCTATAGCATATTAAAATTTTTATTATTTAATTCAAAATTTGACTTAAAAATTGGTAAAATTTATTATATTATAAACATAATTTTTGATATATTCTTTAGTAATGCATGTTTATTGGTCATATTTTAACAAAAATAAATAAATCTTTCTAATTTTTGTACATCTTACTGTTTACAGGACACAACTAAACTTTTAAAAAGAGTAAAACCTGAAAAGGCAAAGATGCTATGCTTTACGTGTAATAAGTAAAAGAAGACAAAGAAAAAGCAAAGAAGAAGCTCACCATAAAGAGAAGGTATTCAAGAGAAAAAATGATGAAGTAAAGATAGAGACAATAATGATGCAGAAAATCAAAATAAATACGAAGAATGACATTAGAAATGGATAAATATTCTTTCTTGTGTATGAATATTAAAGTTCCGCACTTGTAAAAAGTAGAGGTCCTGGAGTATTTTATGAAACGTTAGAGTTTTGTAATAAAATAGCCAACCTTGTAAGAGTTTTCGTCAAAAATTTATTGTAAAACACTTGTTTTGTTATTATAGTTGTAATTGGCTATTATAGAGGCCTAGTCCCTAAGCTTATATGTTTGTATTTCCAACAATAATCTCTTATATGTATACCTATAAGGGAAATTTATTTTAACCCTTCTTATTTACTAAAATTTTCAATTAGACCACACTTCAAATGGTCAAAGTCTTTTTAAGAAAAATCATCTTCAAATAGCTTAATAAATAGATAATATTTTCAAACAAGTTAAATAGAGAAATTTTATTGAATTAATAAGTCAGTGTATGAATTCACCTATATTAAAGCATATTGAAGCTCTACAAAAGATTGAAATTGGTCATGCACACAACATAAGCTAGGATTTTTAGAGCATATTTTGAGGAACCAACATAAATAAAAAAGAGAAATGATTACTATAGAATATAATAGCACAGTTTGTTGTAGTTTTGTATGAAATGTAAATAATACATGCTAATGCAATGTTAGTTAAAAAAATACCACATCTTAATGGAGATATGTCAGCATAAAGTAATAGAAAAATGAAATTACAAAATAAGTCAAAATAAGTAATAAATTATGTTGTATGATAATCAAGAAAAGTCTAGATAATCTAAATGAAGTGTAGTTTCACTTAGTAAATAATTGATAAAGACATGATTAACCTTAATTAATAAACTATGTTGTATGATAATCCAAGAAAAATCTAGATAATCTAAATGAAGTGTAGCTTCACTTAGTAAATAATTAATGAAGACATGATTAACCTTAATTATGAAAGGGGCCTTTTATGTATGATTAGGAAGTTGCTATAGATAGTGATTATTGTTTCCATTGTACTATTAATTACTGTAATTTTTAACGTTTTAAGTCTATGTAAACTAGTTTTTTCATGAATACCTTTGTTGACGTGGCAACTCACACGTTGATTTGAAGAAAAAAAAAAATTTAGTTTCTAAAGATCTGCATGATATTTTCTGAGTATAAAAATTTGCTTGGCGCTACTTGTTTGGAGAAATCCTTCAAGCGAACTTCCTGTGTGCTTTATAACCTTGGGTAATCCTTCTTTTCACAATGTCTTTTAGATTAAATTTTGAGCTTATTTAATATGGTATAAGGATTTAGGTTGATTCTCTTTAGTTTTTATTCAACTTTGAGCATTTTAAGTATGTTTAGTCTATGATAGGGTGTCTATTCGACCATGTACAATCTCAAATTCAAAGTATGTTTGATACACAAAAAAGTACTATGACAAAAATCACATATAAAAAAAAAATACAATTCTTTAGTACTATTTAAATGCAAAAAATATATTTCATATATTTTTAAGCTAACTTTTAAATTGTGACATGAGTTCTTTATCATAATATGACAACCATTTTCTTGTGTAAACTAACTTAATTCAAAAAATGGATCAATTACTTTAAACCTAGGTTGAAAAAGTTTCACCTTGATTAAAAATGAGTTTGAATAACCCCTCATAACAAGTCTTTGATAGGTCTATCTTAGGACCAATTATCTTTTTAGAAACAAGAATAATATTATGATAAATTTTATTAATAATATTAATGCTATATGGAATAATCATACATTATAGGAATACCCCCTCATACTTAGGAGTATCTTTATTAAAGATTTTCTTAGACCAAGTACTAATGTCATCTCTTTTAATTTTTCTCCTAGGATCTCTAATGCATATTAGGTGTCACATAGGCCTACGAACTCGTATCACTTGGTATGTACCTACTAGCGTATGTATAGGTATTGTGTATATAAACAAAGTGCGGACCACGTGTGCTGGCCTTTCCCCTCCACAGTAACGAAATTCAAAGTGCTCTCCACTGAACTATAAAGAACCCGCAGAAAGGTCGACCGGAGAAACGGAGAGAGAGAGAGGGGTGGAGAGGATGAATGAAGAGGGGTTCGAGGAATGGGACGCCGATTTCCTGGACCAACTCATCCAAGTAGAAGAGCTCGCCCTCACCTCCGCCGCTACCCAAAATCCAAATCCAATCCCTTCGCAGCGATTCATCCACTTAGAACAGCAGGAACCGCCTCGTCCTGTCGCGGCTTCTTCTTCTTCTTCTCACTATGACACCACAATCCGCTACTCGCCTCCGCGAGAGCTCTCTCAAAGGAACTCCGATTACGACGCTTTTTCTCGCTTCTCCGACGCAGCTGCCAAATGCGCTTCGGTTAGCCGCTCCGGAAATGACCAAGAGCTGGAAATCGGAAGGTTAAAGGTAGCTTTTCTATCACCTTTTGAATCTTTATTCGTACTTATATGTGATTATATGTTTCCAAAACTGGCGTAGAGAAATTCTTGCTCTTCTTCGTCGCTTTGACTGAATTTTCAGTGGATTTAGTGGTCTTTGTATGTAATGGAGAGGCAGCTAAGCTTGTGCTGAGCTTGTTCATTATGTAAACTTTTGGTTCTGTTTGGCTGCTGAGAAAATGTTGGAAGATAGACAAATAAAGCTAATGATTTCAGATGTCGTTCTTCATTTATTAATCTTTAGCTTCTCTGAGTGCGAAAAAATGAAATGACAAAACAAAACCTTTTTCTGAATGTGGCTTTTAAAACTATTCAGCCAAGTGGAAATTCTTAGTTCAATAGATATTGAGATTAAGAAAAGGAGTGAGCTACTTTCATTGTGAAGAACTTGGCAAATATTAGGGATTCGAGATATCAAACTTTCTGGGAAAATTTTCTATTTTAGAAATAATTCGCTGATTGTCTGTTGTGCTTAGGTATTTAGGATTAACAAAGAACTGTTAAATTATGCCTGAAGTTGGGATTGATTTGTTTGATGAAAATCTCATGTTGGATTTGGGACTTATTTTGGCATTTCTTTTTTCCATCTACTTAACATGGAATCTGCGTTTTGGATAAAAGTTTAATCTCTTGCTCCTAGCCCTGGCTTTTGAGAGAAAAAGGAATCTTTGCTTTCAGTTCTGTCTATGAATTTCTGAAGAATGCAGTCTTTCGTGCTTGAAATGCTTGGTCAAGTTGTGATTTTGAGTATGATATACATTGTAATTATGAAATTGCATCAATCTAAGTTCTAATTGAACTGTGAATGAATTATAACTGCAGAGGGAGCTGGGACATGTGCAGAAGCAGCTTACAGACCTGGTAGATGTTATTCTCTTTTCTTTTTGCTCTTATTGCTGCTTGATAACCAAATCATACTTGAACTTTCTTCTTCCTTGCCTTTTTCTTTTCACTGTAATTTTTTTAAAAATATTTTTGGATCAACCTATCACATGGCTGAATTTATTCAAAAATCAATTTATTAATTCAGGAACACGAGTGCCTTGAACTAAGGAAGGAAAAGGACAAGAAAGAGGAGCAGCTTCGAAATGTATTCTCCAAGAACAAAGTAAAAGATGGAGATGTTCATTCTGCAAAGAGTGCAAACTTGTGAGTGACAATTCTTTTTTTTTTTTTTTTGGGTGCATATAGTTTACTGCTTGTATATGGTAGCTTTTGGACTGTTGATCTAAAGTCTGCTGATTCTTCATTGGATCGATCACACAATGAAAGGTATGGTCAAATTGTGTCAAGAACTTGTTTTCACAATATCTTTGGTAGAATACTCTCCCAAACACTAGGGATGATTTTTGGAGTGCTTGTTAGAAGTGCCACGAGCACATTAGTTTCCTGGATTGCCAAAAAACGGCAGTCTCCATGCTGGTTTTCAAGCCTATAGATGGTTAGGGGCTTTCTTTTTTGGTAGTCATTCTGCTCGCCACCTCAAGGGAAGAACAATTAGGTTCACTGTTTGAAATAAGAACTATTAAAAATCATGCTTAGGTGAAGTACAGTTTTCTTCCGTACCTTGAAGACGTGGTGATTTTCAGATTTGTTCCAACCATTTCTAATTGCTTTTCCATGCACACCGCATAGTCTTCTAGCTGGAAAATTGCACCTTCTCCCTTTCTAATGTTTCAATCTCACCATCATTTTCTGAGTGATAAACAATATTCCACTTACCCAAGTCTACTTAAAAAAAAAAAAAAAAAAAAGTGCTAAACCTTTCCTATGAAATCTGTCTGAAGTCTTTCTAACCTTTTTGCTTTCAAAGCTGGAATCCGAAGAAGACAGAAAAAGTTATCGAATACATCAATGGATTATTAGTGTTGCCTCTTTTACACGGTAACTTTCTGTTTGACTGCTCTCCGTAACATTAGATATTCTTGTTGCCATGAAAGAAAAGCCCGAGGGGCAGACCAAGAAGGATTCTGGGAAGAATCCACTCAACCACCTTATGTATTTGTCTACTATTTCAGTGTTGTTCCCCATGATGATTGTGAGTGTCACATTTTTTCTTTCAATTATTTCTTTTAACTGGTAAGTTACATGCATGCACACCTGAAGAGTCTTGAACTTAGATCTAACCATTAACCTTGTTCTTACAAGTAGGGAAGATGCCATCTGAGCTAGAGCTAGAACATATTGGGTCGTTTGCGTTGGTCATCATTTTCATCTACCAGCTGACTTGATTATTTGAGTGCCTAATGGAAGCCGCAAATTTGTTGTCTTTCAAATACAAGTGTCTTATATTAAAGCTATTATGAGAATTTCATATTTCATTGTATAATAAGGGCTGGGATCCTTTGTACATATTCAATTTCTTGAGATGATGGTATGTGCCTGCAAATAAGTTTGTGAATGATTGTGGCGAGAGTGGCAGGGGGTGTGGAGTTATTGCTCTGGATCACCAAGGACTTCTGCCAAAAAATAAAGACGTATTATCTTCAGGTGACCAAAATGGCTTTTCAGTTGATAGAGGTGAGAAATGGCTGTCGGTTGTCCTTTTACCTAAACTTCTCGTTTGATCAAATTTCTGACTTCTTTGTTATTTGTCTTTGTTGTATGGTAGCTATTCCAACCCGTAAAGTGATTGGAGTTCAGACAGAGATTGCTGGTGATCCTGCTCAAGTAATCCTGGATGATGATCCCCTGGCTTCTCACGTTCTCTCTGAGAAGTTGTTTGCCATCTGGGGCTCTCCAGGTGACCAAAGGCACGGAAGAAACTTGATACCCGAGTTGCTTGTCACCTGTCAGACAGATTTTCATGTCCTCTTTGGGTTCATAAGCATGAATGTGTCTGATTCTGACATAGCTTCCGAGTTCCATCTGCACACTTTTCAGACTTCAGAAGCGGCAAAAGTTTCTCACCTCTACACCATATTGACAAAGGTGCTTTTTAATTTGCAATTGCCTTTGCCTGTTAAATCATGAGATCTCTCCTGGCTGTAATCCACTGCCTTAAATGCGCAAAGCTAGCACCAACTCTGGCAGTTCTTAAACTTACATTAAAAATGATTACATAGGTTGTGTGCCCATGTTTTTACTAATAAAGCTGAGAATATAATTACTTAACTTTTGTGGCATGGGGGCACATGTTTTTTCTTTTTGGATGTTAAGTGTAGACCTGTAAAAGTGAGGGCATGAGGATATGCCGATATTCTGGCTTGCTATCAATGGTAGAAGGGTTGCAAATGAACAGGCATGTGTGAACCATTAAGATATGCACCCATTATTGCGCTACATTGTCTAGTCTTTGACCAGCTTCTCAATGGGTCTGCAGTGACTTAGTTTTATCAGTTATGGGATTTTAGCTGCCTAGATGGTTAGATATTCATTGTTGTTTCTCATCTAATTAATAATCAGGTTGTATGTGTTGTTTCAAATACCAGGGGATCATTTTATTGCCTGTATCCTCATAATTATGTACTAAGACTTTTACAATTAGAAGTTTATTTTTATGTCTGTATGTATGTATATGTATACATACACATGATTTATTTATTTATTTTTGTGTGAAACTAATTTTTAGGAGGTGAAATGTTTATGAACCTTATGGTTGTTAAATTTGTTTCTTATTCTTTAGAGTATAGTTAGAGGTCATTTTTTTTTCTTATCTTATGTCTCCACTAATTTCCATATTAAATAAATGTGTGTCTATGTAGCCTCATTGACATATCTACCCTTGCTGAGCTGACTTGTTATGTATTTGAGCTAGTTTATTGTGCCGTAAAAAAATTGCTTTATTGTCTCTTGACCAATTCTTATTGCAGATAAATAATGGAGAGATCCCCTTGGATGCTTTGCTTGACCCGTTGCTTGATCTCTGTAGGCTGGAAAATGTGAGTTGGTGACCAATTTTCTTTGGGGATTTTGTAGACCAAAAGTAGACTCTTAGATTGCTTTTCTAATTTCAATTTTTTTCTTTCATGAAAAATCCAGTGGTTTTAAATAGGATTAAGGAGTCTTGGAATTGGATTCATCATCCCTAAATGATGAATTCCTCAACTTAAGGAAGATTAATTGATTAAACTGCTTAGAGAATGCTATTAATTTTATTTTGCTGAAGCAGTATTATCTGTCAGCAAACATGTTCGTGACCCTCTCAATATTGGTGGGCTCCAGAAACTTCGGATAAATAAGATCGTCCTGATATGTTGTTTGCTGAAATTTTCATCAGTTGTCCGAAGAATGTCCATAACCTCTCCGCAACTCTGTTTTGAGAAGTTAGAATATCAAAACATGTCTTAGTGCGCCTTCTAGATGGTGAGGTTTGTCATTAACTTAGGGTCACTCGATTCTTTGGCCCAAAAATACCAAAAAGAACATGAAATGGGATTCTTTTTTGTGGAATCTGGATCATTATCTGCCATCATTTTATTTATGCTACATATGAGCCGAGTATTGCAGTAGGTATATGACAAGAATATGCAAATAATTCTGTTATTAAGCTAAAATTATTATTGTTGATACCATAGGAGATTTTGTCGTGAGAATCAATCCAGTATGTGTAACTCCTTGTTATCAGTTTGTAGCACCCACAGTTGCATCTACAGGACATTCACCCATTCCCACGCGCCCTCTTAAGAAGAAACATGTTGATGATACTCGTATCACATTACTTGCATGGTCTCTTAAGCATCTTTTTTGGTGCCAGTTTAAGCTCCTCCATGCCGGACTGCCCCCTTTAGCAGTGACATGGTACTTCTGATAGATTCACTGGTTGTGCTTGAGGGCTCCAAAATTATTCATATTATTATATACCTTGGTGCAGTGTAGATCTAATCTAACATCCTTGTACCTGGTTATGCAACTTGGTTCCTTTTCTTTACTTCGGTTTATCACAGAGTTTTCTTTTACTTTTGCTTCTCTCTCTCTCTCTCTCTCTCTCTCTCTTTTATTTATCTGTCTTGTCTCTTGTTCATGAATTTGTTTCTATTTGGTAAAGGTCATCATTGTGCACAGATCTCTATGTATCCTCCATGGCTTTCTGAAGAAACTCTTGAGTTTGGAAATGAAATCCGAAAGAAGGTATCTCTCTTTGGTTTGATTGCTTTTGTTCTAGTCATAATTGAATATGTTTTCTTAGCATTTTGGCTTTAAGCACGTGTAAAATTAATCCCTATTGTTTCACAACATACAACATTTACAAAGAACTCTGCACAGTCACTTAACCCCTCTCCCAAACCATAAAACATGATATGATTGTTGATATTAACTTAATATCAAAATGGTTTGTTAGAAATGCCATCTTTTCATGGTGACATATCTCTGAAAATGGGCAGAAGTGCCCGTCAAATTTTCATTATTTTGAGCAAGTTTCCAGAGTTTCTTCTGAGTTAATACAATCTGCGAAACTGAGTGTTTACATTGGTCAATATTTGGGACACCATCATGATAAAAATAATTGTCATAAGTTAAAGACCTTTTGAAAAATGGTTATTTGGGGGAAATTGCTCCATGACTTAATTCAGATGTGTTTCACTGTACTTTCTGAGGGTTAGAAGCTAAAGAATAGAGAGGAATATAATGCCCTGCAGCAGTGATGGGAGATTGTAGTTGATGGTGCAGGTGATGTCAATAGCTGTTGGCCACAGTGATGTACTGGCTTGTGGCTCAAGTGTTTATAGTGCTGCTGTGGCAATGTTCTAAAGCAGTTTTGATGTCTTAATCCTTTCTACTTTGTTCTAAATGTTATGCAATCTTCTTTTGTTGCTAAATTTCTTTTACTCTTATTGTGCTTTGAGTTTTTAAATTCTTTTGTTGGTGATATTTCCAGTTCGTTAAGGCTGTTTGTTCTCATATGCTTTTTCCCACCTTTTCTTTGTATGTCTGTGTGCTTATGAGCTTTGATTTGATCTTTTCAGTGAACTCTACTCAGGGACAATGTCACTGTTGGCTCACTTTACTCTGGAAACTACATTGCGAAGTCTCATGGATCTGATAGTGGCCTTTCCGGTGTAAGCATAAATGAAACAATTTATGCAGGCTGTAATCCAATTGGGATTAGATTACCTGATACAGAAATTTCCTGCAAGGAAACCTGGAATCATGATCTTGCTATCTCAGTTTTTCATGTAGACTGGGTTTCTCTAGTTGAAGTTATGCATCAAGTTGTCATGAGGAATACTGAAGAATGTGTGAAAGCTGAAGCAGTCTCAGTCATGAATGTGATTCTTGTAAAGGCTATTGCTTATCTGGAGAGGGAAAGGTATGTCTTTTGAGTATTTTGTTGAACTTTCTACGGTAAAATGTGACTTTCTTTGATAGACTGGTTGTAATTTTTCTGATACAGGTTTGGCCAAACCGTGATGTTTGAAAGTCTTCCACAATTGCTTAGAAAGGAAGCTGGCTTACGAGTTCAAAAGAATGCCGTGCATCTTCTGTATCTGCTGCTAAACTGTATGTTCACATATTTTGCTTTTCCGTTGTGGAAAAGAAAAGGAATTATAACCTTGCTGCTTCTGCCTTTCTTATCAATATGTCCTGAAATTATTGGGATGAGTCACTCTTCTGGAAGTTTTGTAGTCTCATACCATTCTAATTGTGGCTTGAAACGAAATTTTGAGAGCTAGATCACTCTTTGATTAGTGTAGGTGTGTTATATCTTTTAAAATTTTCTACTTCCAAATCTATTATACTCCCGTTCTAACCTAGTACTCAGAAATAATGTTGTGGTGACCTCTGTTGCTAGGTTGAACTAGGGACTAGACTTTATTGTAAGCCTGGGCCCATTGTAGCTCATGAGAGCTGAACTCAAATAGCTACTATTTTTCTCATTGCTGCTTGTTTGCATCTTTCTGTACTGGAACCTGTTCTGCCTTACCCTATAGCTTTGATTCTTTATTTGATTAAAGGTCCAAAATTGTTGGTCATGTTCTGCTCTGGTTGTAATGAGGTGGAGGGTGCTGCTGCTGTTGACAATGATGCAAGACCTCAGAAGTTCATTGAAGTTCTTCATGGTTTGGCAGATTGCATGTCATGCTGTGGAAATGGTATACAGGTGGGTATGCCATTAAATATATCCTCTTCTCTTCTCTTTTCTTGTTTTAATCTTTTTGAATTTTTGCATTTTCATGTGTTGGAAATGGTTGTTGTCTGCTTCTGCTGTGGATGTATGATTCTATATGGTAGTAGGGTATCCTTGGACTGAACTTTTATAAGATCTGACTCAGCACTCTATAAGGGCATACTATCTGTAGGAAAGGAGCTACGCTTGTAACCAGAAGCTTAGAATGGGTAGCTTAAGTGAAATTGAAAGTAAGAGTTTCCTGAAGTTAGTGCATCTTTGCTAGTGGACTATGCACCAAAATATTTTCGATGATGATGATGGTAATAATATCCTCGCAAAAAAAAAAAAAAAAAAGAATAATTAGTGCCTCACATGTTACCTCACCATTTACTTTGGGGAGAAACAGTTTAGGAGCTTCTGTTACCCCACTTTTAGATGCCATAGATTGTTTCCGGGATTTGTACTGAAATTGTTCTCTTTGTCTCTCCCTTTTAGTGTTTATTTCATTTATTTTTTAATCCAGACAAATTTGAAAACAAACTAAATGGGAGGGGGCATACTCTGCTCTATCTTACTTCCATTTTATGACTCCGAACCTGGAGTTGATCTTCTGGCCTCCGGATGGCAGCCGTATATATTCCAGAGGCTATAGGTAAGAGCCCTTTTATTCAGTTTTTGGAATTCTTTGTTTTGTTTCTATCATGTTTAAGAAAGAGTTTTTGGAGTAATTCTAGGGTAGGACATGGGCATAGTGGGCCCCCTTCTTCCACTATTGCCTGCTCCATCTTACATGGAGTTTTGTCCTTCCTTATGCGGATGTCACAAAGTGAGTGTTCACTTTCTCATTAGTTCAAAAAACCAATCAATACAAAACCATGCCATCTTTTGTTTACGTTGCTTGAAGTTATAGCACTTTTGTTTCTTCATTAACATTGTATCTGTTTCAAACTATGACACTCGATTGTCAGATGCTGGTGTCTGATTATAGTGATTTCTTATAAAATGATTAATCTAATGATTCTTTTGAAAAGAAATATACAAATAATTTGAGTTGCAAAGTATCATCTATTTACAAACTTAAAATGCTTGTTGATTCAGGAGTTGACACTACGCAAAAATGCCATTCTTGTGCTGGCTTTCTTAGCCTCTTCTGGAAAACCTGGCTTTGAAATTCTTGCGAGTCCCAAGCTTCATAAAGAGAAAAACTTTCTTCTTTTGATTTTGCGAGTATTGACATCAGAGTTAGATTCAGAAGCAGCAGTTGGTGCTGAACCACCGGAAATTTCAGAAGAGAGGTAAGTTGCTTCTAGATGCCTTGGGAAGTTGTATCAACATGTTGCTTCTTAGTTAGAGAGTTGGCTTTACTTTTAGCCTTTTGTTACTTTAAAGTATGTTTCAATCTTATCATTGTACTATCGGTATCAATACGCTAGTTGCAAGTTTCTAGAGATACTGCTCTTTAAGCCACCCTTTTTCCTTTTGTGTTCTTTAGGTTTTCTCTGTTATTATTTTCTTAACTTTGAAATCTGATTTTGTGTTTTTCTGGTTAGGATTGTAAATGATACGACTTATTCATAAATAAATATGAGTTGATTTATACAACTTTAACTTGAGTTTGGTTTGCGTATTAAATAAATCAAGTTTGAGAAAAGATTCAATAGATAATACTTAGAATTTATATAACTTGGGATGACTCATAGATTTATAGAATTTCATTTTATTATTTTTTGTTATGACAACATTTTATGCATGTGACTGTAAAAGTAGATTCACATTCTAATATAGTTGATATACTTTAATCACTGTGATTATCAGTTTGGATACAGATATATGTGTGTAAGTCTATATGAGTATATATAAATATACTAGTCTTTGTTTTGTGTTTGTATACAAATATATACATATACTATGAAACACACAGATTCAGGTTAATTTGTCTAATTAACTCAAACGACAAATCATTAGCAATAGTTAAGTAAATTGAAATATACATTGACGCAAATATTGGCAATCATGATATCTACTTATACGACCAATGAATAATTTAATTTGATTAGTTTGGCTTGTGTTTGGAACAAAATCAAACAAAATAAAGTTCGAACATCTAATACACCAAATTCACTGAAATTTGGACTATCTTCTTATCTTGAGACACAGCTTGCAAGTTTTTCCCCCTTTTTCAATGATTTGCTGATTCTCTCCTCTCTTTTTCCTCTGTTTATTTAAATCATTAACTCTACCATGAAATTTTGTTATGCAGGACCTTGCTCATCCGTGAGACACTTATATTACTAAACAGACTCGTGTCCAACCCTGCATACTCTGTTACGGCCTTGCGAATGTTAACAAGTGGTAGAGAAATGGCCAGCTTGACCATTGACATTGCCAATAGGTTGTCTCGGAAAGTTCAAAGACATGGGCAGTCCGACGCCATGACTAGGCAAATGAGGGAAACTGAAATTGTTAACTTGGCTCGAGTATTCAAAAAAAGGGTTTTTACATATCTAGGAAATAACGTAACCTAGATCATTCCTTCCCATTGTTTTCTTCTCTTTTTTCCATTTGTACAGTTCAACATTCTGCAAGAGTAGCTGTCGGAAGAGGCTTCACACAGATGGTGAGATTCCCCTCACCTACAAAGTTTTGAATGGTGAGAAAATTTTGGACGAGATTAAAGATTGTATTACGAACAGCGTCATAAAAAGCTCCCAGTTTTTTAGTACTTATTTGGGATTTCCGTGCGTTTACTTCAACATATTAGAACATCATTGAGCCAAGGCATCAATCTGGAACGAAGTCCTGTGTTCAGTGAAACATTCGAAAGCAGTTGGGGAACACTCAGGAGAAGATTTTTATTTGTTTTTATTGATTTTCATGATTGCCTAAATTAGGTGAATTAATTTGAGAGTACGTTGGAAGATTTATTTTTGATTTTTTAAAAATTGATTTATGGTACGGGTTAGAAATTGATAACATTAGATACACATTGTCCTCTTAAGTTGTAGTTGAGATGATAAGACAACTTGTGTATCGTTCTTGGGTTAGGATTTGGGGAGAGAATATTACATCATGCTTATAATTAACTTAGGTTCAAATTTTCTTGATTGTGTTTTTAATTAACTTAATAATGCTTTTGGAGCATACTATTGTTTAGACAAAACTTGGTGGGAGTTTTAGGTTAAGGAAAAAAACAAAAATAGACGATGTTTCTCAAATAAATTTTAAGTCATATGTATACTTAAATATTACGTTAAAAAGTCTTCCCCCTTCTTTCTTAAAATTAACTTATAAAGAAGTCAAATTATTTTTATTTTAAATATGTTTTAAAATAAAATTTACATAATGTGAAACACTTTTTCGTTCAGATCATATAAAATCTAAGGATTACACTATTTGCTCTCATCATTGTAATTGTTCTCCTGCAATATCGGATGCGGATGCAATGCCAAAAGAACCCACTAGCAGACTCTTGAGCGGATTGTGATGGTTCTATTCATGCGTGTAAGTTGACGGAACGCGAATTTTTTGTTGTTTTATTGTTTCATTCACAGTGACAAGCCAGTAGTTTAAGAGTCCAGGTTTTTGCCCAAGGGTAAAAACTATAGGGGCTAATTTGGCATTGTTATCGATCTTCCTAGTCTAATAATGCTGATGTTTGAAAAGATTCATAAGTTATATGTCATGAACTCCAATTCTTTTACAAAAATTAACTGAAAAAAAAGAGACATTTACTACATATAAACTATTTCATAAAAATCATACTTTATTAACTTGAGACAATTTTATACTAGTTTTAATATGCCTCTCACTGTGACGATCCAACCTAGACGGTTTGATGGTGTCACTTTTAATGTGTAAATTTTGACACATATCTATAGGGGTATTAAGAGAGGAACTCTGCAATTTGGATGACCAAACCTTTAAACACAAGTTACTCGCAAGTTTTTTGGTCTCATAAAGTACATGATACCCCTACCTCATCTTAAGCCAAGCAAACTTATCTTCCTCCTCCTTAATGACTTGAAGAACGCTTTTCTAGTACTCTTTTAACTCATCATCAACGCTCTTCCACTTGTCACCAACATTTTTCTGCATTCTTTCACTCATCATCAAGAAATGCCGTATCAATTTCTCTTCAACATTGCTGGAGAATCATCAAAAGTTTGGCCGGCCCACTGGACTCCGAAATCAAACTGCTGTGGGTTGCCAAAGGTGAGCTTGAAAAGCTGAAGGATACTATGTCAACAATCAAAGCGCTGCTTCTTGATGCAGAGGAGCAGAAGTCTAAGAGCCGTACAGTTAGCCGTTGGCTATGGAAGCTCCGTGATGCACTTTATGAAGCGGATGATCTTTAGATGCTGTTTCCATGCATGCTCTCCGACAAGAAACAATGACTCGGGGTAGAAAGAGGAGAAAGGTACGCATATTCTTTTCCGAATCGAACGAGCTTGCCTTTCGTGTTAAAATGGACCATAAGATTAAGACGATTAGAGAGAGATTTTTTTTTGGGTGAAGAAGTAGTTATTGGTCGAGAGAAAGATAAGAAGGCAATTATCAAAAGTTTGTTGGAGGACAGAATTGAAGGTAACATTTCAATCCTTCCAATTGTTGGTATCAATGGGCTAGGAAAGACTATATTAGCCCAACTAATTTTCAATGACGAGGAATTCACGGAAAGATTTGATCTTAAAATGTGGGTGTGTGTCTCCGATAACTTTGATGTTAAAATCCTTGTTAAAAATGTACTAGAATCTACAAGAAGTAGCCCAGTACAAGCAAATGCTGAATTGAATACATTGATAAATTATCTTCGAGATGAAATCAGTGAAAAAAGATATTTTCAGAATTGGATGATTTGTGGAATGAGGATATCAAAAACTGATTTGAATTAATAAAACTTGATAATGGAATGGGTGCACAAGGTAGTAAAATTTTAGTAACTACAAGAAGTAGAAAGGTTACAGAGATTATCCATACTATCAATTCGTATATTTTGATGGGCATAGAGGAAAAAGCATCCTAGGATTTGTTTAAGAAGATGGCTTCTAGGAATTGGGAAGAGCCAAAAACTTCAACTATTAAGGAGATTGGTAAGGATGTTAGGAAAGAGTAAAGGTGTTCCTTTGACTATAAAAATAATGGGAATGATGTTATCTTGCAAAGACTTTAGTTGCAAAATGATTTAGCATGTCCCTTTGGCTAGACATCAATCACTGAGAATAGGGTGATTGACGTCTAGCATGTCCCTTTGGCTATACCAAGAGTGTATCTAGGGTTACAAATCACTTAAAGTGCTTGAAATTGTTGGATGCCTCATTTTGACATCACTTCCCAAAGGAGTGGGGAGGCTCACATCTTTGAAGAGTTGAACAATTGAGGATTGGTCCACCATCAAGTTATAGAGCTATGAAGGACATAGAGGTGAGTATTGGGCAAAGATGTTGATTCCCAAAGTTACAATTTCAGTAAATTTTTACTTATTCACATATATTTCTTAATCTTTCTCTTAATTTACCATAGAAATGGTAGTCTCCACTTGTTATACCTCTAATTTTCTTCTTCTTCTTCCCCATGTCTTTTGATTGTTAGTTTTAGATGAAGAAATGGCTAATGTAGTTTAAGTGCCTAAGAACAAGGACTTGGTTTGGCTTAGATTTGTTGAAGTGCCTGAGAATAGGGGACTTGGTTTGGTTTAGGCTATTGCTATCCCTAATGGCACCTAGTTTTGTCTTTCTTCATTTTTTATCTCTTGATATCTTTTGGTTGTTATATTTTAGATATAGAAATGGTTGATATAGTTGTTTATAGGAGACTTGATTTGCAATACTTCACCTCTCTCAAGGGTTTGGAGATAACTTATTTGGATAAGTTTAAGTTACTTTAGCTAGGATTATAGCATCTTACAATACTTAAATACTTAAAATTTTGTTATTGCCTAGAACTTGAGCTTACCATTGATGAGGATAGGGTGCAATGGGAAGGCCTTAAAAGTATCCTATCTATTTGCTTTAAATAGCTCCCGAAATTGGTGTCTCTTCCATTGTGGCTTCAACATACTGTAACTCTATGAAAACTTTATATTGAAGATTGTGAGAGCTTAATGGCTATTCTAGAGTGGATATGTGATTACAAATCACTTGAAGTGCTTCAAATTGTTGGGTGCTCCAATTTGACATCACTTCTCATAAAAGTGGGTGGGCTTACATCTTTGATGAGTCTAACAATTGAGGATTATCCCATCATCAAATAATAATGTTGTGAAGGACAAAAAGGTGAGTATTGGGAAAAATCACTCATTCCTAAAGTTACACTTCGAATAAAGTTTTACTGATTTACATAAGCTACTTAATGTTTCTTTTAATTTACCATAAAAATTATAGTCTCCACTATTTATACCTTCATTTTTCTTCTCACTTTCTTCCCTTGCGGGTGACGGTTCTCTCTCCTTATCTTTTTGATTGTTAAATCTTAGATGTAGAAATGACATTGAGGTGCCTGAGAAGAGGGGACTTGGTTTGGCCAAGATTACCACTAAACCTAAAGTCACCTATTTTTGTTTTTCTTATTTTGTCTCAAGACATCTTCTAGCTATTAAATTTTGGATATAGAAATGACTAATCTAGTTGAAGAACCTAAGTATAGGGGACTTGATTTGCAATGCCTCAACCCTCTTGATGTTTTGGAGATAGGTTATTCGGATAACTTGAAGTCACTCCGTCTAGGATTGTAAGCATCCTAAATTTCTCAAATACCTAACTCTTTGTTATTATGCAGATCCTAACGTAATGAATGACAAGGGTGGGGTGCAATGGGGAGGCCTTAAGTGTCTCCTTTTTATTTGCTTTACAAAACTTCCATACTTGGTGTCTCTCCCATCGTGGCTTCAACATGCTACTTCTGTACAAGAGCTTTATATTAAGGATTGTGAATACTTAAACCAATATCCTAGAGTGGATCTATTCCCAAGGGATTGGGCGGGATTACATCTTGTAAGCATATAAGGATCTGTGAGAGCCCCATCAGATTACAAATGAGCTAAGGATAGACACTTCTTATAAGTGGGTACCAAGCAGGATTGCTCATTTTCAAAGTTAAACTTCTGTCGTAAGTTATTGGTTTTTGTAGGTTACTAGATGTTTATCGTAATCTACCATAGAAATTATAACACATACTTTCTTCTTCATTTTTGGCTCTTGATGTCTTCGTCTGGTTATTAAATCTATGATGTAGTTAAAGTACTTAAGAACAAGGGACCTGGTTTGCTCAAAATACTCCTAACCGAAAGTCATGAAAACTCTTAAAGTACCTTGTCTTTGAGGACATCCGATAAAATTGGGATGATACAAAGAAGATTAGCATGGTTCCATTGCAAGGTTGATATGCACAAATCAAGAAATGGTCCAAATTTTTCAAATTTTATTGTGTTAAAAAGATCTCCAAAATAGTTGAAAACTTGTACATTTATATAATTAGAGACTTCAGAAGATCATTTTTGATTTGATATAATGCTACATATAATCTCATAGTGGTGTAACCATAACCATTTTGTATTAATCATTAATATATATACTAAATTTTACTTATGAAAAAAGACTTTTAAAGCTACCTGGACAGAGACTAAATCCATATGTATCTTCCATTAATTTGGGTGTATTAATGTCCATTTATCCTACTTCCTCATAGAAATTTAAGTGCCCACCTTGACCTTTATATTCTTACTTTTTGTCTGATAGTATTTGATTGTTGATTTTCAGATGCAGAAAGCACTAAAATAACCGAAGTAGCAAAAATGTGGGACAGGGAACAACGATTGGAAGCATATTTTATGATCAACAAATTAATGGTGATTATTTGTTTTCTCGTCTTTTTTCCTATTCCATAAAAATTTCACCACACGCGATTCTCTGGAAACTAGGATTTCAAGGAAGGGGAAAGAATACTCTCAAGTGGATTTATTGATTGCATCACCTGAACAGAGGATAGAAGGCCCCACCTAATGGCCCATGTCCACCACCGCGAAGAATTCCTCAAGGGGATCAACCCAAACGCCGGGGGCGGTGGCCCTCCAATCAACAGTCAGCCTTCCAATGACCCCTCATTTCCTCCTCAACATGTTGAAGGCCGTTGGATTTCCTTCAACAACAATGTCTCCTTCACTAACAGCATCACCAACAATGTTTGCCCATTTGATAGGTCATCCAGGTTTAGCATCAATGCATCAGCGTAGAACAAGGGCAGCTGTTTTGTATGTTTGACCTGAGCAATCGTGTACATGGGCTGAATACCTGCATCTTTTGTTTTTCTTAGGTGGAGGAAGAAGGGTAATTGGAGACGAGGTTTCCGTCTGAATTTTTTGAACTCAGGACACCCCTCAGCATTCTTATGATACGTGGATGCTGCTTGATGACACGTGGTGAAATGTAGCCCCTCATGGATGCAGATGTGGCATTGACCCATTGAGGAGGTAACGTTGGCAAGCTTCTCTGCGTGCATGAACGGAGAAAAGAAAAATACAGCAACCGAACAACTTTTCTTCTGCAATTTTCTGCGACATGCTTACTGAAGATGAAGTGTGAAATCTAGCAACTCATTTTGGTGACTGTATAGGCAGCAGGGATTGTTTGTTTGGTGTATTTGTGCGGAATTCAAACTGTGAATGTAACAGGTTGAGATAGGTTTTACTTGCTCTAGTTTCGGTTCTGTTTGGATCATTCTATAAGCACAGTTTCAGGGATAATACAAAGCACATTCAGCAACTTCGTTTGTTTCATTTCCACATCGAATTTAAGCAGAGAATATGCAGATTGATACTGAATTGGTTCTTGATTCTAAACACTAGAAGTTTGCACACATTCTGCAGCTTCTTGGCTGCGTTTGTTCCATAAACCTCACAATTCTAGCAAACTTTCTGCTGCTCTTCAATCAACGTTGGTTCCATAAGCTACTCCCAGAAATCCTCCACACCTGTGTCTGAAAACCAACAACAATCAGCCTCGAATGGATTTGTCTCATTATTCCACATGTAGCCACCTGAAGAAGAGAACCTCTTCTCTCCGGACGTGGAAATACTATTACCGGGGTAGGCCATTCACTCGCATATTTTGGGCAACTTCAAGTACTGAAATTTCATTCCCTTTGCTTTCATACTTCCTATGAAGGATATACCAATACTTTTGTTGAAAATTAAATGCTAAAGATGGACACTGGATATATCAAAACGGATGAATTACAATTCTATTTCTTTCTTATTTTAATATTTTATTCTTCATCTGCATATAACATTGTTGCATGCTATTTCGACTTTAAGAAAGTATTAATTATTCAATAGCATTAATCACCCCGAAATTTTGCGTTACACCATCGATAATTAGGCAACTAAGGGATTTGGTGGTATGGGATGTCAAATTTAGAACTTGAGCAAATTTAACTAGTAGGGAATCAATCTAGAACAAAATGCGATTTCCTGTGAAACATTCAAAAGCACAGCGGAAAGAGACATGTGGAATTTTTTTTGATAGAGTGGTTCAACCATTTTTGTGCAGTTTTCCAAACATTTTCGTTGCTTAATATGACAAATGTGTTCCTGGTTCTTGCATTGGATTTGCTATATACAATAGGTTTTGGGACAAAGAACTATCTTCTATAATTTTTTTATTTAAAATTTATCACATGTGTTTATATACTCTATGTGGGACTTTTGTATGGTATATATTCACTTGCACAATTAGTAAAATTGAGTTTAAGATTGCATAAAATGGAGTAGATTTAACATGTGTTTGATACCATGTAAAGAATGCTTAAATGTTCAACTCAAAAGTCAGTTTAAAGATTAGGAAGATATTTCCTTTATTCAAACTTCATTATAAGAGATTATATATTCGGTACGAGACTTTATCTTGCACACTGAGAAAGAGCTCAAACTCCAAGAATGTTTTCTGGTCTGAACAGTTGCAAGGTGACATTTATGGCATGCCACATATGTTACTATATTGTTTTTTTTCCCCAATAAAAGTATGAACTAGAATTGACATGATCAGCTAGTTACTGCAATGGGATAAAATCTAATGTGAAAGCAAGAAGACAGACCGTAGTATTATCTCTAACTAGACACTCTCTCTCTCCCTGTCCTCCGGCCCCTGGCCCCCCACCCACCCCCACAACACCACCAAAAACCCAAATTTTACCGTCCAAAACACACTTCAACCTTTCAGTTCAAGCTTGAGATTCAGACTAAAGGATAGGTTACATGTCTCCACTTGGATCAATGGCGGACCCATAGGTCTAGAAAAAAGATTCTTCCATGTCTATACATACCATCCAAGGAAAAAAATGAAATGTCCAGTCCTTCAATCACCCAAGTAGTTTTCGGCCTTCTGTTTCTCAACACTTACTTTCTGAACTGAATGGACAATGGAGTCCATGGAGGGAGCTTTGAGAAACAAATTAAAATCTAAGATCTCAAACTGACTGCAGGGTTTTAGAATGTAAGTGATTCTACTCAACCTGGAGCCTGCTTTTAACTTAACTCGTATAAGGAAATGAACTGTGATTCTATAATTATGAGTATCACAATTAGTGGACCCCATGTAATCTTCTTCATTATTAATTTTGATACCCATAGTTGTAGTACAGCTTAAAACAGAAAAGGGCCTTTAGGTCTGTTTTGCTTTAGAGGTAAAAACGATGTAAAGGGAATCTCACATGTTAAATTTTATTTGTGAAACTTCTTTAAATAATTTTTTTTTCGTACAAATTATTTTTGAGAAAAAATATCATGTTAAGAAAAGAAATAATCCAAGTAGGATTTAAGATTGTATGAACCAAACCAAAAGTTTCAAAAGCTAAATATTAGTGTATTAAAATCCTTACATTGGAAATAAAAATTTTAAAAAGCACAATAAGTATATGTAAAATCGTTAAATCAACAAAACTTTTTCTTGGGAGTTGGACATAAATCCACAAGGGTTGATAACTTTCTAACTCAATGTTGAGTAGATGGTGCCTGGGACCTCTTGATTGTGGGTTAGACACCCCAAAAGTAGCTAAGCATAATTTAGAAAAAAAAGAAAAAAAGAAAATTCGCAAAGCTAGCACCCAATATCACGTTTGGCTGGTATTCTTCTTGGAGGTCTTTTCATCATCTCCCAGCTTTTGTCACTCTTTCTATGATAAGCAAGAAAGAAGATAAAGAACGGAAAAGCTGAAGAAGAAAGGCAAAGAAGATAACGACGTTATCTTTGCTCTTTGCTTGTCAAGAATGGTGGGTCTTGGATTCCCTTCTATTGCGGCATATGTGGTCTAGAATTCTTGAACCAAGATAATCTAGGAAGCACGGTGAGTGAACAAGAGTAGAACGCGCGAAAACGTTGAAAAAAAGAAGATAAAAGTTGAGACGAAACAAAGCAGGCAGTGTTCTCGTGATGTACCACCAATTACAATCGTAGAGAGTTAGCTACATGTGTAGACCTGGTCTATTATCATTTTTCGCGTGTCCTCGGAAATTCAGCGTAAGTATAGGGAATAAAGTTGCCTAACTTGGTTATTATAGTTTATGTTTGGTTCCCCTGCGCATTAGATCTACATTGATATACAACCTCTCAAATGCTTTGACCAAATCTCCTAGGTTTATTTTTCATTCCTCTCTCCACTAATGAAAGCTAATAATCAAACCAAGAATCAATAGGACTTTTATTAGCTTGTAGAGGCTGGCTAATGGTGAGATAAAAATCATTTAGGCTCAAATCATCCATAAACACATTAATTTCTAAGATCTCATTAGAACTCTTGTCCCTCTCTACTCTTTTACTCCTTGAAGATAATCTCTCTACCACCAATTATTCTCATTTTTTTCTGTCCAAAAATGCTTGGTTTCACTTGGAATTTGATACTGATAAAAACCACAATAAAGCAAAAGCACTTTTAACTATAGCCACCTCAATCATTTTCTACCAATGATATTCAATTACTATGCTCAAAGGTTTAATTTAGAGAATTGTGTGACTTGAGTCTAACAAAGGATGATGAGATAATTCCATCTTAAAGCAAATGCTTTTTTTTTTTTCATTTTTTTTGTTTGTTTTTTTTTCATTGACATTTGCATTTGCAGAAATGGCATACTATGCCACACACAATCATTGCAATCAATTTTTCTTATGCTCAAATAAACTTGTACACCAAAAGTCAATATGTTCATGTGTGTGGGATGGTGTGATAACTTGGTCAAAGGCTAAGAGATATATATGTGAGTGTCACTAAAAAAATAAATAGAATAAGAATCAAGGCTTAGTGGGGTGATTGGTGATAAGTAAATAAGGTAGGCTTCGAAGACTCAATAAATCCAAAGATGGCCTAAATAATTTTTTGAGTTAGATTTAGTCTAAGATTTCACCCTTAAAAAGAAAATCAAACAAATTCTAAGATTTGGATTAGATATAAGAAAATTGCATACTTCACATGAATTTTCTCTAGAGATACATACAATTTCAAAAAATAAAAACTTTTAGTGTTCAATAGGTAGATTTACATAAGAATAATCATACTTAACTCACATTACAATTGCAAGTTTGAACAAAATCTAAATCTTTCTAAGAATTGCTAAAAATTCACAATGAGGGATCTAATCATGACAATCATAATCCAACACAAAAGAAAAAAAAAATCTCATACACAAAACTAACTTCTAACACAAAGGAGAAATTTCAGCACAACTTATAATTTCAACACACTTCTAATATACTTTCAACACAACATAAAACACTTCCAAAATAACAAAAAACACTTCCAACACGGAACAAATTTCCAACACAACAGATACTAATATGGTGACAGCCTCCCATAATATTATCTTATGGTTTCAGTTTGTAACAAATTATTAAATTGGCCTAAGATTTTTACACCACAATCATTGCCCAAGTAAGAAGTTGAAGGCTAGAGAAGGAAGAACGAGTTGGAGAATTTCCGTCCTTATTGTCTTGTAAATTCACGTAGGTTACATGAGTTTGTATAAATATAGTGATGTAAATTTAATAGGAAAGAAACTCAAAATAGTGGAGAAGTAGGAAAAAAAGGAACTATTTACAGAATCTAATAATATTTCATTTTTTCAGCATAGACCGTTGCTCTTAATTTAAGCAATTAAGCAATGCTTGGTAGGAGATTTTGAATTATAAAAAAAAATCTCCTTTTTTGTAAAATTATTTGATTTCAATTTGAATCCTTAGTTAATGGCCCAAAAAGTCACACGCATCAACATCACACAACTCAGAACTATTTTACATGTTATAAACGAAGAAGAGAAAAGTAGTGCAGACCACCTTCAAAAAGGGGCACGTTTGATAGAAACTCTTGTGGTTCAGTTGCAGCTGCTAGAGTCAGAAGTTAAAATGTTGTCATTAGACAATAGGCTACAGGAAACAATATGAATATAGTTAATTTGATCACACTTATTCTAAGATTAAGGGACAAGAATGTGGGGCATCCTTTTTTCTTTTTTAGTGAAAAGCTAAATCTGTATTAATAAAAATTAGTGTATAGAAGCATATGAACATACCACAACATTATAAGAATTATAAAAATTATAAAAATTACAAAAAGATAGAAATTAGAAGCCTCAAAATCTCATTTAAAATGATATTTTTCTATAATAATTTTATATTTTAAAATTAAAAATTTCCATCATACAATTTTTCTTGTTTTAGCTAACTAAATTGGATGTCAATTGTTTTATTTTAAAGGTATCCTTTTTTTTTTTCATAAGTAACATGATGTGTTCATTTCTGAGGTGCCTAATATCGAAAAGGAGGAATGAGCTCTCCATATTATGTTACAAGGACATTAGAGTTTATCATGCACAAAGATAATCTTTTTTAGTAATTTTTACTGTTCAAAGTCCAGCAAGGACTTCGACAAAAAAGGATAAGTTCCAAGGGATTTATCTAAACATTATTTAAAATTTTTTCTTCATATAGAAAATGAAAAAAAAAACTACTTTTAAGTTGATTTTTAGTAAAAATAAATTTAAAAAACAAGCGGCGTTCTCAAATGAAAGTATAGTCAAGTAACAGATTGATATATATATATATATATATTGTTTCTAGATAAAGAAGGTTTGGAAGCATTGAATGTGCAACCAAAGAGCCACTGTAGCGGAGACTCGAGATGGGCATGACACATCGGCTTTGTGATATTTTTGAGTGATGGCTGACATGCTCTCATATCCGCCATTCCTTTTTATCGTAGGTGACGTTCGTGGTCCGAAGGCCTAGTCGAAAGACGCCAAAGAAACCAGCAACCTGACATATGACCCCTCAAGAATAGAAGAAAGAAAATGAAGTGTGTGGCATAAAATCATCCACCACGAAGATGTTTTGTTCCTACAGACACTTCCAAAGTCCGTAAGCATGCAATAGTAGGGAGTCCCATCCCCCTCTCACGTGGAAACAGAAAAGGGCCGAAACAATTGACGTAAGTGAGAAGTAAAGAGAGAGTTTACAAAAAGAAAAAAGAAGATTGTGATGTGACAAGTCAAGATGAGTACAGAAGTTTGTACCATGTTTTAAGTGAAAAGTTTTTGTAAGTACAGAATGTGACAACCTTCGAAAGTCGGTAAACATGCCTGCAAAGTGCGTGTTACGAAGTGCTACCAAGTTTTATTTGATGGTTTAAATTAGAGTACAGTGATTTGCCTTGAAATATGCTTGAGTCAGTCTGAAATATAATCAAGAGAATTAGAACCTAATATACTTGTTTTGTAAAACCTTTTATATGGGCCCTTTTTATCATCTCAAGAGAAATATAAAGTCTTATTTATGATCTCCGCATTAATAATGAGGCAATTAAAGGAAGAATCAATTCTCATGAAGCGTCATTCATTTTAGTTTTCCCAACTTGCATCTTCCGTCACGTGGAATGCACAGAGGCCAGAAGATCATCTTGCATTAACATTTTTCAAGCCGCAACCCCTCTTACTAGACTAGTTTGCTACTTGCTAATTTATTTAAAGAGGCTATGTCACAAAGTTTGTCGATGATAAATTCGAGAAAAGGAAAAATCATCCGTGCAATTTCTACTTGCTGTTTTCCGTAACGAGTTGGAGAGTTTTCCGTCCTTATTGCCTTGTAAATTCATGTAGGTTACATGTGTTTGTATAAGTATAGTGATGTAAATTAAATTTAATAGGAAAGAAACTGAAAATAGTGCAGAAGTTGGAAAAAAAAGGAATTATTTATAAAATCTAATAAAATCTCATTTTTTTTACCATAGACCGTTGCTCTTAGTTTAAGCAATCAAGAAAAGTTTAGTGGGAGATTTTTGGGTTATAAAAAAAAGAAAAAAAACTTGTTTTTAGTAAAATTATTGGATTCCAATTTGAATCCTTTAATGGCCCAAAAAGTTGCACGTGTCAACATCATACAATTCAAAACTATCCTACACATTATAAACGAAGAAGAGAAAAGTATCTCTTTTTTCCAGCATAGACTGTTGTCCTTAGTTTAATCAATCAAGTAAAAAGTCGCACGCATCAACATCATACAATTTAGAACTATTCTACATGTTCTAAACAAAGAAGAGAAAAGAATCTCATTTTTTCAACACAAACCGTTGTTCTTAGTTTAAGCAATCAAACAAAGTTTAGTGGGAGATTTTGGGATATATATTAAAAAACAAAAACTCATTTCTTGTAAAATTATTGGATTTTAATTTGAATCCTTAGTTAATTGCCCAAAAAGTCACACATGTCAACATCATACAATTCAAAACTGTTCTACACATTATAAATGAAGAAGAGAAAAGTATCTCATTTTTTCAGCATAAACCATTGCTTTTTTGTAAAATTATTGGATTCCAATTTGAATCCTTAGTTAATGGCTCAAAAAGTCACATGCATGAACATCATAGAATTCAGAACTATTCTACATGTTATAAAGGAAGAAGAGAAAAATCTCATTTTTTCAGCATAAATTGTTGTTTTTCTGTAAAATTATTGGATTCCACCTTGAATCCTTAGTTAATGGCCCAAAAAGTCGCATGTGTCAACATCATACAATTTAGAATTATTTTACACATTATAAACAAAGAAGAGAAAAGTAGCTCATTTTTTTTCAGCATAGACTGTTGCTTTTAGTTTAAGTAATCAAGCAAAGCTTAGTGAGAGATTTTGGGTTATATATAAAAAAAAAAACTCATTTTTTGTAAAATTATTGAATTCCAATCTGAATCCTTAGTTGAGTCACACGCATCAACACCATACAATTCAAAACTATTCTATACGTTATAAATGAATAATAGAAAAGTAGTGCGTACCACCTTCAGAATGGGGCACGTTTGACAGAAATTCTTGTGGCTTAGCTGCAGCTGCTAGACTCAAAAGTTAAAGTGACCATCAAACAATAGGCTACAAGAAACACGCTGCACCGCACAATATGAATACAAGTTAATTTGATCATACTTATTCTAAGATTAAGGGACAAGAATGTGGGGCATCCATTTTTTTTATGTGAAAAGCTAAGTATGTATTAATAAAAATTAGTGTATAGAAGTATATGTGCATACTATAACATTATTACAAAAATTAAAAAAAGATAGAGACTAGAAGTCTCCAAATTTTATTTAAAATGATATTTTTTATAACAATTTTATATTTTGAAATAAAAAATTCTCCATCATACAATTTTTCTTATTTTAACTAATAGAATTGAATGTTAATTGTTTTATTTCGAAGGCATTTTTTTTTTCATAAGTTACGTAATGTGTTCATTTCTTAGGTGCCTAATATCGAAAAGGAGGAATGAGCTTTCCATATTATGTTACAAGGACATTAGAGTTTATCATGGCAAAGATGATCTTCTTTAGTAATTTTTACTGTTCAAAAGTGCAGCAACGACTTGGAAAAAAGGAAAAGCTCCAATGGATTTATCTAAATATTATTTAAAAGATTTTCTTCATGTGGAAAATGAAAACAATATCCACTTTTGAGTTGATTTTTTACTAAAATAAATTTTAAAAACAAAGGGCGTTCTTAAATGAAAGTATAGTCAAGTAACAGATTGATATATATATATTGTTTCTAGATAAAGAAGGTTTGGAAGCATTGAATTTGCAACCAAAAGGCCACTGTAGCGGAGACTCGAGATGGGCATGACACATCGGCTTTGGGATATTTTTGAGTGATGGCTGACATGCTTTTAAAAGCTTCTCCTATCCGCCATTCCTTTTTATCGTAGGTGACATTCGTGGTCCGAAGGCCTAGTCGAAAGACGCCGAAGAAACCAGCAACTTGACATATGACCCCTCAAGAATAGAAGAAAGAAAATGAAGTGTGTGGCATAAAATCATCCACCACAAGGAGAAGATGTTTTGTTCCTATAGACACTTCCAAAGTCCGTAAACATGCAATAGTAGGGAGTCCCGTCCCCCTCTGACTTGGAAACAGAAAAGGGCCGAAACAGTTGATGTAAGTGAGAAGTAAGGAGAGAGTTTACAAAAAGAAAAAAGAAGAATGTGACAAGTCAAGATGAGTACAGAAGTTTGTACCATTTTTTAAGTGAGAAGTTTTTGTAAGTACAGAATGTGACAACCCTTCGAAAGTCGGTGAACATGCCTGCAAAGTGCGTGTTACAAAGTGCTACCAAGTTTTATTTGATGGTTTAAATTAGAGTACAATTTGCCTAGAAATATGTTTGGGTTTGAAATACAGTCGAGAGAATTAAAACCTAATATACTTGTTTTATAAAAACTCTTATATGACTCCTTTTTATCATCTCAATTAAATCTCAAGAGAAATATAGTCTTATTTAGCATCTCCTTAGTAATAATGAGGCAATTAAAGAAAGAATCAATTCTCAGGAAGCGTCATTCATTTTAGTTTTCCCAACTTGCATCTTCCGTCGCGTGGAATGCGCAGAGGCAAGAAGATCATCTTGCATTAACATTTTTCAAGCGGCAACCCCTCATACTAGACTAGTTAGCTACTTGCTAATTTATTTAAAGAGGTTATGTCACAAAATTTGTCGATGATAAATTCGGGAAAAGGAAAAACATCCGAGCAATTTCTACTTGCTGTCTTATTTGAAGGCTGCTGTCAACGTTAAAGAGAGCAATGAATTTATGTAAATGTATAAGAAGCGGGCCTAATCCCGGGTAGGGATAGCGCTACTAATAAAGCCAATGAACTTAGCATCCGGGACCGATGTGAGACAGTCTCCAATACCCCCAAACGTGGAAAACACAATCACGCGGCTTGGACAGTAATCACGGTAGGGACCAACTGGGGGGAGGGGCCATCATCAGGACCGCCTGGGAGCAAACATGCTATGATACCATATAAGAAGCGGGCCTAATCCCCCTTAAAAAGCCTTTTAAGGGGTAGGAATAACGCTACTAATAAAGCCAAAGAACTCAACATCCGGAACTGATGTGAGACAGTCTCAAACAAAATGGTTTACCTCAAAGCCAATGAGATTCCGGAAAGTAAAAAAATAATTAAAAAAACCATGACGTCTGCTCTATAAATCCATGAAGCGGATATGTCTTTACCTTAGAGAGACATAGAGAGATGGCAAAGAGCAAGGTGCTCATTGTAGGGGGAACTGGGTATCTTGGAAAGAGGTTGGTCAAGGAATGTTTAGCTCAAGGTCATGAGACATACGTCCTTCATCGACCCGAGATCGGCTTCGACATTGAGAAAGTTCAGATGCTTTTGTCATTCAAGGAACAAGGAGCTCGTCTGTTGTCGGGATCGTTTAGCGACCACCGGAGCCTTGTCGATGCAGTCAAATTAGTTGATGTTGTTATCAGTGCCATGTCTGGGGTCCCCCTCCGGAGCCACCAAATTCTCCTGCAACTGAAGCTTGTCGATGCAATAAAAGAGGCTGGTAATGTGAAGGTAACAGACAGTGTAAACAAGTCTTCGTAACATTGAAGCACTTGGTAACCTTGAGATATAAGTAAAACCATATTTTTAAGCGATTTTAAGAAAATCCAGTATTTAAATTTTGGTTGGTTGATACTTCAAGAGCATGCCCAATATTTTTGTAAGTTAAATGATAATCAATCCCATGGAAAGCTTAGTAAGTCGTTTATTGATGTGGAAGATGACTTAAACCTAATCCTTCTTGTATATCAGATTTACTCTATTCTTGTGTAGGAAAGTTAAGTCAAATCTCTATGAATTCATGGCTTTCTAACCTGTTTGTATTATTTTGTGTATTTGTTGATCTCCTTCAATGTGATTGGGGCCCGTGCACCCATGCATTGCGGTTAATTTTTCTAGTCTAATACATATTTTCCTTTTCCCTGTTGAGCCTTAAAAACTTGTTCACTGGCTTCTGAGCAATGTGATTTACACTCAATGAGGGTTATGCATTTATTTATTTTTAATATTGAGAAGAAAAGTTTTATATAAAAAAGTAATTTTTAAATAATATTTAAGTATATATTTATTTCCCAACTCACGGGTTTGTTTAGATTAGATTTTGATCATATTTACATTTCATGGTATATTTGAAAGAGTTATTGTATTCACAGAGATTTTTGCCCTCTGAATTTGGCACCGACCCGGGAAGAATGGGGCATGCTTTAAATCCTGCAAGAGTAATTTTTGAGGACAAAATGGTAGTAAGGAAAGCCATCGAAGATGCTCACATACCTTTTACGTATGTTTCGGCAAACTGTACTGCTGGCTACTTCTTGGGTGGTTTGTGTCAGCCCCTAAATCTCCTTCCCCCAATGGATTCTGTGGTTTTGTTGGGAGACGGCAACAAAAAAGGTATTTTCATGACATACTTTTTTTTTTCTTTCAATGATTCACAACTTTTATCAAACTTTACTTGATGGCTTAATGACTTAGGATACACACTTCACAAGATTTCTTACATTAATCCTCCTTGATGTCTTGACTACATCTTAGGAAGCAAAATATTTCTTGCCTTGTAGAGAACTTATGAAACCCCAAAAGGGGAGATTTTCTCAGAAAAATTTTTTAACCCCTTATAAGGATCCCAAAAAGTTTTTGCATTATAAAATTCATCCTGTTACTTTGGCAGCAATCTTTGTTGATGAAGATGACATAGCCGTGTACACTATCAAAACCATAGATGATCCTCGAACTCTCAACAAGACGGTATATATTAGACCCCCCAAAAACACCCCATCTCAAAGAGAAGTTGTCGAGATTTGGGAGAAATTACTTGGCAAAGAGTTGCAGAAGTCTTCGAAATCTGAGGAAGAATTTCTATCTGCCATGCAAGGTGATATTGTTATCTCTTCATTTATACTTTACAAGAAATGGCATACAAATTACCAATTTATGATTTTGGCTTTAATTCAGTCTTTATTTTGATTGAATATTCTGAAAGACCAGTAAGGATTACAAATTGAAAATTTTGTTGAACCTTTTAGATGGATATAATTTTGTGAAAATTGTTTTACTTGTAGTTTGAGATATTTAACTTTTCAAATCACTATTTTATTACTAGGCGCAACCTTTAACTAGATTATATTATTAAATGGTGTATATGAAAATTTTCCTTTAAAATATTTATTTTTTTGCCGGAAATAAAATAAGAGAAATTATCCAAGCGAAGTTATCTCATAGAACAACTAAATTTGAACAAAAAAAAAAAAAAACTAAATTTGGGTTTCTTTCTTTTAAGTTTTCTTACTATGTGTGCGGTTCTCTGCATTTTTGCTTAATTTATGTGGTTAGGGCAAGAGCATGCAGTGCAAGTTGGATTAGGGCTTTACTACTATATTTATTACGAGGGTTGTCTAGCAAATTTTGATATTGGTGAAGATGCAAGAGAAGCTTATGAGCTTTATCCAGAGATTAAGTACACCACCGTGGAGGAGTACATGAAACGTTACTTGTGAGTAACTGTTCCATCATAAAAATGGGCTGGACAACTGTTATTACTTACAAAAGCAATGAGTTATCTTATATCCTTAAGTCATTGACTTGATCTTTGTGCAATAAGAAGTTCTTTAAATTATGTACTCAATGTATAAGATCATTTTCAGGCCTTTTTATAGCGTATCAATGGTGAATGAGAGTAACCAATTTATTTAGTAGTTGTGATTTTTGCCTAAGAATCCACTGCCTGATTGAACGTGACCAAATGTAAATGCTGTAGAACCAAGAAAATTGGAAGGGCTTGATGCGCGTAACCATCAAAATAAAATAAAAGAAGTTGAAGTCTTAAAAAAAGTAAACGAAGAAGAAGTGGACTTGAAGCAACGTAGTTGACAACGCGTACGGTATTCCTGGATCTAGCCTAGGATCGTACTAAGGGCGCTTCAGTTTTACTTTGTCCATGTCCTCCTTGTGCTGCTTAATTAGTAGAACATCATTTGAAAAGGGAATTCGTCGTAAGAGTGCTTCGAATTTATTTTTGTCCATACGAAGTCACGTCTTACTAAGAAATATCTTTTAAAATTTTTTTTATTAATGTGTGCTCCATGTGCTGCTTAATTATAGAATATCATTATGAAAAGGCAATCTATATGCGGTAGTTCTTGGCTAATATTTGATTGATATCTTTCTTGTTCAGAGACCTTATAAATATGGGATCTGTCTTCCAACCTAGGCTTCTAGGATAGACATTAGAAAGTCCATATCCAACTCCCATTAGTCCCTTCCCTCGCACGAACTTTTTCTGAAACTTCCTTCGAAATTTGAAGCATAATAAACTACACATTGATGCAGCAGAAGAGGGAGAGTTCCTTGTGAGCGTGAGCAAGAGGGAGGTGGTGGCAGCAGTGCCGCCGTTTCAAGAGCATTGGCTGCCGCTCTCCAACCTAGACTTGCTTCTTCCCACAGTTGATGTAGGTGTGTTTTTCTGTTACAAGAATCCCACATCCGGGCACGGCCTGACGTTTGGAGCCATGGTTGGGGTTCTGAGGAAGGCCTTGGCCCAAGCTCTGGTGTCCTATTATGCTTTTGCCGGTGAGGTAGTTCAGAACTCTGTCGGTGAACCTGAACTTCTCTGTAACAACCGTGGGGTAGATTTTGTCGAAGCTTTTGCAGAGGTAGACTTGAAAGACCTCAACCTGTATAACCCTGATGAGACCATCGAGGGCAAACTTCTGCCGAAGAAGAAGCGGGGTGTACTTTGCGTCCAGGCTACTAAGCTCAGATGTGGCGGGCTGGTGGTGGCTTGCACTTTTGACCACCGAATTGCGGACGCCTACTCGGCCAACATGTTTCTTGTCTCCTGGGCCGAGATCGCACAGTCTAAACCAATCTCTACTCCGCCATCTTTTTGTCGATCTCTACTTAACCCTCGATGCCCTGGCTCGATTGATCCCTCCTTGGATGATATGTACGTTCTCGCCACCGCATTGCCACCTTCTAAGGATCTAGAATCTGATTCCGATAATCTCATAAGCCGGATGTACTTCATCACGGCGGACCAACTTAGCCGGCTTCAGTCACTAGCCAGTACCAATGGGTGCCGGCGGACCAAACTGGAGTCTTTCAGTGCGCTTTTGTGGAAGATGATTGCCAAGTGGGCTAAGATCAACAATGTGAGCAGAAAGATAGCCAAGATTGGCATCGTGGTTGACGGAAGGACAAGGTTAAGCGATGGAGATGAAGATAAAGCTTTAATCATGGGTTCCTACTTTGGAAATGTGCTATCCATACCCTACGGTGCCAAGCAAGTGGATGAGCTTAATGAAATGCCTTTGGCCTGGGTAGCAGATGGAGTTCACGAGTTCTTAGAAAGTGCAGTGACAAAGAAGCATTTCTTGGGGCTGATTGATTGGGTGGAGGTTCATCGCCCGGTGCCAGTTTTGTCAAAGGTATATTGCAGGGGGACTGAAGATGGACCGGCCTTTGTGGTCTCATCTGGGCAAAGGTTCCCAGTGTCTAAGGTGGATTTCGGGTGGGGTGCGCCGGCATTTGGGTCTTACCATTTTCCATGGGTAGGCGACGCTGGGTATGTGATGCCCATGCCAAGCCCGACGGGGAACGGTGACTGGGTGGTGTACTTGCATCTCTTGAAAGGGCAGGTTGAGGTGATAGAGACCGAGGCTGCTCATATCTTCAAACCCTTAACTTGTAGCCATCTCCAACTAGACTAGAACAGTTTAGTATTCTGTAAATGTGGTATTTCTTTTTGTGTCTTTGGAGTTGTATCCACGCTAGACGTCAATCACCCTTTGTTATATCAATCCCTTATGAATGTACCGACCCTCTCCACCTTTGCATTGTAATTTCAATCTTCTTATGCTTTTAACTTCACTTTTTTGGCTGTTAAAAACGTAGATGTTATAAATGTAGATGACCAATCCAACACTGTTAAGGTGTGAATCAGAGTTTCTGGTTGTAGTTGAGTTTCTTCTATCACTTCTTAGACTGACTGTTGAGATAAGAAAGAGCCTTTTTATAGTATTAGAGTCTATGTTCTCCCTTGAAACACCCAAGCTACTAAGGTGTAAGTTCTCCCACTTCTGTTTAAATTGGGCTTTAAGTTGAGAAGGATTTCTTTATATGGCATTAGTATTTAATTTTTTCCACAGGTGTTTAAGTTTTGCTCAATAACTCCATAGATATGAGTAAGCCCAGAGTTTACACAAAAAACATTATTTTTTTTATGGTCCAAGTTAGACCCTTGCAATGAGAAAGTATGTTATTAGTATAGATATCTAACTTTACATTGTTAATGTGTAGATATTCAATCTTACTTTACCTTTTTATCCTGCTTTTGAGGTGTTCATAATGTTTTTTTTATGATAAAAGGTAACAACTAAATTAAATTTCCCATAAAAAAGGAAGAAAAAATTTCCACCCCTGCGCCATGCCTTGCCCCATTTCTATATGAAGTGTGTATATATATTCCAACCTGCAAATGCAGTGTCCTAACAATTCAAATGGTGGCAACCCAACAAACTAGACAAAATGAAAGATGTCATTTAAATAAATAAATAAAAAAAGCTACAGAGTAGGACACAAACTCGAATCCACCTATGTTAATCTTTACAGGAGGTGGTTCCCATGTGTCTACTCTTTTCATCTCTCTCCAGCCAGTCCCTTGCCACTCTCTCAACAATATCAATAAAAGCTAAGTAAAGGTAAATAAACCATTTAGCAAATATGAAAAAGTTTATAATTCCAAGCAGAAAAAGCAAGTTTCTGCATCAAATGAGCCAAAGCAATAGGGAGAGAGTTTGAGAGCCTATCGCTATCGTCAGATTGAAATAACCTACAGATTTCCACTAAACTCTCATATGGGTACAAATCGACGGAGGACTCTCAACTACCATCAAAATGAAGCAATTTAATGCATTGACTACTTAGATAGACACTTGTAAGGAGAACAAAAATATTTACAAAAATATTTGGAAGCCATAGTAGGGAGGTGGAAACTGAAAGCAAGAGGAAGAACCAAGTGGCATGCATCCCTTGACTGCTTAATAGATATTGTGGGTACTTTGGTAAAAGAAAAGTGGCCTTTGTTTGAAGGGTACCTATGCCATATATATATATTTTGGTGAAAATGTAAGTGTGTATTAATAAAAAGTAGCGTACAAAAGCATAAGGGTATACTCCAGAATTATAAGAATTACGAAAATATAGTGGTTGGAAGCTTCCAAATCTCACTCAAAATGACATTTTTCTGTGAGGATTTTATATTTTGAAACAAAGAAGTTCTCTTTCGTATAATTTTTCTTACTTTAGCCAGCATGATTGGAATGTCTATATCGTTTTTTATTACGTTCTGTCTATATACAATAAATGCAAGCTAAAAAAGATAACTTAAGAAGTTTGGCAACTAAATCATTTCTTTTAGTTGCTCTGATCATCCATTACAATTATTCATTCTATTCTCCAATATCACGTCTAATTCCATTTTGAGTAACGATAGTTTTCCAAACCCTCATTGTCCATGGACATTTTAAAAAAAGATGATTCTTGACGTTCAAAATTATATGTCCATGGACATATATATATATATGTATATATATTTCACTTTACTTAAATATTGTTTTAATATTCTCTCCATACATGAAATTTGTTTTTAATCTTTTTTATAAGTTGATTTTTGTAAAAAAAATGTTACAGATAATATCATAATAACCAACAATTTCAATTAAGAGCAATTAAGCACGCTTAACTCTTTGGAGAATAGTATGTATGAACCTAAAAGATAAATAGTATATTTAATTCCTTTTGCTTTCAACCCTCTGCACTGTTAAACTCTGTACATGAGGAAAAAAGGAAGTACTAATTGAGATGAAAGGGACACAAACTTTGGAAGTTTTTGGTTGGTAATGTCATCCCATCATGTTCATCGAATGCTCCTATGACCTCGACGACGAAGTCGTTGATGGATTTCTTGTCCCAATCGGTAACGTCTTCACGACTCCAAATAAAAAACACTAAATTGGAAGACGTCGGTTTCGTTTGCACTTGGGATCTTTTACCTCAGTGAATATTTTAAGGAAACGAGCAAGACTTCGGAGACTCAAGCCTTGTTGACTTGCCCGTGAAACCTCCCAAAACATGTATGGGAATTCACATGCATGCACTTTTATAAGGTGAGGGAAAACACGTCACAGCCTTCCCTAGGTAAAACATCTCAACAACAACGGCTTGAAACGACATGTGGACGTGATTCTTGAATTGTTCCACTCACTGCTATTGACATATGGCCTCACGTCAGACCCTGCCGTCATCAGTCTAGATTTTGACGTCAGCCCTGCATAGAACTAAAATAAAAATTACAAACTAAATTCATCAATGGTAACATGAACACAATCTAAAAAGATAGTGATGAGCTAATAAGTGTTTGGGGAATTGCCAATATATATATAGATATGACTATGTGAATTTATTCATCTAAGAATAATAAAATACAAAGACTTTGAGGATATACTTAATATGTCAGTTCATCTGAAAGAAAATTATATTATTATTTTTTGGTGAAAAGGCAAATTGTATTAATAAATATTAAAGTACAGAAGTACATGGGTATACCCTAGCATCACAGAAGTTACGATATCTATGAAAAGATGAAAGTTGGAAGTCTTCAAATCTCACTCAAAATAACATTGCCTTGGGATAATTTTATATTTCTAAACAAAGAAGCTCTCCCTTGTACTACATTCTTTATTTTTACTAAGAGAATAGGTATATAATTATTTTCTCTTAAAAATGTCTTCTATTTCGTTCATATCATATATAATAAATACAAGTTAAGAAAAATATCTATAGAAGTTTAACAGCTAAATCTTTTCCTTTAATTACTTTGATCATCTATTGTAATTCTTTATTTGATCCTCTAATGTCACATTCGATCCCATTATGAGCGACAATACTTTTTCAAATCATCCTTGTCTATGCGCATTCAAAAAAGAGATGACTTCTATTTTCTATATTAGATTGATAGAAATCACAATATATTAAACACCAAAGGAGGCCACCATACAAATTATGTTTGCTAGTGTCACCAGTCCAAATTAAATCATATCAATCCATCGTTTCATCAACTTGCCAAAGATCATTATAAATATTTTGGCAACAATATGTAGGACTTGAAAGAATATAGGTAAGTGTGGGCTGTGATACCTTTTATGGCCAACTGCATTACTTGAAGTTCTTTTATACTTTGTATTGTGAATCTATTTGCTCCATAGTAAGGCTTCTGGAAGATTTATAAGATTCCAAAACATATAACCTAAAAGGACTTTATTCCAAATTTTGAGATTAGTAAACCTAATCCTGTTTCCTTCTTTGACGAGCAAATAGTTTGCCAAGTTACTTTGTCAGAACGATGTGTATCTATATTACCTACTCATAAGAATTTCTTTATCTTTTTCTTAATTTCATAAATTGTTTGCTTTAGCAGTAGGAAAACTTGCATCCATAATGTACATATAGAAATGAGGACATATTTCACCAATTGTAATCTAATGGGGAGTGAACCCTTAGAGAAAAGAGTATGATTAAGTATAAAAAGTTATTTCTGCTTCGATAATCCTAATAAAAATAAATTTGACATTTGCTTAGGTTATACTTTAAACCTGTAAGGTCAATAAATTCCTCCAAAGTTTCTATAAAAGATATGATTGAGTTCACATCACCATAAGAGAAGAGAAATAAATCATCAACAAAACATAAATGAGTAATTTTTTCAGATTTGCAATGCCAATAAAATTTAAACACCGCTGTGGGGGTCTTTGAAATAATGATTATGTTGGCATTTCTATGACCAACACAAATAAATATGGGGAAAGAAAATTATACTATTATCCAATAACTCAAAAAAAGAAAAAGAAAAAGTAAAATAATGGTAGGCTTGCTAAGATAATAGCATACCAACATTATGTAAGTAGATAGATAACATCTACATGTCTAATATCAACTAGTAGATCAAACAAACCTTAGTACATGATAATCTCTTCCGTCTCAAGAGTCTTTAAGATATATATTTGCTTCCTTGATTTTGTTTTGTTTTAATTTCAGTCAAAGGCGCCTCCCAAAGGCAATCTTAGGACCTCAAACTATCATCATTGCAAAACTAATTATTTTAAAAGCACATATTTTATTCTTTTTTAACTTTTTTGTAATAGTATCGGTAAGCTTAGTACCAATTTTAGGATTTTGTAGCAATGTTTACAAGTTTACTGGTCACCTAACATCCCTTGTCAACCCCATCAACAAGTATGTCTTATCCTTTGAGTAGAATAGTAAGATAAGTGAACCCAAAAAGAATTACATAGACTTATGAGTCAAAAGTTTAGTCTATAAGCCAAGGGGGTTCCCAACCTGCAAGATCAGTAGGTTGGGTGTTTGACACCTCCCTCTTCCTATGTGTGTGGGTATTTAAAATAAAAAAGTTTGTTCTATATTATATCTTAATTTTCTCTTTGTCTTTTTTTTTTTGGAAAGATGTTTCTTAAATGCAAGTAAAAATGTCTCACTCTTTGAATAGAAGAGCAAGATGTATGACCATAAAAACATCAAGAGTCTATCTAATTATTTTGCTTTTGTACATGTTACTCTTGTATTCTACTAATATGTGATCCACTTGATATTTTCATTCTTAACCACGTACTAATGACTCTCTTCTTCTTTTCTTGTTTCAAATCTAATTCCACATTTTTCCCTCAACTAGATTGTGAGTGTTGATCTTCAGTAAATGTATGCCGCTAATTAGATAGGTAGTGGCACATAACCTTGTACATGTCCCTTTTGATCCATCTTCCCATTGAGATAATCTGAACTGCATAACTGGAAACCTTTTAAAGTTTTATATTACCTAATAAGATCATTAACTATTATTAGTTGCAAATGCTAATATTCATCAAATAAATAAATAAATAAATAAATAAATGCTAGTTGTAAAGATCTTAGACCAAAAAAAATTAAGAAATAAAAAAAAACCAGCGCTATTAACTCTACGAAATGAGAAAAGAAGTAAGAATTGAGAAGGACAAATAGTTTTGACCGTTTTGGTTGAATAGCGGCGTCTGATCATATTCATCCAACAGTCCATGACTTCAACAACGCAATCTTTGATGGATATGCTGTCCCGCCCAGTAAGATTACTCAAAGAAAAAAGAAAAAATACAAAGAAGAAAAAAAAAAAGAAAAAAAAAAAGAAAACAAAGGAAAAGAAAAGAAAAAAACAACCTAAGTTTGGATTTTTTATTTTTTTAAAACATGCACCATCCAAACTCATACACTCGGGTATTGAATTTAGCATCAAAAGGTTTTAAACAATATCTCTTCTAAATTGAGTTAAGTACTTGTTAACTTGGCAAATGTTAGTTTCCTTCACACTTGGGACTTGTGATCTTGCGGCAGTCTTTAACTTAATAAGGTCTTAGACTTAAATTTCCTTTACAAGAGTAGCTGGAAATGTCATTCATTTTGATCTCTTTTGAAAACCATAATTTCTCAAAGCTATGAGAAGGATAATGTAACGCGAAGACAGAGCGTTAATTGGTCTTCCGGCCAGTGAGCTGTTCCGTCTGCGGTGGGAGAAGAAAAGACGAAGACAAAGATAAAGGCTTACTTCATGATGACATCATCAATAGTGTCACTGATTAGATCAGTCCTGTAACTAAAACCTTAAAAAAAATAATACAAAACTTAAGCAACGAGAATACATCGAGAGTCAAAAGTCAAAAGTTAAGCAACCGACGAAGACTTCGGAAACTCGAAGGTTGTCGTGCTGGGGCCTGAAGCCTTAGTGCAAAGGAACGTGGGTGTGTGAAAAAAAGAAAGTTCAGTATTTAATATATCTTAACATTCTCAAAATTTTCTTGATACTTATTCAAAGAGTTAAAAAATATCACTACATATTAATAAAATAAAGAGGTAGGATGCATGAACCTAAAAATTTTGATCGACTTGTGAATCAACGATACTTGGTAAGGACGAGTTGATAAAATAAAAAGTTTGACACGAGTGTCACACTGATGTATACTATATTTCAAATAAAGTACATAAACAATACGTAGAACAGAGTAACAAATATGAGCGAAAAAAAGTTTAGCCTTTGGAATATCTTCTTTATTTTTTATTTTTTATTTTTAAATTTAATTCAAGTTGCCTTTCAAAGGTACCTCCCTTGATACTCGCCCTAAGAGTGAAAAAAAATCAAATAGATTATTTTTTAATTCATTGTTTTCTCCCTTGATTATCTTTTGAGGTGTCGAACCCACAAGCCCCTCTTGTTTCTATCTTCCTTTAAACAAGTACAAACGGAAAAGCATTCAATGTTTAATACTACTCATAATGCAATGACCATTTGATCATATCAACATAAAAATACTAGTTCTAAGGCATTTTGCATTCAGTAAAACGAGAAAAAAATAGACCCACCATTATACTTCACGAATGAGACAAAAAGAAGTCCTAAGCAAAGATAAAGAGAATAATGGTATATGATAGTCTTTTTCCTCTCGATGATGTTCAATTCATTCTTATTCTTTCTTACCAATGGCTTTGAGGGTTATGTTGCAATAGTCAATCAATAGACCTAGAACCTAAACTCATCAACGAAGTTTTTGAGCATTGAATGGAGAGTGTATTTGGATTTTACATTGGCAAACTGATCCATGTAGGAAAACAAAGTATCGTGTATGAATGTTGTAATGGGATGATGCTATTATGCTTGTAACATCCTTTCAAAGAAGTCTCTTTATTTAGTGACCTGCAATCTATACATAAATTTAAAGTGAGAAGACTTTTTTCACTAAAGTTAAAAAGCCATACTCAAGAAGTGTTTGCATACACGATATGACTATCATAATTTAAGATAGTTATTATTCTTTTTTGTTAGGTAGAAAGGGAAGGGGGGAGGTGACACCACTAAAGCTATTGAGAGTCAACTAAAGACAAATATTGTTACTTTACATTTCTACCCAAAAAAAAAAAGATCCTCGTTTTCATTTTTTTTTTATCACAAGTGATAGTTGTTCACAAGGAAAAAGCAAAGATAATTTTTCAAGTAACAACTATTATATCTTGTTGTAGCTTAGGACAATCACTTCTAGAAGGTGCAAGTTATGTGTGGAACAAAAGTTATTGAGAATAAACAAGAGATAACTATTGTTACTTTATATCAAGATCCACATTTTCATTTTTTATCACAAGTGATAGTGGTTCACAAGGAAAAAACAAAAATAACTTTTCAAGTAACAACTATTATATCTTATTTTAGCTTTAGGATAATCACTTCTAAAAGGTACAAATTATGTGTAGAACAAAAGTTATCGAGAATCAACTAGTGATAACTATTGTTACTTTATATCAAGATCCACATTTTCATTTTTTATCACAAGTGACAATGGTTCACAAGGAAAAAACAAAGATAATTTTTCAAGTAAGAACTACTATATCTTATTTTAGCTTTAGAATAATCACTTCTAGAAGGTGTAGGTTATGTGTAGAACAAAAGTTATTGAGAATCAACTAGAGATAACTATTGTTACTTTATATCAAGATCCATGTTTTTATTTTTTTTATCACAAGTGATAGTGGTTCACAAGGAAAACAAAAAGATAATTTTTCAAGTAAAAACTATTATATCTTATTTTAGCTTTAGGATAATCACTTCTAGAAGGTGCAGGTTGTGTGTAGGACAAAAGTTTTATACCAAAAGTGTGATGGTAAAGTTTAAATAAAAAAATATCTATTTAACTTTTGAACTAGCTTTTGGATTGGCATTTTGGGGCCTTCTAACTTCATATCAAAGATAGGTTGAATCTACTCTATCCTGTATGAACTTAAGCTTGATGATGCTTGGTGTGTGAGAGGGTGTGTGTAGGATAAGAATCCTATACAAAAATAAAAGATTCCTAAGTTGAAGTTTTTTAAAAAAGAAAACCTTCTAGCCCTTAAGATAACTTTTGGGTTGACCTTTGAGCCTTCTAACTAAGGTCATGTTCCACAATAAGTAGATGAAAGTGGATTGAGAGTTCTCATATGAGTTAGTTGGGATCTTTTGAGAGAGTGCCTTGATATCTTGTTTATTCTTGATGTAAGAGATTAATAACTTAATCAAAGCATAATAAAACTTAATTCTTGATAAGATTTTAAGAAAATAATATAACCACTAAAAGCATATATGATTTTAAAAAAAATTGGAAGAGATGTCAATCAGATTACATGTTGATAGAACATAAAAGAACCATGTATGAAGGAGGCCAGAATAAAAAGAATAAAAAATTTAGTCTTTGATATATCATTATCTTCTTTTTTTTTTCCCTCAACACAAAGATGTCTTTCAAGGCTAAAAATCATTCTATAAATATATATCCAAAAGGTTACGTGCACAGAATAGATTAAATATTAGTAAAATAGGAGAGTGAGATCTATGAATAAAAAGAACATTATATAGACTTGCAAATTAAAAGTCTAGCCTTTATTGGACTCGTTGTCAAAACTATGTCAGCAACGTCCTTCACGACTACAAATTTTTTTTTTTTTTAAAAAAACTGATGTGAAAATGTTGGTTTGGTTCGCTCTTAGGACTAAGGATATGCCAACCCCCTTTAAAATAGCAAAGACCTTATACACTTTTTCAAGTGTCGCTATTGTTAGACGTCTAGGTCTCTCAACATAGTATTAAGGCCTAGGTTATGTTATAACCAAACTCATTATTTGTACGGCATCACTACTATTCAAATGATCTCTCAGTTTTAGGAAGGTGTTAAATGCCATGAGTCTCACACCGGACAAGGAAAAAACCCATAGTTAAGTTTAAATGAAGAAGGTTTTTTCTTTTAACCTTTGGGTTGGCTTTAGAGCCTTCTAATATGGTATCAAAGCTATATTAGGTCATATTTCAAACTCATTATTCTTATGACATGGTTGCAATTAGTATGATTCCTTGGTGTGCAAGGGGTGTTGGAGGCCATGAGTTCTACACCAAAGGAGAGGAAACTTGTGATCAAGTTTAAATGAAAGAAGTTTATTATAACTCTTGAGTTAACTTTTGGCTATGCTTTGGACCTTTTAACAGTTAGTGATGTCATAATCAAGTTGCCCGGTGCATTTATCTAGATCACTTTTGAAAAAGCATAAGAAAGATGACTAATTTTATTTCTAAAAGGTGATAGCCATGTTTAAAACGTCGTAAGATTTTCTAAGAGACATCTGTTTCCAACTTGCTTTCTAAGATTGGGAGGATGCTTATCCGATCGGGATACATTCGAATAATCGTGACTTCTTGACCTCGGTAATTAAGTTAATCAACCGACGAAGACTTCAGAAATTCCAACGTTTTTAGGTCACGGGAAACTCAAGGGATCATTTTTTTCTAGAAGATGTGGACCATTCCTGCCAAATCACGCATTGGAAGTTACTTACATAGGCACTTGCCAAAAGTTGCTGATTACACGTCATTCCTGAAATCCTCCACTCACTTCTTTGACTTAGTGGCCTTTAGTAAGACCGTGCCATCATCAAGCGGCCTAATCACTATGACCTTTGGAGGTCAGCCATGCACAGAACTAGAATTAAAATTGCTCGAAGCCAACGGAAAGCATGATCAATTAAAAGTTATATGAAGCGAACAGCAACCTAAAGGACACTTAGATGTTGCTCTTCTGTCTCTCATAACATTAACATGGGCTCAAAAGTTCCTAACTAATTGACTTTTGTAGAAACACGCCATGGCCAACCTCATTGTTCATGTGCATAAAATGCAAACTTGTCACTGAAATAAAACTGTAAATACAAGAGGAGATAAACGTGAAAAGACATCAAGCTTTATCCAAAGAAACTGTTGATTATATGTGAGAAAACATCTCTATTTTAGAATATTAAATTCTTTTAGATAAATGTTCTTGTATAATAGTTGAAGAATTTTAAATTTAATTTTCTCTTAGATGAGCTGTAATGTTAGGATATATCCTTAAGCATTTGTATTATTTTGTTATTAGATAAATAAACTCACATATTCATAAAAAGAAAAAAAGAACTTCTTAATTTTATATTTGTGATATTTTTGTTTATGTATTATGTATGTACGTATGCAAGATGTCTATAGGGATTATGCCTATCATTTCAAGCTTTGAATCATTTCATGCTTCTAGCAAATCCCCAATAGCCTTTCGATCATCAAGATGGACTGGATAGAATACAATATGATGAAAATATGTGACATAAAATAGGAATAATGATGAAGAAATTGAAATTTGTGGACTTCTTCAAGACATATTACTGTCTTATTACCTTGGAAAATGAAAGAAAAGTAAAATAATAATAGCACAGTGGTAGGCTAACCGTATATAAATAGACATATTGCATCCCTAAGGTCTCAGCCAGAGTGATTGATCAAACTAACCTTAGTATATGGTATTGTCTCTCCTCTCAACCATGCCTTGTTCATTCTTGATCTCCCTTAAGCAATGTTACTATGAGTATGCCACCTTGAGCAAAGATTCCTTTTACCATACCATTGTCTTTCCCATTCTCATTGCCGTTCTTATCTTTTCTCTCATATTCAAGTCAAAACTTCAAACCAAATGTTGCGAAAAGCAACTCCCTCCAGGGCCAACCCCTTGGCCTATTGTGGGAGACCTGCCTGAGGTGTGGAGGAATAAGCCAACATTCCGTTGGATACATGGCCTAATGAAAGAACTCAACACAGAAGTTGCTTGCATCCGTATAGGAGGTGTTCATGTCATCCCTGTAACTTCACCAGAAGTTGCTCGAGAGTTCTTGAAAAAATACGATGCAATGTTTGCGTCAAGACCTATTACAATGACAAGCACGTATGCTGGCCGTGGATTAAAGTCTGTGATTTTTACACCTTGGGGGGACCAATGGAAGAAGATGAAAAAGGTGGTGGCTTCTGAGATAATTAACTCAACAACACATCAAAAGCTACTTCACAAAAGAAACGAGGAAGCTGATAATCTTGTCCGGTTCATTTACAATCAATGCAAGAATACATCTGATGCTGTTGGTTTGATTGGATCAGCAATTGACATGAGACTTGCTACACGTCAATATTGTGGCAATGTCATTAGGAAGTTGCTGCTTAATAAAAGGTACTTTGGCAAAGGAAGCTCAGATGGAGGACCTGGAATTGAGGAAGTAGAACACATCGAATCACTTTTCACCGTACTTGTTCATCTCTATTCCTTTGCAGTCTCAGATTATATTCCTTGCTTACGAACATTAGACTTAGATGGCCATGAGAAAGTTGTGCGTGAGGCTATGAAGATCCTTACCAAACACACAGATGAAGTTATTGATGAGAGACTACAACAATGGAAAGATGGGAAGAAGAAAGAAGCGGAGGACTTGCCTGACACCTTTATTTTGGCCAAGGATTCAAATGGGAAATCCATTTTAGCAGCAGAAGAGATTAAAGCTGAAGTCACGGTAGATAAAAATGACTAGAATTGAATAAGAATTTTGATCCCCTAATAGGAGAAAGATTTATTTTTTTCCATTTTACACTTTAGTTTCTAAATATTATTAATTTTGCTTGTCTTGTGAATTTAAAATTAAAAAGTCACTCTAATTTATAAATTTTTTTGATATCATATTATTTAGTAAAAAATACACTAAGTGAAAACGGATTTCTAGAAAGACAAGAGAGATGCTCAAAGTTGTTAAGTTTTCTCATAGTGTATTATTTTGAGAAATTGTTAGATTTAATAAATTTTTTAAGGAGTAGTTTAGATTCCTCATATGATAGCATTAAAAAGAGTGTTAGCTTTGTAATTCATAGAAGGGGATTTAAATTTAGAATTATCATTTATATGATTCAATTTTACTCGTATAATTGTGAGACATAAAGTTGTAACTAAATTTATAATTGCAGCAATGATTGTCGCATAAGTTTTGTTCACTAATCTAAGTTAGAATATGAATAACATACTTGTTATGGTGTAGGAATTGATGCTTGCAGCCGTGGACAACCCCTCCAACTGCGTAGAGTGGGCAATGGCGGAGATGTTGAAGCAACCAGAGATCCTCCAAAAAGCTGTTGAAGAAATCGATAGAGTGGTAGGGAAGGAGAGATGGGTTCAAGAATCTGATGTGCCACAGCTCAACTATGTTAAAGCTTGTGCAAGGGAAGCTTTTCCCTCCACCCGGTTGCGCCATTTAATGTGCCCCATGTTGCAATGCAAGATATGATTGTTGCTGGTTATTTCATCCCGAAAGGAAGTCATGTTATCTTAAGCCGATATGGTCTTGGCCGCAACCCTCGGGTTTGGGAGGAGCCAATAAGGTTCAAACCTGAACGTCATTTCAACAAGGATGGATCATCAATTGATCAAAAGGTGGAACTTGCTGAACATGAGTTGCGCTTCATTTCATTTAGTACAGGAAGGCGGGGGTGCATGGGCATCACACTTGGCGGTGTCATGACTGTGATGCTTTTTGCAAGGCTTCTTCAAGGGTTTTCATGGAGTTTGCCACCAAATGAAGAGTTAGACCTCTCTGAGTCCAAGCATGACCTCTTTTTGGCTACACCCTTGGTCGCCTATGCAAAGCCACGGTTGGCTGCTTCACTTTATCCAACTTCATCATAGAGAAGGCTTCCACATGCACTTGGGACTTAGGCCCATGCGAAGTAAAGATAACGAACTCTCTAATAGTAATAACTTTTCTTTGCTGGGAAGCACGTTAAAAGGTCCTTTGTAATAATAAATTATGCTTGATGATGTTCGTATTAACGAACTCTATTGTATCAATAAGATTTGTGTTGGTCTAAAATAATAGTCTCAAACTATGCCTGCTACTAAAGTGTGGAAATAAATGAAATTCTGCTTTTGGCCATGTGACGAGAAATAATGAACTCTTTAGTATTAATAAATTTTTTCTAGTGGGAAGCACATTGCAAAGACTGGTTTATCGCCGAAAGCCAGTTTTGCATGACTTTGGACTTTGGTCTTTTTCTGTATCTTAATCTAATTATGTTGTTCTTTTTGAGAAACTTGTAATTGGCATTTACTTATGCTTTTTCATTCTCTTGATTCCGGTTGTGTTCTTAATCGGACTATGGCTACAAGACATCATTTTTAGTCTTCAACAAACCAGTGGCTCTTACAAGTTTTGCAGAGAAATCTCAAGAGTATAGTTTTAATCTGTCTTAAAATCAAGGTCTCGTTGAAATATTATTTGATATTGTCATATTGGGATGCGTTTTGGGTTTCAGCACATATTTTAATTATCCCAAACCTATCAATTAGACCGAGAGCTAGCAAATTGAGTCAACTGTGATCTTTTTTCCTCTTCTCAAATACGACTCAAATTAGACAATCCAAGGTTAAATTACATTAAGTCTAGTACTTTGTTGGACTCCTTGACAAGTGCAACCCTCGTTAGACTTTGGGAAGGCAGACCAAGTCTTTTAGAAAGCTCATGTTCGGCCTTTTCCACAAAAGGAAAAAACAAATTGTAACAAAATGCATAGAAAACTTAGAAAGGAACGAGGAATGTAGAGATGAAGCTGGCTTCATACTATCATATTGAGGTAGGGAATGAAGCTAGAACGAAGTGCGATTTTCCATGAAGCATTCAAAAGCACAAGGGAAGTAGGCAAAGCTTCTTAAACTATCATTTTTAGCTTGTATTTATTGCATATGGACAGAACGAAATAGAAGACGATTTCAAAATAGAATAGTCGACATTCCAATCCTCTTGGCTAAAGTAAGGAAAACCATACGAGGGAGAGCTTATTTGTTTCAAAATGTAAAATCCTCACAGGGAAATGTCATTTTGAGTGAGATTTGGAGGCTTCCAACCTCAATCTTTTCATAGTTGTTGAAAATTGTAATGCTGGGGTATGCCCCTCTGCTTTTGTACACTACTTTATATTAATGTAAACTTACATTTCAACCAAAAAAAATAAAAATAAAAATAAAAAAATAGGCAGGTAGAAGTAGGATTTGATGCTAATGGATCGAGCATTTCTCCGCGCTTTTCCAAACATTTTCTTTGCTCAAAATAATCAAATGTGTTACTGCTTCCTGCATTGGATCTGCTATGGACATTAAGTTTTAGGATCCAGAGCTATCACAATGGCATTGGGCTTAGGTCCATGAGAAATGGCTCAAGGGACTCGTGAACCTTTTTATGTTGCTTTGGTTCAAGAGCTTTTAGACTATGCGTGGGCCGCTTTGTTATTTTTCTTTATGTTCATGAGGCCTCAGGTCACTAGCCTACGAATGAATTAATCATTATCTGCTTTAACAATGAATTAATCATGTCCATAAGTTACAGGTCCACGTAAAGTCTGCAAAGTTCTTGAACCAAAGCAATATAATAAGGTTCACGAGTTAGCCGTCGGAAAAAAACTATTCCAACTCCGACAATGTTGCCCAGTGCATAGTTGTCACATGGCGAGTTTTCAATGGCATACTATCTATGTTATGCAATTGTTTTTCTCCAAGAAAAGTTAATCGATATGATCAGCTAATTATTGCAATTGGATAACATATAATGTGGAAACAAGGAGATTCTATTCACACGTGCAAGTAGACAGACCGTACTCTATCATCTTACCATTCAAAACAAGATAACAAATTACACATTTTTCCTAACCCCAATCAAGGTCGACTATTTTTGCCAAAGAATCCACTGCCTGATTGAATGTGACCAATGTAAATGCTGTAGTACCAAGAAAATTGGAAGGGCTTGATGCGCATCACCGTCAAAATGAAACAAAAGAAGTTGAAGTCCCAAAAACACTAAGCAAGGAAGAAGAGGACTTGAAGCAACGTAGCTAAAAACGCGTTCGGTATTCTCGGATCTAGTCTAGGGTCTCGTAAGGGAGCTTAGGATTTAGTTTAGTCCATGTGAACCCACGTGTTAATAGAGAAACATCTTTTTTCTTTTTTTTCTTTTTTTAACGTGTCTTCCTTGTGCTGCTTAGTTATTGAAACTCATTATGGAAAGATAATATTTAATTCACATCTTTCACGTTCAGAGACCTTATAAATGGGATCTAGCTCCCAACCTATGAATGTAGATAAATATTACGTCTCCCACCAGTCCCTTCCCAAATTCTAGCATTTTCTCAAACATCCCTCAAAATTTGAAGCATAGTAAACTAAATATGGACGCAGCAGCAGAAGGAGAGTTTGTTGTGAGCGTAAGCAAGAGGGAGGTGGTGGCAGCAGTGCTGCCGTTTCAAGAGCATTGGCTGCCACTCTCCAACCTAGACTTGCTTCTTCCCCCAGTGGAAGAAGAAGATTAAGCACTTTCTATGGGTAAGAAATTTAGAAGACCATAAAACTCAAAAGGTTGTTTGGCAAGTTGTTTATTTACCTAAAAAGGAAGGAGGACTTGGACTACTAGACCTTAAAGTGTGGAATAAGGTTTTGTTGGGATGATCATTTTGGAATCTCATCAATTGTCCAAGTTCATCCTTATAGAGTAAATAGATTCATAGTACTAAATGCAGGAGAATTTCAATTATTTATCTTGACATCAAAGGAAATATCGCATGAAGTTGGAAAGGTCTTCTAAAGTTACGACAAATCCTCACCTCTATGCTTTCTAAGCCTTATTATTGTTGTAAAGAAACATACAAGGAATTGTGCCAAGTGAATATTGAGGTTGAATGGTATAATTTGATATGGTCAGGAGGAATCAGCAAACATAACTTCATTGATTGTCTCATATGTAGAGACAAACTTCCTACAACAGAAGTGATTTCTCAATGGCTCCCCTCAATTGATTTGTATTGAAATTTCTATGGTTTTCAATATGAAAGTAGGTCACACTTGTTTTTTTAATGTACTTGGATTAGTTAGATTTGGAGAAGTATTCTAGCACAATAAGGGCTTCGTAAGAACATTGACGATTAGAATTCTGAACTGCAATGGATGATTAAAGCAACTAAGAGAAAGGATTTGACTGCAAAGCTTCTTAAACTTTCTTTCTTAGCATGTCTCTATTGCATATGGTTTGAACATAATTATAGACGTTTTCAAACAAAGATTGTTAATATACTAATTTTGTTGGCTAGAGCATCTTTATTTAGGAACATTAAACTTTCTCAAAAAAATATTTTATTGTGTCATAATTGGAGAATTCCAAATTCTATTTTCTCTTAGATGAATTGTATATGCTTGGGTATGCCCCTAAGCTTTTGTATTCTCTTATTCTTCAATGAATAAACTCACATATTCATAAAAAAAAAAAAAAAACATCAAAGTGGAAGGAGAACTTCTTGGTACGCAAGGCTGAGCCACCTTGATTGAGAAGTTCAACCATTAAAGTTGAGAGGCTCTCTCCTCCCTCATGAAAACTTGTAAAGGGAACGGTTTTGACATCCTTTTGCTGTCAATGCAAGCTAATATCTAAACCCCATGGTCCATGAATACAGATTGACGGAGAACTCTTATCTACCATGAAAATGATGCAATTTAATCCATGGACTACACAGATAGACACTTGTAACGACAACAAAAATACTTGGAAGCCATAGTAGGGAGGTTTAAACTGAAAGCAAGAGGAAGAACCAAGTGGCATGCACCCCTTGACTGCTTAACACATATTATGGGTACTTTGGTTAAAGAAAAGTGGCCTTTGCTTGATCGGGTACCTGTGCCTCTTGGGTGTATACACATATTACACTTACCCATCCAGTTATGCACCATTAAAGTGTCAAATTTGAGACTAAGAGATCCCAAGAAATACCTACTTATCACTAAGTTAAGCACTTATATATATATATATCACTTTATTGAAATATTTTTTAATATTTTCTTCATGTATAAAAATTTTCATCCCCTTTATGAGTTTTTTTTTTTTATATAATTTTTTTTCCAGATAATATCATAATAATCAACAATTTCAGTTAAGAGCAATCAAGCATGCCTAACTCTTTGGAGGGTAGTGCGTATGAACATAAAAGATAAATAGTATATCTAGTGACTTTTGCTTTCATCCCTCTGCACTATTAAGTCTGTAAATGAGGAAAAAAAGAAGTACTAATTGAGATGCAAGGGACGAAAAAAGTTTCTGGTTGGTAATGGCATCCCATCATGTTCATTGGATGCTCCTATGACTTCTCGGCAACGAAATCCTTGATGGATTTCCTTTCCCAGTCAGCAACGTTCTTCACGACTGCAAATAAAAAACACTAACTTGGAAGATGTGGTTTCGCTCGCACTTGGGTCTTTTTTACGTCAGTGAGTAATTTATGCAGAAACCTGACAAAACATGTATGGGAATTCATATACATGCACTTCAGATAAGGCGAGGGAAAACATGTCACAGCCTTCCATAGGTAAGACATCCTAACAACAACGGCTTGGGAAGACATCTGGACGTGATTCTTGAATTGTTCCCCATAGCTATTGACATATGGCCTCACGTCAGACCCTGCCATCATGAATCACGTCCACATGTCTTATAACTGAGTTATAATGTTTATAACAGCTGTGCCTTGTAACATGTTTTACACGAGTAAAAAAGAATAAAATATGTGCCTTGTAACATTTTTCAAGTGGCAACCCCTTTTCCTAGACTAGTTAGTTGCTTGCTAGTTTATTTGAAGGAGCTCAGTTATAAAGTTTATCAATGGGAAATTGGAAAAAAGGAAAACCATCCGTGCGGTTACTACTTACAGTTTTATTTAAATGGTGTGTCGACGTTCCACGAGGAACTCGTTGCAATCAAAGCTATCGCGGGCCAAACACACTACTATAGCGAAAATGTGAAGGAAATAAAATTTTAGAAAATACTAATTCAAAGCCAACTGGAACACGGAAAGTAAAATAAAAAACAAAAAAAAATCCCAAAACATTTGCTCTATAAAACCATGGAGAGGGCGTCTCTACCACAAAGAGAGAGAGGGAGATGGCAAAGAGCAAAGTGCTCATCGTGGAAAGAGGCTGGTCAAGGCAAGTTTAGCACAAGGTCATAAGACATACGTCCTTCATCGACCTGAGATCGGCTTTGACATTGAGAAAGTGCAGATGCTTTTGTCATTCAAGGGAAAGGGAGCTCGTCTGGTGTCGGGATCGTTTAGCGACCACCGGAGCCACCATATTCTCCTGCAACTGAAGGTTGTCGATGAGATAAAAGAGGCTGGTAATGTGAAGGTAACAGACAGTATAAGCAAGTTTTTGTAACATCGAAGCACTTGGTAACCTTTTCATCCTATAAGTATTTTGACATATGCTCTTGATATGTCAACATAATGTGCTCTTCAATCCCATATTCATTTATTTAGTAGCCTTGGGATATAAATAAACTACGTTTTTGAGCGATTTTAAGAAAATCCAGTTCTTGAATTTAGTTGGCTGATATTTCAAGAGCATGTCCAATCTTTTTGAAATTTAAATAACAATCAGTCCTATGAAAGCTTAGTAAGTCGTTTATTAATCTGGATTAATATTTACAATAGATTTTGATTATTTTTACGTTTCACTGCATATTTGAGACAAGTTACCATATGCGCAGAGATTTCTGCCCTCTGAATTTGGGACCGACCCAGAAAGAATGGTGCATGCTTTACATCCTGTAAGAGCGGTTTTTGAGGAAAAAATGGTGGTAAGGATAGCTATCGAGGACGCTCACATACCTTTTACCTATGTTTCGGCAAACTGTACTGCTGGCTACTTCTTGGCTGGTTTGTGTCAGCCCTTAAATCTCCTTCCCTCAATGGATTCTGTGGTTTTGCTGGGAGACGGCAACAAAAAAGGTACTTCCACGACATACTTTTTGCCTTTTAGAGAGGTTATGAAAGCCCAAAAGGGAAGATTTTCTTATAACTTATTTTATTTTAAATACATGCATACACACATGTTAAACTTGTGACTAAGAAGTCTTAGGTAATACTTGCTCCTAATTCAACCTAGTGCTTGTCGACTTTTTTGAAAGACTTATGAGGATTCCTAGAAGGCTTTTTGCATTGTAAAATTCCTTGTCTTATTTTGACAGCAATATTTGTTGATGAAGATGACATAGCCATCAAAACCATAGACGATCCTCGAACTCTTAACAGGACTGTATATATTAGGCCCCCCAAAAACATCTTGTCTCAAAGAGAAGTTGTTGAGATTTGGGAGAAATTAATTGGCAAAGAGTTGCTGAAGTCTTCGAAATCTGGGGAAGAGTTTCTAGCTGCCATGCAAGGTGAGATTGGTACCTCTTCAGTTGTAGGTAATTTATATGAAATGGCCTATAAACTTTGGCAGGAAGGAATGATGAAATGGATTCAAAATGAACATATCGATGGTCTTTGTAAATGGAAATTAAGTTATTTTTTCTTTTTCAAGTTTCTTTCTTCCAAGTTTTCTGATTGAGTGTGCTATTCTTTGCATTTTTACTTAATTTATGCGATAAGGGCAAGAGTATGCGGTGCAAGTTGGATTGGGACTTTACTACTATATTTGTTAGGAGGGATGTGTAGCAAATTTTAATGTTAGTGAAGATGAAAGAGAAGCTTATGAGCTCTATCCAGAGATTAGGTACACCACTGTGGAGGAGTACATGAAGCGTTACTTGTGAATAATTGTTCTGCCATAAAAAATGGGTTGGAAATGAGTAAACTTACATCCCAAAATCATGGACATGATCTTTGTGCAATAAGAAGCTCTCAAAATTATGCATTCAGTGTACAAGATCCTTTTTGGTTAATTAACCTATCATATGTTTAATTACTAATTGATTAAGTCATGTTGATTAATAGATGTTATTCTTTTTCTTGTTATATTTCATGAGTCAAGTATATGTAATGCAACATACATTCGTTACTTTGTAGACAATGAATGTTCAATCACCCCTAAATTATAAACAAATTACTTTTAATGTTTTTTTTTTTCCTTTCACAAGGGACAATATTTTATGTAATGTAAATTATTCTTTGTATCAACTTAATATAAATGAAATTGTATTGTGTTTCTCAACAAAGAGCTAATGATCATAGTCTTAAGGCGATGACATCTCTTTTTGTATTCAAAGTGAACTTTTAATTAAAAAATGAATAACTGCTCTTCTTTAATTAAAAAAAAAGTCATTAATCCTTTTTGACAAAAAGCATCGTTATGAATTGGTGATGATGAATCACTAGTCGTTAATTAAGTACTTATGTATTTGTCTTCAAATTTACTTCAAATTCCGTAGGTAGGAGTTAATATAAATATAAAACATATAGTTGACATCATTTTAAATCAACTGAGTGGATGGTGCAATTGAATTTTTTGAGAATCAAAGAGAACTTGAATACCTAAAATTAGAAAATTAAGAACTAATTAGAATGAGATAAAAAATTTAGAATGGAGTTATAATTATTTTTTCTAAGAAAGAAAAATGAAATGCTTTATGTTTCAATAGTTGATGCCATATAATTTAAAATTAGTTTGCAACTTTAGTTCAACAAGTTAAAACAAAACTACTAGATATGGTGGATAAACAACCCCTAATGACAAGTAGATATTCACGCGTATCCAATTAACTAATACTAGCACCACTAGAATAGTATGGGGCAAATCTTATATGAGTAGACATATTGCATCCCCAGGGTGCAAGATTGAGTAGTACAACCCCGGTATGATAGCTTCTATCCTCTCAACCATGACTAATTCATCCTTTGCCTTTCTTAATGAGAGTCATAATGGTTATGCCACATTAGACAGAGACTATTTTAGCTTAATCATGGTCTTCTCCATTCTTAGCATGTTCATTCCTAACTTTTTCGTCATACTTAAGTCAAAACACCAAACAAAAAGCCACCAAAGACAACTCCCTCTAGGTTTGACTCCATGTCCTATTGTGGGAAATCTACCAAAACTATGGAGAAATAAGCCATCATTCAGATGGATAGCTATTCTAATGGAAGAACCCAACAAAGAAATCGCTTGTATCCGTCTAGGGGACATTCATGTCATCCCGGTGAAATCTTCAAAACTTGCCCAGAAATTCTTGAAAGCATATGATGAAGTGTTTGCATCAAGGCCTATTACAATGGTAGGTGAATACCTTAGTCATGGAATCATGTCATTGATTTTTGCGCCATGGGGTGATCAATGGAAAAAGATAAGAAAGGTGGTGATTTTAGAGATACTTAACTTGACAAAACATTGAAGGCTACTCAATAAAAGGAATGCAGGAGCTAATAATCTTGTTTAGTACATTTATAATCAATGCGAGGATATATCTAATGGAACTCATTTGATTGGTTTAGCCATAGACGTTAGACTTGCCACACACTGATATTGTGGTAATCTCATTTGGAAGTTGTTGCTTAACAAAAGGTACTTTGGCAAAGGAAGCATAGATAGAGGGCCAAGAGTTAAGGAAGTAAAACACATAGAATCACTTTTCAGTATACTTGTTCATTAATTTCCCTTCACAATATCAGGTTACATCTCTAGTGTGGGACTGTTTGACTTAAATTGTCATGAGAAAATTGTGCATGGTGCTATGAAGATCTTTGGCAAATATACAAAGGAAGTCATCAATCAGAGGTTAGGGCATTGGAAAGATGGGAAGAAGATGGAAGCTGAGAATTGGCTTGAAACTTTCAATTTGGCAAAGGATTCAAATGAGAACACAATTCTATTAGTAGAAGAGATCAAAGCTGAAGTCAAAGTGAGATTTAAAAGACTGAAATTAACTGAATTTTGATTTCTTATTAGGAGAAAATATTAACATTTCCATTTGTATTCAACACTTCAAAATTATAAATGATGAAACATCGGTTGATTAAAGGATTGAAGTTACGGGACACGAAAGGTATGGAAAGTCGCGTTTGGCTGCTCTACCACGTTTAATGATAAAAAGGGCTTCCGAATGCACTTGGGACTTATGCCCGTGTGAAGTAGAAAAAATAAACTTTCTACTATTAATAACTTTTCTCTCTTGGTAGCTGAGATAATAAATTCCCCTGTACTAATAACTTATGTCAGATCAGAATTGTGTAACAAACGTTTTTGCTTTAATAAGATCTTTTTTGGTTTAAATGGTAGTCTTGAATTGTGTATGCTACTGCAGTTATAATCAAAGTATAACTATGCTTTTGGAATCCTGGCTGAGTGCGTGGGCAGCTATGGCACCAAAGTTCCGTTCATCAGCTTAGGATACATTTGTCAATAGGAAACATCAAAGTGGAAGGAGAACTTCTTGGTGTTCAAGGTCGAGCCACCTTGATTAAGAAGTTCAACCTTTAAAGTTGAGAGGCTCTCTCCTGCCTCATGAAAACCTGTAAAGGGAACCGTTTCGACATCCTTTTGTTGTCAATGCAAGCTAAGTTCCGTGAAAACAAATTGACGGAGGACTCTCCCACCTCCCATCAGAACGAAGCAATTTAATGCATGGACAACCTAGATAGACACTTGTAATGGAGCCATAGTAGGGAGGTCTAAACTGAAAGCAACAGGATGCACCAAGTGGCATGCATCCTTTGACTACTTAACAAATATTATGGGTACTTCGGTAAAAGAAACGTTGCCTTTGCCTGACCGGGTAACCATGCCTCTTGGGTGTATATTTCACTTTACTTAAATATTTTTTTAATATTCTCTGTATATATTAAAAGTTTCATCTTTTTCATATGTTGTTTTTTGTAAAAACAATATGACACATAATATCATAATAACCAACAATTTTAATTAAGAACAATTAAGTATGCTTAACTCTTTGGAGAGTAATATGTATGAACCTAAAGGATAAATAGTATATCTAATTGCTTTTGCTTTCATCCCTTGCCCTTTTAACTCTGTAAATGAGGAAAAAAAAAAGTACTAATCGAGATGAAAGGGACACAAACTTTGGAAGTTTTTGGTTGGTAGTGGCATCCCCTTATGTTCATCGAATGCTTCTATGACTTCGACAACGTTGTCTTTGATGGATTTCCTGTCCCAGTCATCAACGTTCTTCTCGACTCCGAATTAAAAAACACTAACTTGGAAGAGGTCGGTTTCGTTCGCACTTGGGATTTTTTTACGCCGGTTAATACTTTAGGCAAACGAGCAAGACTTCGGAGACTCGAGCCTCGTTGACTTGCCCCTGAAACCTGCCAAAACATGTTTCGGAATTCACATGCATGCACTTCAGATAAGGTGAGGGAAAACATGTCAAAGACATGTGGATGTGATTTTTAAATTGTTTCACTCACTTTCAAAGAAATATTATTTTAAGTGAGATTTAGATACAATAACTTTTGTAATATTGAAATATGCCCTTATATTTTTGTCTTTTTGTCCTTTTATATTTATTAATACAATTAATCCTTTAAAAAAATTATACATAACTATGTGAATTTATTCATTTAAGAATAATAGAATATAAAGATTTTAGGAATATATTTAATATTACAATTCATCTAAAAAAAAAATTATTATCCAATTAACTCAAAAAACAAAGAGAAAGTAAAATAATGGTAGGCATGTTAAGATAATAGCATACCAACCTTATGTAAGTAGATAGATAACATTTATAGGTCTAATATGAACTGGTAGATCAAACAAACATTAGTACATGGTAGTCTCTTTCCTCTCAAGAGTCTTTAGTATATATTTACCCTTCCTTGACTTTTTTTTTTTTTTTTAATTTGAATCAAAGGTGCCACCCAAAGGCAAGTCTTAGGACCTCAAAGTATCATCATTGTAAAAATAACTACTTTTGAAAAGAACATATTTTATTCTTTTTTACTCTTGTATAATAGTATTGGTAAGTTTAGTACCAATTTTATGACTATGTAGCAATGCTTACAAGGTTACGGATCACTTAACATCCCTTGTTAACCCCAACAACAATTATGTCTTACCCTTACCCTTTGAGTAGAATAGTAGGATAAGAGAACGAAAAAAGAATTACATAGGCTTATGAATCGAAAGTCTAGTATGTCAGCCAAGGGGGCTCCCGACCTACAAGACCAATAGTTTGGATGTTCAACACCTCCCCCTCCATAAGTGTGTGAGTATTTAAAACAAAAAAATATTCTCTATATTATATCTTTATTTTCTCTTTATTTTTATGCAAAGATGTTTCTTAAATGCAAGTAAGAATATCTTACCCTTTGAATAGAAGAGCAAGATGTATAAAAAGATCAAAAGTCCATCTAATTCTTTGCTTTCGTACATGTTACTCTTTTATTCTACAAATATGTGATCCACTTGATATTTTTTTCTTAACTACATACTAATGTCTCTCTTCATCTTTTTTTGTTTGAAATCCAATTCCATATTTTTTCCCTCAAATAGATTGTAAGTGTTGATCTTCTTTTGATCTTTGGTAAATGTATGCCGCTAATTATATAGGTGGTGGCACATAACCTTGTACATGTCCCTTTTGATCCATCTTCGCATTGAGATAACCAGAACTGGAAAGCGTTTAAAGTTTGATATTACCTAATAAGACCATTAACTTCATCATTAGTTGCAAATGCTAGTATTCATCCATAAATAAATAAATTAATGACAGTTGTAAGGATCTTAGACGAAAAAAAATTAAGAAATAATAAATAAAAAACCAGCGCTATCAACTCCACTAAATGAGAAAAGAGGTCAGAATTGAGATGGAGGACAAATAGTCTTGACCGTTTTGGTTGGATAGCGGCATGTGATCATATTCATCCAACAATCCATGACTTGGACAATGCAATCTTTAATAGATATGCTGTCCTGCTTAGTATGATTACCCAAAAAAAAAAAAAAAATCTTCTAAATCTTTTATTTTTAAGCATTCATATATCCAAACTCATACATTCAAGTTTTGGATTTAGGATTGAAAGATTCTAAATAGTATCTTCTCTCAACTGAGTTAAATACTTGTTAACTTAAAAAATATGGATTTCCTTCACACTCGGACTTGGGTCTGGCGGCAGTCTTAAACTTATAAGGTCCTAGACTTGAATTTCCTTTGTAGGAGTAGCTGGCAATGTTGTTCATTTGGATCTCTTTTAAAACCATAATGTCTCAAAGCTATGACAAGGATAATGTAACGAGCGGGAGGGGCGTTACTTGCTCTTCCGGCCAGTGAGCTGTTCTCGTCCTTGATGGGCAGTATTTTGATTAATTGGGGCGGACTTTGGATTTATTGGAATCATAAATTCTTATCAAATCGAACAGTTCGTGAGGAAAGGGACAAGAAGACGAAGAAGACGAAGAAGACAAAGAAGACGAAGACAAAGACGAAGGCTCACATCATGATGACATCATCAATAACGTCACTGATGACATTAGTCCTTTAATTAAAACCTAAAAAAATACTAAACTTAAGCAACGAGAATACAGCGACAGTCAAAAGTTAAAAGTTAAGCAGCCGACGAAGACTTTGGAAACTCAACTGTTGTCGTGCCGGGTGCTGGAGCCTTAGGGCAAAGGAACGTGTGTGAGTGAGAAAAAAGTTCAGTCTTTAATATACTTAACTTTTTCAAAATTTCTTTTTATTTAAGGCCAGTGGCCTTTCAAGGATAAAAGTAACTTTCTTGATACTTATTCAAAGAGTTAAAAAATATCAAATGAATCACATATTAATAAAATAAGGAGGTAGGATGCATGAACTTAAAAATTTGGATCGACTTGTGAATCAAAGATACTTGTTAAGGACAAGTTGATAAAATAAAAAGGTTGACACATTTGTCACACTCATGTCTACTATATTTCAAATAAAGTACATTGACGAGATGTATAACAGAGCAAGAAATATGAGTGAAGAAAAGTTTTTTTTCTTCTTTAAGTCTAGCCTTTGGTACGTATTTTATTTTATTTAATGCAAGTTTCCTTCCAAAGATACCTCTCTTGGTACTCGTCCAAAGAGTAAAAAAATATCAAGTAGATTATTTTCTAATTCATTGTTTTCTCCCTTAATTATCTTCTGAGGTGGCAAACCCATAAGCCCCTCTTGTTTCTATCTTCCTTTAAACAAGAACAAATGGAAAAGTATTCAATGTTTAATACTACCTGATAATGCAATGACCATTTCATCATATCAGCATAAAAATGCTAGTCTTAAGGCATTTTGTATTAGTAAAACGAGAAAAAAAATAAGACCCACTATTATTACTTCACAAATGAGGGGGAAAAAAAAAAAGAAAAGAAGAAGACCTGAGCAAAGATAAAGACAACAGTGGCATCTGGTGATCCTCTTCCTTGTAACGATGTTCAATTCATCTTTGTTCTTTCTTACCAATGGCTTTGAGAGTTATGTTACATTAGTCAATTAATAGACCTTGAACCTAAAATCACCAACGAAGTTTTTGAGCATTGAATGGAGATCAAGTTTGGATTTTATATTGGCAAACTAATCCATCTAGGAAAACAAAGTATTGTGTATGAATATTGAAATGGGATGATGCTAGTATGCTTGTAACATCCTTTTACAGAAGTCCCTTTATTTAGTGACTTGTAATTTATAAACAAATTTAAAGTTAGAAGGCTTCTTCACTAAAGTTAAAAATTTATACTCAAGAGGTGTTTACGTACACGATAAGACTACCATAATTTAAGATAATTATTATCCTCTTTTGTTAGGTAAAAAGGGAAGGGGTAAGGTAAATCCACTAGAGCTATCAAGAATCAATGAAAGGTAACTATTGTTATTGTATATCAAGATACACTTTTTCATTTGTTGTCACAAGTGATAAGGGTTCACAAGAAGAAAAACAAAGATAACTTTTTCATGTAACAACCATTATATCTTATTTTAGCTTTAGGATAACCACTTCTAGAAGGTGAAGGTTAGGTGGGTTCACAAGAAAAAAACAAAGATAACTTTTTCATGTAACAACTTTTATATCTTATTTTAGCTTTAGGATAATCACTTCTAGAAGGTGAAGATTAGGTGGGTTCATAAGAAAAAAACAAAGATAACTTTTTCATGTAACAACTATTATATCTTATTTTAGCTTTAGGCTAATCACTTCTAGAAGGTGAAGGTTAGGTGGGTTCACAAGAAAAAAACAAAAATAACTTTTTCATGTAACAAATATTATATCTTATTTTAGCTTTAGGATAATCACTTCTAGAAGGTAAAGGTTAAGTGTATGACCAAAGTTTTATATCAAAAATGTGATCCTTTATGGTAAAGTTTAAATAAAAGAAATATCGATTAAACTCTTGAGCTACTTTTGAGCCTTCTAACTTGGTATCAAAGATAGATTAAATTTACTATGTCTCGTGTGACCTTGAGCTTAATAATATTTGGTGTGCTGAAGAGTGTGTGCAAGATGAGGGTTCCACACAAAAAAAAAAAGATCCTTAAAGTGAAGTTTAAAAGAAAGAAAAACCCTCTAACTCTTAAGATAGCTTTTGGGTTGGCCTTTGAGCCTTCTAACTAAGGTTATATTTCACAACAAGTAAATGAAAGTGGATTGGGGGTTGTCATATGTTTTAGTTGGGATATTTTGAGAGAGTGCCTTGATATCTTGTTTATTCTTGATGTAAGAGTTTAATAACTTAACCAAAGCATAATATAACTTAATTCTTGGTAAGAGTTTAAGACAGTAATATAACCACTAAAAGCATATACGGTTTTTAAAATTTTTGGAATAGGTATCAAGCAGATTATATTGCTTTGGTTCAAGAGCTCTTTAGACTATGCGTGGTCCACTTTTTTATTTTTATTTATGTTCGTGAGGGCTCAGGTCACCAGCCTACGAATGAATTAATCATTATCTGCTTCAACAATGATTTAATCATGTCCATGCGTTACAGGTCCACGCATAGTCTACAAAGCGCTTAAACCAAAGCAATATAATAAGGTTCACGAGTTAGCCGTCAGAAAAAAACTATTCCAACTCCGACAATGTTGCCCAGCATATAGTTGTCACATGGCGAGTTTTCCATGGCATACTATGTATGTTATTCAATAGTTTCTCTCCAACAAAAGTTAATCAATATGGTCAGCTAATTATTGCAGTTGGATAACATATAGTATGAAAACAAGCAGATTCTATTTACACGTGCAAGTAGACAGACCGTAGTCTATCATCTTACCATACAAACAAGATAATACATTACACATTTTTCCTAATCCCAATCAAGGTCGACTATGTTTGCCAAAGAATCCACTGTCTGATTGAATGTGTCCAGATGTAAATGCTGTAGTACCAAGAAAATTGGAAGAGCTTGACGCACATAACCATCAAAATAAAACAAAAGAAGTTGAAATCCGACAAAAACTAAGCAAGGAAGACGAGGACTTAAAGCAGCGTAGCTAAAAACGCGTTGCGTATTCTCGGATCTAGAGTAGGGTCATCGTAAGGGAGCCTAGGATTTATTTTTGTCCATATGAACCCACGTGCTACTTCTTTTTTCCTTTTTTATTTTTTTAACGTGTCGTCCATGTGCTGCTTAGTTATTCAAACTCATTATGGAAAGATAATATTTAATTCACATCTTTCACGTTCAGAGACTTTATAAATGGGATCTAGCTCCCAAGCTACGAATGTAGATAAATATTAGAAGCCCATATACGTCTCCCACTAGTCCCTTCCCAAATTCTAGCTTTTTCTCAAACATCCTTCAAAATTTGAAGCATAGTAAACTAAATATGGACGCAGCAGCAGAGGGAGAGTTTGTTGTGAGCGTAAGCAAGAGGGAGGTGGTGGCAGCAGTGCTGCCGTTTCAAGAGCATTGGCTGCCACTCTCCAACCTAGACTTGCTTCTTCCCCCGGTGGACGTTGGCGTGTTTTTCTGTTACAATAATCCCACCTCCGCGCACGGCCTGACGTTTGGAGCCATGGTTGGGGTTCTAAAGAAGGCCTTGGCCCAAGCTTTGGTGTCCTATTATGCATTTGCCGGTGAGGTGATTCAGAACTCTGCCGGTGAACCTGAGCTTCTCTGTAACAACCACGGGGTAGACTTTATTGAAGCTTTTGCGGAGGTAGACTTGAAAGACCTCAACCTGTATAACCCTGATGAGACCATCGAAGGCAAACTTGCGCCGAAGAAGAAGCGGGGTGTACTCTGCGTCCAGGCTACAGAGCTCAAATGTGGAGGGCTGGTGGTGGCTTGAACGTTTGACCACCGAATTGCGGACGCCTACTCTGCCAATATGTTTCTTGTCTCGTGGGCCGAGATGGCTCAGGCAAAACCAATCTCTACTCTGCCATCTTTCCGCCGATCTTTACTCAACCCTCGATGCCCTGGCTCGATTGATCCCTCCTTGGACGATATGTACGTTCCGGTGACCGAACTGCCACCTTCCAAGGAACCACAACCTGATTCTGATTATCCCATAAGCCGGATGTACTACGTTGCAGCGGACCAACTCAGCCGGCTTCAGTCACTAGCCAGTACCAACGGGTGCCGACGGACCAAACTAGAGTCTTTCAGTGCGCTCTTGTGGAAGATGATTGCTAAGTGGGCTAAGATCAATAACTTGTGCCGAAAGCTAGCGAAGATGGGCGTCGTGGTTGACGGAAGGGTAAGGTTAGGTGATGGAGACGAAGATAAAGCTTCAATCATGGGTTCTTACTTTGGAAATGTGCTATCTATACCCTACGGTGCTAAGCAAGTGGATGAGCTTGTTGTAATGCCTTTGGCCTGGTTAGCAGATAGAGTTCACGAGTTCTTGGAAAGTGCAGTGACAAAGGAGCATTTCTTGGGGCTGATAGACTGGGTGGAGGCTCATCGTCCGGTGCCAAGTTTGGCAAAGGTATATTGCAGCGGGACTGAAGATGGACCGGCCTTTGTGGTCTCATCCGGGCAAAGGTTCCCAGTGTCTAAGGTGGATTTCGGATGGGGTGCGCCGGCTTTTGGGTCATACCATTTTCCATGGGGAGGCGACGCCGGGTATGTGATGCCGATGCCAAGCCCGTTGGGGAACGGTGACTGGGTGGTGTACTTGCACCTTTTGAAAGGGCAGGTGGAGTTCATAGAGACCGAGGCTGCCCATATCTTTAAACCCTTAACTTGCAGCTATCTCGAACTAGACTAGAACAGTTTAGTATTCTGTAAATGTTGTATTTTTCTATGTGTCTTTGGAGTTGTATCCAAGCTAGACGTCCATCATCCTTTGTTCTATCAATCCCTTGCGAATGTACCGATTCTCTCCACCTTTACAGTGTTATTTCACTCTTATTATGGTTTTCAACTTAACCTTTTTCCTTGTCAAAAAAAAAGGGAAAAAAAAGAAGAAAAATTCAAGTATGGATGTTCAATTTTGAGTTATTAAGTATGAGTTGATCCTTGTTTATGGTAGGGTTTCCCCATTTATTTCTCAAGCTAACTTCTAAGTAACAATAAACTTCTTTACTTGATATTAAAATCCAGTTATTCTTTATCACTTGTATCAATATTGGTAAATCCAAAGTTACATAAAAAATGATATCACATGATGGTTTGGATTAGACCATTGAGATGATGTACATCTTATAAATGTGGATGTCCAGTTATTATTGTAACAATGCTAAGGTGTAAATTAAAGTTCTTTATTATTGTTGGGTTTCTCCCACCACTTCTAAAGCTAACTTTTGAGGAAAGAATGAACTTATTATATAGTATTAAAGTTCATGTTCTCCCTTGATACTCCCATGTTAGTAAGGCATAAGTTGGAGTTCTTGATTATAGCTTTTGGGGTGAGATTGAATTTCTTTATATGACATTAGTGTTCAATTTTTTGATACAAATTCAAGTTTTTCCTCAATACCCATATGAATATGAGTAAACATATAGTTCATGCAAAAACAGTTATTGTACAATGTCCAAGGTTAGACAATTGCAATGAGAAGGCATGTAATTAGTGTAAATATTCAATTTTACATTGCTAATTTGTGAGTTAAAAGTTTTTTTTTATCCGGCTTTGAGGTGTTCATGACGTTCTTTGCGGGAAAATGTAACAAATAACCTCACTCCACCGGTAAATCCCGTTTGTTTACTCTTTGTTGATAGCTAATCTAGATGTCTGATAATGCAAATATTTACAGTCAAATTGTTGGCCGTAGTGATCAACTTGAACGACATTAAATGCCGAATGGATCTATAAGATTGGTAAGCGTGGTTAAGGAGACTGGGCTCTTTAAAAAAGAAGGAAAAAGGAAAAAAAAATGTATTGGAGTTCATTCTTGCCAAACAAGAACAATAATAAAAAAAATCAGAAACGTAAAAGATTAAAAAACTTAAAATTTAATCTAAAACTTGATGGCTTCTATGTCCTTGCCGCATGTTGGCTTGTGGCTTCTGGGGAATTTCTCTGCAACTACCATGTTGTAGGGGTCTCGAACACGGATTTGACTCCTGGGAGGCCACTGGATTTGAAAGCCAACGTCAGATGTTGCACCTTTACTTAATCATGCAACTGGCTCAACCTTGGATGTCGTAAACTACTAGATAATAGATTGCATGAGGATAATGTTTTCCGTGCATCACGTTCAGTCTTTTAAGAAATGCAACGCGCTTTCAATATTTTTAAAATGCATCACTTTTGCGATACCGTCGGAACAAACCAAAAGAAATCAGAAGCCCGAAAAGCTAAACAAATAAACAACTACCGAATACCAATTGTCTGTTGCCACTAGTTTTTATTTTAGTGCGGCGGTTGACTAAATGTTATTAGAACTTCTTGGTGATATCAGATACAATTTCTTGGTACGATGTTCGTTGCTGCTGTAACTGGATTTTTTGTTTTTTTGTTTTCACTGGCTGTCAATGTAAATTACCTTTATTTTTACAAGCATCTTTCCATACCCTAAGCTAAGGAGATTGAAATTAAATTAAGTTGATAAGTTAAAACAATATCTGGCAACAATACCATTTAGTTTCCTACTACTTGTCACAAAGGGAAAAAGAAGAAAAGCATAGCTTTGGGAAATTCTATATATTACATTTTTAAGAAAAACTGTACAAGACTTATCTTTTTATATTGTAAAGACTAACCAATGTGAAAATTATACAGGCAAATAATAAAGATATTTCTTTACTATATACATAAACAATTTCCCAGAAGGACCTATGCCATATGGAAAGAATACATGGCCATATTAGGAAAGCATAATAATGAATATATTTTTGAATCTCCAACACTACCCTCTATTACCACTATGCTTCAGTGGCACTCTTTCGCTCATCATCAAGAAATGGTAGAAAACGTTCTCTTCAACATTTCCAGGAGAATCATTAATAGTTTGAGCGCCCCAGTGATTACCAAAGAAATCACACAGTTTTGGGTTGCCAAAACTGGGCTTAAAAATGTCAAAGATACGGTTTTTAGCAGTCAAAGTGGCGCTTCTACATGCGGAGAAACAACGGGCTTCCAATGCTGCACTCGATCTTTGGCTTGAAAGGCTAAACCATGTCCTGTATGATGCGGATGCCCTCCTGGATGTTGCTTCCACTAAAGGTCTACGACAAGAAATGACGAACCAAAATAAAAGGCAAAAATGATACACGTATTCTTTTCCAAATCTAACCAGCTTGCCTTTCATCGTAAACTGGGCCATAAGATAAGGCAATTAGTGAGTGATTAGATACCAAAACAGCCGATATCAAAAACTTCTAATTTGAGGAGAGCCTTGTAGAGACACCAAGCAAGATATGGGAGGGATAACAATTACTCTTTGTGTGATGTGTACATTTATTGGGACATGTGTGACAAAAGTCGTTTGAGAAGAAATCTGCTACCATAAAGCTTATGGATGATGGGGATTGATGGACATGAATACTTGAAAATATGCAACAATTGGTAAACTTCTTTAATTCCTAGTGAACAACTATTCAAGTTTTTTATAGGCTAGATAGATGTTCTCAATAAGATTCAAAGGAATAAATGTTTAAAAAGTTAAGATGAAAGGATGATTAGCTTAGAGTTGGAGAAGAATCTTACAAGTAAGAAATAAACTCTCACAATTTATCACTAATTCAAAGTATAGCATTGTTAGAAGCTAGTTAGAGTTGAAAGAGAGTATATAAGAAGTTAAGTGAGCAAGACAAGTATAGAAATGTGGCACTTATCAAAGGAAACAAAGTAATTTCCATGAAATAACTTAGTGGACCAACAATACAACATATATCAACAACAAGAAGAATTAAAGAAACATTTATTTTTGAATTGCAAGTTCACTATATCCATATAGAGGATAATGCAAACTATGAATAGGCCATCAAGTTGGATTAAACAATAAAATGTCATTTTAAATGAGATATGAAAGCTTTTGCCCTCTATTTTTCAAAGATGTAATAAGTTTTGTAATACTTGGATATATTCTTGTGCTTCTATATTTTAATTTTTGTTAATATAATATACCTTTTCATAAAAAAAAAAATGAAAGAAAGAAGTGAACTAGATGATCAAAGATATGACAAGCAAGAATTTTGTTGCAATCTTGTTGAGTGTGTCTTTTAAAGTTCTAATCTACCATGTTTGGAATGAAAAAAATTGAAAAAGATTTAGTGGTCAAAGTTTTGAAAGTACAACCATTCTTATAAGATCAAGAAAGATGTGATAGGTAATATCTTATCAAGTACAAAGATAAGATCTATAAATTATAATAAACATTTGCAGCAGTTCTAAAATTATCCAAAGGCCATTTTTGAACCTAAGTAATAGTTGTTTGGTTTGAACCAGTTGAAATATAATTTTTTGATATATATATATATATATACATGACAATTCATTTGAAAAAGGAGAGACATTATTAGCTGGAAAATAACAAGAAGGCAATTATCCAAAGTTTATTAGATATCAACATTGAAAGGAATGTTTTAGTTCTTCCAATTGTTCAAATCAGTGGATTAGGAAAGATTATATTTGTTCAACTTTTTTTTTAAATAAATATGTGAGTTTATTCATCGAAGAATAAGAGAATATAAAAGCTTAGGAGCATACTTCAGCATTAGAATTTATCTAAGAGAAAATTAAATTTGTAATTCTTCAATTATGGTACAATAAAATATTTACCTAAAAGTGTTTAATATTTTTAAATAGTGATGTTCTTCTATGTATTACTTTTTTATTATTTCAACAGTCTTATATTGAGAGCATCTATGATTTTGTTTAAACTAAATATAATAGGTGCAATTTAAGAAAAGAAGCTTAAGAACTTCACAGCCAAAGCTTTAGGAGGTATTCATGTTTGGCATATGCTTGCAGTGACCGAAATCTTTGGAGATGATTCCGCACTGCAATTCGGCGGAGGAACTTTATGGCATCCCTGGGGAAATGCACCCGGTGCTGTAGCTAATCGAGTAGCTGTAGAAGCATGTGTACTAGCTCGTAATGAGGGTCGTGATCTTGCTCGTGAGGGTAATGGAACCATTCGTGAGGCTGCTAAATGGAGTCCTGAGTTAGCTGCTGCTTGTGAAGCATGGAAGGAAATCAAATTTGAATTCCCAGCAATGGATACTTTGTATTGTGAGTTGAATATTAATTAAATGAATAAAGAGATTAAATCAAGAAAAAAAATAAAAAATTCAAAGAGAATGGTTTAAAAAAAAGAAAGAAATGGAAGAACAAAAGTAAAGGTTATATGGATTCACAAAAATGATTTGAATAGAAACTAAAAAAGAAATATCGAAGTAGTTCTGACGATTGAATAATATAATATTATTACTTCAATTCAGAGTTCTTAGGATGGGATAATTAAGTCATAATTTCTTGGTTTATTGTATCATTAACTATTTACTTATTTTGGTGTGAGGAACTTATCATGAATCCATTGATTTCTGCCGCTTCCGTTATTGCTGCTGGGTTGGCCGTTGGTCTTGCTTCTATTGGGCCTGGGGTTGGTCAAGGTACTGCTGCGGGCCAAGCTGTAGAAGGGATCGCGAGACAGCCCGAGGCGGAAGGAAAAATACGAGGTACTTTATTGCTTAGCCTGGCTTTTATGGAAGCTTTAACAATTTATGGACTAGTTGTAGCCTTAGCGCTTTTATTTGCGAATCCCTTTGCTCAACTTATATTCAACAACTGGAGAGAAAAAAATAAAAAAAGATTCAGCAATAAAAATCTAGACTGCTTAACCATTATTGTCAAAATTAAGAAGGACGTGAAAAGAAATATTTTATTTACCAAAGGAGTTAAGCTTATAAATTGTAATAAATTCTTATAAAAGCTTTGAAATTTGTCAAATGCAATGTTTGAGCCTAAATGATGATATTTTGTAACTGAATAATCTTGTAATTTTTACAGTGATATATATTTTTGACTTTTCACCAAAAAAAAGAAAAAGAAAAACTTATATTCAACAACGAGAAAATTGAAGAACATTTAGGGTTAAAATTGCGGGGGAGTGTTTCGATCCATTTGATATGAAAATTATTGTTGAAAATAAAATCTTAGAATCGGCAATAAAGAAGAAATTAAAAACTTTTCCAGTGACTATATTAGCAGAAAAGAATAATTTCCTATATTGGATGATTTGTGGAACAATGATCCCGAAAAATGTTTTCAATTGAAGAAGCTATTGATGGATGGTATTGTACGTAGTAGAATATTGGTAATTATGCAAAGTGAGAAGGTAGGAAGGGTTACCATATAGTTGAACCATATATTTTAAAAGATTTAGGAGAAAAAGGTCTTGGAATTTAGTAAACAAGATGGCTTTCAAGAATGGAGAAGACAAGGAAAGTTTAACTCATGAGTTAGTGAGATATTTTTTGCATTTAGACTCTCATCAAAGATTATATTTTTTTAATGTGAAACTCATCTCTAACATTCTCCCACACATTGAATAAACCTTTGACTCAAGTTGAAATCAGCTCTTCCTTTGAACGCATTCCTAATTCACCACCTTCTTTATCTTTCTCTAAGAATATAAATGGCATGGACACTGTAATTCTTTCTTCTCTAGGTTGCCTCGGAAAACAAGTTAAACTTTTACACAAGTTTATAACATGTGGTTTATGCATAAACATGAGAAAAATGAAACCTAATCAAACATTAGAAAATGTGTAATGGATTAGAAAGAACATCTGCCTTATACCAAAGGATAATTTTAGAGTCTATGGCAAATGTGTCTTATGAAATGCAAGTCATTAGACTTTAACTCTTTTCGTCTTGGAACTATTCATCAACTCATAAAGAAATTTTAAACTAAGATATTGCTAATATATGATAATTATTATTTTGATACCTTTTATCATTCCAAATATAGGAACAAGTTTATAAGTAATGAAATAATGAGGGAGAACCTTTTTTTTTTTTAAATATAAAATTTTTCAAGAAAAATGTCATTTTAAGTAAGATTTGGTAGCTTTGAACCTATATTTTTTTTATTTATAATTTTTTGTAACTCTTTGAATGCTAGGGTTTGCCCTTATGTTTTTGTACACTACTTTTTCTTAAAGCAAACTTACATTTTAGGCAAAAAAAAAAAAAAAAAAAGAAAGAAACAAAATCCTACAACCATAGTTCCCACAAGCGCCTAAATTTCATATTCTAATATGTACTATAATAATATGTTATGAAATGTTTAATTTTATACCTTAATACCATTCATTAAAAAAAGAGAAAATCTAAATATATAAAGAAGATATCAACCTAAAATATTAGCATTATGAAACAATCACAAGTCATAACCAAAGGTAGTAGCCACAATCACAATTAATGGAGAGCAATCTCTACTGGAAGTGTAAAAGTTATTGGGAACTAGTTCATTTACGCATCACACTTTCACTTAACCAAAGGTAGGGAAAGCAATTTTCCTCGTAATATTTTGACAATCATAATTGCTTTCAAGCAAGTGGTCACAAAACTCTACAGCATAGGTTGCAGAAGCCTAGGTAACATTTGTATTCTATTGACACGAGCTAAATTAGTTGTTTTCTAAAAAATAATATAAGAGGTTAATAAATTGCTCGTCAATCGTAATTAAATTTCTTGAAAATTGAGTTATCAAAATTTTCAACTCAGCCATAAGGATTTGATTTTTTTTTTTAAAGCAAAATTAATATATCCTGTAAAAAAAAGTTGTAATGAAAAAGATAATAAAAGAAATTAGTTTGTGCAATATAATGGAAAGTATTTTGATGAAGTTGTGAATATTGGTTGTCGTGTCTCGTCTTTCGTGGAGTTCGTATGGAGCTGAAACAAGAGAGTTCAAGTTAATCAACAACTTTGAGCTCCGGATTCCACAGCCTGCTTGAACCAAGCCCATTAGAAGGGCTTGATTAGTACAGCCTTTTAAATAAAGCGAAAAAAGTTGAAGTCTGATGATAACTAAAGAAACAAGACGAAGATTTAGAGCAACTAGCTGACAACGTTGAGCTTTGGATTTAGTCTATTCTTGTCGAAAGTTGAGCTTTGGATTTATTATTGTCCAACTTACATTTTACAAAGAGATATAATTTCTGATATATTTTTCTATGTGCTGCTTAAATATAGGACTTATTTGTTAGCCCTATGTTGCTTTCGGACCAAGGACTTACAAACAATTCAGCCGGCAATGCTTTCGTGGCTGTGTCATCTTGTATTTGGTTATTATATGGTAAGCTTTGGTTCCTTTAAACGACATTAGGTAGCATACCACTGTCAATGATAATAATCAATTACTTTGATTCCGGGAAGATAAAGTCTACCATTAAGATAATATATTTTATTTGATTAAAATCATGGACCACCATCATTTTTATTAAAATATGAACTAAGATTAAGATAACAGTAATGTCAATTTCAACTACTAATCGGTTATGACTAATTTATTTGTTTCACAACATGACCTAAGATCAAGATAATGAGCTAATTGATGTAACTGAGTAAGATCATGTTGTTGTCCGTCCATTAATGATAATTGTTTTTATGTTAATATAAATGAAGTGAGCCTGAGGTAATCAACTAATAATTGCAATCAAAAATATCACCTGCACGGTGTTACAAGTTGATTATGATCGCTTTGTTTATGGTAAAAATATAGACTAGGACTGAAAAAAAAAAATGCAGTTAATTACGGCACTTGGACAGCAGCACGCCGTATTACCATGTGAACCCAAATAGGTCATAGTTGTTCCGTTCACACGATCAAGATGATAGACCTTGAACTTGTCTTTTCTAGCTGTATGAAAATTGATAAGCAAATAAGAGTGTAGATTTTGCCCATGAATATTGTTATATTGGATTCTATCTTTTTTTTTTTTTTGTGGAAAGATAATTTGTATTAATAAATATTAAAAGTATAGAAGTATAGGGACATACTCCAACATTACAGTAATTACCATATCTATAAACAGATGAAAGTTAGAAGGCTCCAAATCTAGTATATTGGATTCTAATTTTTCATTTTTATCCATCTTTGTTCTTTAAATGGGTTGCACCTATGGAAATTTCATAAATTCTTTAAAATTGCATAAACAACCAAACCTTGATATGAGATACATAAGGTAGGGCATTTAACATGACTCCTTTAAGCATAAACCCAAAAAAAAGGTGCAAAACATTACAAATAAATTGGTTGAGTACTAGCTTAGGGGCATAGTTTAGTACACAACAGACAAATAAATAAAACATGAAAGAAAACTAGACCACATAATCATTCTTAAGTGGTCTATAATGCTCCAAATCTAATTTGTCTTCCTAAGAAATTTTTTGGCATTTGCTTGGTAAAGAACCAATTGTTGAAAATACTTGTAACCCTAATATGTAATGGCCAAAACTTGCCAATCCATCTTTCAACTCTAATAATGTTGACGCTTAAAAGAATCCATGAGTCATATATGCATATCAATTTGTAGCATTCTTTATTGTGCATGAGCTTTCTTGCATAAATATTCATTATCCATATCTTTCTTAAAAGTTATGTTTACTAAAAGGAAGCATTTTGATTAGTGTGATATATAAGAATTAAGAGAAAAATTTGTGATATATAATAACTTAGAGAAAAAGAAAACTTATCTATCTGATTTGAAGTATTATATTTTTACTTTTCCTGTTACATAATACGACCTTAGAAATATGTAATATTTTTTTTGAATATTTTACTAATTTTCTTCTCAATCCTAAAATGTAAATGCTGTAGAACCAGGACATTTGGAAGGGCTTGATGCGCATAACCGTCAAAATCAAGCAAAAGAAGTTGAAGTCCTAAAAAACAACCAAACTAGGAAGACGAGGACTTGAAGTAACGCGTTCTTTGCTAGTATTTAACTTATGTACCTTTCTTGTTCAGAGACCTTATAAAAGGAATCTGGCTCCCTGTAGGATAAATGTTAGAGGCCCATATACAACTCCCACTAGGAGCTTCCCTAACGCTAATTTTCTGTCAAGCATCCTTCAAAAACTGAAGCTTAATAAACTAAACATGGATGCAGCAGCAGAGGGAGGGTTCGTTGTGAGCATGAGCAAGAGGGAGGTAGTGACAGCAAAACTGCCGCTTCAAGAGCATTGGCTGCCACTCTCCAACCTAGACTTGCTTCTTCCCCCGGTGGACGTGGGTGTATTTTTCTGTTACAAGAATGCAACCTCTGGGCACGACCGTGCGTTTGATGCCATGGTCGAGGTTCTGAAGAAGGCCTTGGCGCAAGCTTTGGTGTCCTACTACGTGTTTTCCGGTGAGGTGGTTCAAAACTCTACCGGAGAACCTCAACTTCACTGTAACAACCGCGGCGTAGACTTTGTGGAAGCTTTTGCGGAGTAGACTTGAAAGACCTCAACCTGTATAACCTTGATGAGACCATTGGAAGCAAGCTTCTGCCGAAGAAGAAGTGAGGTGTACTCTGCGTCCAGGCTACCGAGCTCAGATGTGGAGGGTTGGTGGTGGCTTGCGCATTTGACCACCGAATTGCGGACGCCTACTCGGCCAACATATTTCTTGTCTCATGGGCCGAGATTGCACAGTCTAAACCAATCTCCACTCTGCCATGTTTTCGTTGATCTTTACTCAACCCTCGATGCCCTGGCTCTATTGATCCCTCCTTGTACGAAATGTACGTTCCGGTGACCGAACTGCCACCTCCCAAGGCACCAGAACCTGATTCCGATTATCTCATAAGCCGGTTGTACTACATTACCGTGGACCAACTCAGCCGGCTTCAGTCACTAGTCAGTACCAACGGGTGCCGACGGACCAAACTGGAGTCTTTCAGCGCGATTTTGTGGAAGATGATTGCAAAATGGGCTAAGATCAATAACGTGAGCAGAAAGATATACAAGATGGGCCTCGTGGTCGACGGTAGGACAAGGTTAAGCGATGGAGATGAAGAAAAAGCTTTAATCATGGATTCTTACTTTGGAAATGTGATATCCATACCCTACGGTGCCAAGCAAGTGGATGAGCTTGTTGAATTGCCTTTGGCATGAGTAGCAGATGGAGGTCATGAATTCATGGAAATTGCAGTGACAAAGGAGCATTTCTTGGGGCTGATAGACTGGGTGGAGGCTCATCGTCCTGTGCCAGGTTTGTCAAAGGTATATTGCAGCAGGCCTGAAGATGGACCGGCCTTTGTGGTCTCATCTGGGCAAAGGTTCCCAGTGTCTAAGGTGGATTTTGGGTGGGGTGCACCGGCTTTTGGGTCGTACCGTCTTCCAGGGGGAGGGGACGTCGGATATGTGATGCCGATGCCAACCCCGTTCGGGAATGGTGACAGGGTGGTGTACTTGCAACTATTGAAAGGGCAGGTGGAGTTGATAGAGACCGAGGCTGGGCATATCTTTAAACCCTTAACTTGCAGTCATCTCCGAGTAGACTAGAATAAATCAGCATTATGTTTCTACTTCTCTTTGGAGTCACATCCACACTAGATGTCAATCACCCTTTGTTTTATCGTGTTCCCATATAAAGAAAAAAGTTATCAATATGGATTTTCAATTTCACAATGCTAAAGCGTGAGTAGGACTTGTTGACTACAGTAAACTCTCTTCGTTTACTTGTTGAGCTATTTTTTAAAATAAAAATAAATATTTTTACATGATATCATAGTCCAAGCACTCACTTAACAACCCTATAGACATGGGTTAATAGGTGAATTCACTTTTGTTACTCTTTGTTGATAGCTCTTATACTTGTCTGGTAATGCAAATATTTTTGGTCAAACTGTTGGCCGCCGACATCAAATTCGGAATGAATATATAAGATTGGTAGGTATTGTTAAGAAGAGTGGATGCGCAAAAGAACGAAAACATGTTGGGTGTCCACTCCGGCCAAACAAGAACAATAATAGTACAAACAATTAGAAAAATAAAATTTAATTGAAAAACTAATTTATGAGCTAGAGAAATATTTTTTTTATTTACATTGTATCTTTCTGATGTGTAACTTTTGTATTCATTATTATTCACACTAAGGATATGCTAACTTAAAAGTTGAACAATATTGAACAAGATAAAATAGGATCTCGCTTGTGTATCAAGCATATTTAAATAATATGATAACAACATATACAAAGAATATTCCTATAAAGATATTATTCTAGGTAAATTATCACCTAACCTAAGAATCTTGTTATAATTAACACCTTTTAATTAACACTTTCCTTCGAGTTAAAAATTTTAATAAGTTAAATGCTCAAAATGTGAAGAAAAGATGTTAATGATGTTTATTATGGAAACTTTGATAAACAAGTTTGCATGCTTGATTGAAATATAACACATGGCAATGATTTATTATTGTAGCTTCTCTCGAATAATAAAATGAATAACCTGATTTGTCTTATTTCGAACCCTTTCTCTTTGCGTCAGAAAACGACCACCTTTTTGTCCGCTCTCTTCCCAGTATCTCCCTAGTGCTTTTACTACTTTGCCCCGCCTTCGCTGCACCGTCCCCACGCGTCAAGATGGGTTCGTGATCATGACGCATAGGCTTTATCGTACTTTGCTAAAAGTCATCCCCCACAAAGGAGAAGATTTTCTCGTCCCCTGCCGACACTATCAAAAGTCCGTAAACATGCAGGCTTAAAATCAATGTTATGATCACCTAATAGGCCTGTTGGAGTAACAGATGCTGGGATTGAAAAGAATTCCAGAAGCTGATATGGTCTAAGTTTTGACAATGGAATTCTAGAACCACCACTAGGCCATTCCAACAATCAACAATGAAAGAAGCTCTACACTTCAACTCGCCTTGGAAATAAACGGGCTAAAGTGAATCTGTATCTATGATTACAAGGGCACTTATAATGTATGGGCTTAACATTGGAAGCCAGTTTTGCGTGGTATTCGACTTTTGTCTTTTTCTACCCCCTCATCTTGTTATGTTGATAGTTTGAGAAAATTGTCAAAGCCTACATAAGCATATGCTTGTAAGTGGGTGAGGAACCCATACGGCATGTATTTATGTCGCCTCATACTCTTGATTGATTTTGTTTCCTTGATCTTGTTATGGCAATACGGCTTCATTTTTGGAGTTTCCCAAAAAAATTGGTTCTTGAATTATTTTGCAAAGAAGACCTTAAGAATATAGTTTTTATCTATCTAATAATAGATGTTTCTATGAAATATTGTTTGTGCGTTTTGATCCATATAAGGATGTTTTTGGGTTTCAACATGTGTTTAAATTACTTCAAATCTCCCAATTAAAATAAAAGTTAGCGAATTGAACCAATCTTGATCTTTTCTCCTCTTTCAAATTGGACAATGTATGGCCCAACTGACACTTATCTAGGACTTTGATGGACTCCTTGTCGACAAGCACAACCTTCACAAGACTTTGAGAAGGCATACCAAGAATATTAGAGGGGTAATGAAATATTGGCCCTTTCGACAAAAAGGAAAAGATATTACACAAAAGATACAAATCTGGAAAGAGCTTTATTCTTATGAGAACATCCTACGCTTAGTTTAAATAATTTTAGAAGGGTAAGGAGAGAGAAAAAAAAAATTAATTTCATCTGGAGGAAATAGACTGAGTTAATTCCTAGTCAAGAGAATGTCTACTCGGTTGTGATTTACACTACATATAACCGGTTTGGAAATAAATAAAAATCAATTGTATTACTGCCGGCTGCTGTCTTATTTGTCAAAGAAAAATTTGAAAAACTTACAAAACACAGGTGTAAGTCTAATCCTTAGAAAATTGGTTCAAAAGCCTACATATTAATCTTTTTAGCTAAATTATAAAATGTGCAAAATTCATGGTTGATTTACAAATGACACTAGTTATCCCTTTTAAATACATAATTACCAACTACAGTTCAATATTTGCAATAATATTCTTTCTTTAATGCTCTCTTAAGATGTTCAATGTTACATGTAATATATTATGAAAGAGCATTTAAACTAGGTGTATATCTTCTTTTGCCTACAATGGAACACTTTATAAAAGAAAAAATAGCTGCACCCAACATCAGTTCAGAAAATCAAAACGAGTTTCTCTTGCTAACATATTTTTTGGATTTTTCAATTCCCAGTAAGCATACTTTGTCTTCGGTTTGAGCCTACTTACGAACTTTTCTTTTATATTTATTGTTCTTTAAGCCTACTAGACTCTTTTTTGTGATGAATGACGGACTTATCTTCACTTAAACTTCAACATTTTCGCATTTCCATTCGTTTTCTCTTTTCTTTTTGCTTTTGTATGTTCGGGATCCTAAAGCAAGTGAATAATTTCCTTTTGTCTCTTCCTCTTTTTCTTTTATTTTGATTTTCTGTTTCTGGATCCCTGCTCGGCCCTGTGTAGTTGTCCTTTTTCCGTTCTCTCTCTTTCTTTTTCTTTGCTTGCAGAGCTTTCCTTCTTCCTTTTGCTTTTTTCTTTCCTTTCGTGTATCACGTGATGACCTGCTTTAGATAAGAAGATAAAATAAAAATCAATACTACGTTGAATGGTAAGCTTTCTTTTAAGTACTTCTTTAAAGAATCAAGATTCAAGCTTTCGTTTCTCTTACTCCAAATAGGTTTGAGTTCTGAAGAATAATAAAAGATGTTTGGCATGCAGAATGGGTTTCGAATTGATTCCAAAACCATGTCTCACGATTAAACCGAAAAGAAGCTTCCATTTTTGACAGCTACGTCGTTTTGCTGCTGCACATTTTACAAAGTTCCAACCCTGATCCCAAAGCAGATCCTGCAACCACATCGATGCGAGCAGTGTAGACAATGTTAAACTCGTGGCTTTTGTGACATGCAGCGGATTCGACCCATTCCCATGCCTTATCCCACCCTATAAAAGGACGATAAGGAGGATGGCCGAGCTTCACATTCGTTCCAATTTCACTCAGTCTCAATGGAAACTTTATCACTGGCTGTCGCTCCCCACGGAGTGGATGAGAGCATAAGCGATGTGGCTCAGCAAGGAAGCATTTCTGGCTTGTACTCATTGGTACGGAGCGACCCGAAAGTTCTGCGTTGGATCGATAAGATTCCATTTGTACAGACTCCATTACATACAGCTGTAGCTGCAGGTCAAACCAAGTTTGCCATGGAGGTTTTGACATTGCAGGGGTCATTTTCTAAGAAGCAGAATGAAGATGGTTACACCCCCATGCACCTTGCTTTGATACATGGGCGAACTGAAATAGTGGAACGTCTCCTTGATTTTGATGAAGATCTTGCTCGTGTCCCAGGAAGGGATGGTCTGACTCCTTTGCATTATGTAGCTCAGACAGAAAATCTTGACCTTTTGGCTAAGTTTCTTAAAGCCTGTCCGAGGTCCATTGAAGATGTAACAAATGGAAGTGAGACCGTTCTGCATGTTGCCCTCAAGAATGAGAGCTCTGAAGCATTTCGGTTCTTACTGGGATGGCTTCGGCGGGCCTGGTTTAAACAAGCCTATTCGTGGGAGAAGAAGTTGCTGAATTCGCAGGACGATGAAGGAAACACTGTGTTGCACATTGCAGTAGCTAAGAAGCTACCCGTGGCAAGTTTTCTTCACTCCTGTTTTCTAGTTAATGATTTTACTTTAGCTCTTGGTTGGTCTCTTTTGGAACTTTGTTTAGGCTACTTTACCTTGATGGGTTTGTGATTGTGCATCTTTATATCATACAGATTGTGAAGTTGCTGCTGGAATTCAATTCATACTTTTGCCGAATGATTGATATGAATATTAAGAATGCACGGGGTCTTACAGTGATGGACATAATGAAAGGCGCAACATTAGATGAGGACAGCAAAGAGATTAACAAAATGCTACACCTTGCTAGGCGAAAATGTGTTTTCCAAGGTCCGAGTATTCCATCTGCTGCAGATTACTTCAAGTCTTTTGCGACATGGGAAGAGAAAGTATATGTTTTCTTTCTTCGCCAAACAACGAATATCTCAGATGACACACGCAATGCGTTGTTGGTGGTTGCTGCGCTACTTGTGACAATCACCTTCCAAGCAACGGTTAGTCCTCCTGGAGGAGTTTGGTCAAACAACTCCCCTTCTGCAAACCATCAGACCCACTACAGAATCATGGCGGGCTTTAATAGTGAATTCAATGCACCCGCCCCGCACGCTGTGGGGACAGTAACCATGGAAAGAAACATTTTCATTCTTCTCTTAGTTCTAAATAGCGTATCTTTTTTTGTGTCTGTATTTTCGTTACTCATCCTCCTTCCCCGTGAGTTTTGGGGAATGTTTGTCTTTCCCCTTTACATCCTCTCTCTATGTTTTACGGCGGCTTTATTCATCACAGCTCCCACTAACGTGTTTGGAGTTCAAATGCCAAAAAATCAATATATTATTTTCTGTGTCCTCTCTCCTCTGTTGTTTCTGGCTTTGGAAGGGGTTACGCTTTCCAGGCGCGGAAAGCTTATCAAGGCCTTCCTTCCTGAAGTGAAAGAGGTTGCCCCAAACTTGCATAGGTTGGAATCATTGTGCTAATCGCATTAACACAGTTGGGCGTAGGGTTTAGCCTTCCTTCCTCACAACTCTCTCGAACTCTCCCATTTTCTCGCCATCCTCTTTTGGGGAAAGTCTGCTGAATTATCTGTCACTGGTTTAAGTAGAACTGCAGAGACTCTGGGTCTTCTTCAAATAATGTATCTATAAGAATATCGAGGTGTTCTAAATGTTGTCCTTTTGAGTCTTTATATCCTGTGCAACAATATAAAAGGAGTGAGTTCATGAGATGTCTAATGTAAGTGTTTTGTTTGTGAAAGCTTTCACCATGTATGCTCTTGTGACATTATATTATTATATTGTGCTCCAATAAATATTTCTTTTGGAAATTTTTGAAGTCCTCGAGTTCAACATTTAGGCAACTAAAAATCAATGTTGTCAACTACCAAGTTATATAAATTGAGGTATTTGAGATATCTTGATATCGCTTTTAACAAATATATTAAGAAGCTACATGATCTCATAACTAGATTGGTGAATCTAACCCCCTAAATTACTTGAAACTGTTAGTAGCTCCAGTTTGACTTCACGTCAAAAATCATGTATCTGCCACTCATTTTGGTTTTTTACTCTTAATTTGCCCTCATTCCTCTTAGAAATTTAAGTATTCAATGTTTAATACTACATGATAATGCAATGACCATTTCATCATATCAGCAAAAAAATACTAGTCTTAAGGCATTTTGTATTAGTAAAATGAGAAAAAAAAATAAGAGTGACTATTATTACTTCACAAATGAGGGGGAAAAAAAGAAAAGAAAAGAAAAGAAGAAGACCTAAGCAAAGATAAAGACAACAGCTGGTGATCCTCTTCCTTGTAACGATGTTCAATTCATCTTTATTCTTTCTTACCAATGGCTTTGAGAGTTATGTAACATTAGTCAATTAATAGACCTTGAACCTAAAAAAATTAACGAAGTTTTTGAGCATTGAATGGAGAACAAGTTTGGATTTTATATTGGCAAACTAATCCATCTAGGAAAACAAAGTATTGTGTATGAATATTGAAATGGGATGATGCTAGTATGCTTGTAACATCCTTTTATAGAAGTCCCTTTATTTAATGACTTGTAATTTATAAAAAAATTTAAAGTTAGAAGGCTTCTTCACTAAAGTTAAAAATTTGTACTCAAGAGATGTTTATGTACACGATAACACTACCATAATTTAAGATAATTATTATCCTCTTTTGTTAGGTAAAAAGGGAAGGGGGAAGGGGGAAGGGGGAAGAGGGAAGGTAACTCCACTTGAGCTATCAAGAATCAATGAAAGGTAACTATTGTTATTGTATATCAAGATACACCTTTTCATTTTTTGTCACAAGTGACAGGGGTTCACAAGAAAAAAAACAAAGATAACTTTTTCATGTAACAACTATTATATCTTATTTTAGCTTTAGGATAATCACTTCTAGAAGGTGAAGGTTAAGTGTAGGACAAAAGTTTTATATTAGAAATGTGATTCTTTATGGTAAAGTTTAAATAAAAGAAATATCGATTAAACTCTTGAGCTACTTTTGAGTTGGGTCTTTAAGCCTTCTAACTTGGTATCAAAGATAGATTAAATTTACTTTATTTTATGTGACCTTGAGCTTAATAATGTTTGGTGTGCTGAAGAGTGTGTGCAAGATGAGGGTTTCACACAAAAATAAAAGATCCCTAAAGTGAAGTTTAAAAGAAAAAAAAACCCTCTAATCCTTGAAATAGCTTTTGGGTTGGCCTTTGAGCCTTCTAACTAAGGTCATGTTTCGCAACAAGCAAATGAAAGTGGATTGGGGGTTGTCATATGTTTTAGTTGGGATATTTTGAGAGAGTGCCTTGGTATCTTGTTTATTTTTGATGTAAGAGTTTAATAACTTAACCAAAGCATAATATAACTTAATTCTTGGTAAGAGTTTAAGACAGTAACATAACCACTAAAAGCATGTATGATTTTTAAAAAATTTGGAATAGGTATCAAGCAGATTATATTGCTTTGGTTCAAGAGTTCTTTAGACTATGCGTGGTCCACTTTTTTATTTTTATTTATGTTCGTGAGGGCTCAGGTCACCAGCCTACCAATGAATTAATCATTGTCTGCTTCAACAATGAATTAATCATGTCCATGCGTTAAAGGTCCACACATAGTCTACAAAGCGCTTAAACCAAAGCAATATAATAAGGTTCACGAGTTAGCCGTCAGAAAAAACTATTCCAACTCCGACAATGTTGCCCGGCATATAGTTATCACATGGCGAGTTTTCAATGGCGTACTATGTATGTTATTCAATAGTTTTTCTCCGACAAAAGTTAAATAATATGGTCACCTAATTATTGCAATTGGATAACATATAATGTGAAACCAAGCAGATTCTATTTACACGTGCAACTAGACAGACCGTAGTTTATCATCTTACCATACAAACAAGATAATACAGTACACATTTTTCCCAATCCCAATCAAGGTCGACTATGTTTGCCAAAGAATCCACTGCCTGATTGAATGTGACCAGATGTAAATGCTGCAATACCAAGAAAATTGGAAGAGCTTGACGCTCATAACCGTCAAAATAAAACAAAAGAAGTTGAAATCCGACAAAAACTAAGCAAGGAAGACGAGGACTTGAAGCAGCGTAGATAAAAACGCGTTGCGTATTGTCGGATCTAGTGTAGGGTCATCGTAAGGGAGCCTAGGATTTATTTTTGTCCATATGAACCCACGTGTTACTTCTTTTTTCCTTTTTTCTTTTTTTAACGTGTCGTCCATGTGCTGCTTAGTTATTGAAACTCATTACGGAAAGACAATATTTAATTCACATCTTTCACGTTCAGAGACCGTATAAATGGGATCTAGCTCCCAACCTACGAATGTAGAAAAATATTAGAAGCCCATATACGTCTCCCACTAGTCCCTTCCCAAATTCTAGCTTTTTCTCAAACATCCTTCAAAATTTGAAGCACAGCAAACTAAATATGGACGCAGCAGCAGAGGGAGAGTTTGTTATGAGCGTAAACAAGAGGGAGGTGGTGGCAGCAGTGCTGCCGTTTCAAGAGCGTTGGCTGCCACTCTCCAACCTAGACTTGCTTCTTCCCCCGGTAGACGTTGGTGTGTTTTTCTGTTACAATAATCCCACCTCCGGGCACGGCCTTACGTTTGGAGCCATGGTTGGGGTTCTAAAGAAGGCCTTGGCCCAAGCTCTGGTGTCGTATTTTGCGTTTGCTGGTGAGGTGATTCAGAACTCTGCTGGTGAACCTGAACTTCTCTGTAACAACCACGGGGTAGACTTTATTGAAGCTTTTGCGGAGGTAGACTTGAAAGACCTCAACCTGTATAACCCTGATGAGACCATCGAAGGCAAACTTGCGCCGAAGAAGAAGCGAGGTGTACTCTGCGTCCAGGCTACTGAGCTCAAATGTGGAGGGCTGGTGGTGGCTTGCACGTTTGACCACCGAATTGCGGACGCCTACTCGGCCAACATGTTTCTTGTCTCGTGGGCCGAGATGGCTCAGTCAAAGCCAATCTCTACTCTGCCATCTTTCCGCCGATCTTTACTCAACCCTCGATGCCCTGGCTCGATTGATCCCTCCTTGGACGATATGTACGTTCCGGTGACCGAACTGCCACCTCCCAAGGAACCAGAACCTGACTCCGATTATACCATAAGCCGGATGTACTACGTTACAGCGGACGAGCTCAGCCGGCTTCAGTCACTAGCCAGTACCAACGGGTGCCGGCGAACCAAACTGGAGTCTTTCAGTGCGCTCTTGTGGAAGATGATTGCTAAGTGGGCTAAGATAAATAACGTGAGCGGAAAGATAGCGAAGATGGGCGTCGTGGTTGACGGGAGGATAAGGTTAGGCGATGGACACGAAGATAAAGCTTCAATCATGGGTTCTTACTTTGGAAATGTGCTATCTATACCCTACGGTGCTAAGCAAGTGGATGAGCTTGTTGAAATGCCTTTGGCCTGGTTAGCAGATGGAGTTCACGAGTTCTTGGAAAGTGCAGTGACAAAGGAGCATTTCTTGGGGCTGATAGACTGGGTGGAGGCTCATCGCCCTGTGCCAAGTTTGGCAAAGGTATATTGCAGCGGGACTGAAGATGGACCTGCCTTTGTGGTCTCATCCGGGCAAAGGTTCCCAGTGTCTAAGGTGGATTTCGGGTGGGGTGCGCCGGCTTTTGGGTCGTACCATTTTCCATGGGGAGGCGGCGCTGGGTATGTGATGCCCATGCCAAGTCCGTTGGGGAACGGTGACTGGGTGGTGTACTTGCACCTTTCGAAAGGGCAGGTAGAGTTCATAGAGACCGAGGCTGCCCATATCTTTAAACCCTTAACTTGCAGCCATCTCGAACTAGACTAGAACAGTTTAGTATTCTGTAAACGTTGTATTTTTCTATTGTGTCTTTGGAGTTGTATCCAAGCTAGACGTCCATCACCCTTTGTTCTATCAATCCCTTGCGTATGTACCGATTTTCTCCACCTTTACTGTGTTATTTCACTCTTCTTATGGTTTTCAACTTAACCTTTTTCGTTGTCAAAAAGAAAAAAAGAAAGAAAAAAAGAAGGAGAAATTTAAGTATGGATATTCAATTTTGAGTTATTAAGTGTGAGTTAATCCTTGTTTATGGTAGGGTTTCCCCCTTTATTTCTCAAGCTAACTTCTAAGTAACAATAAACTTCTTTACATGGTATTAAAATCCAGCTATTCTTTATCACTTGTATCAATATTGGTAAATCCAAAGTTACATAAAAAATAGTATCACATGATGGTTTAGATTAGACCATTGAGACAATGTGCATCTTATAAATGTGGATGTCCAGTTATTATTGTAAATTACAATGCTAACTTTTGAGAAAAAAATGAACTTATTATATGGTATTAACACCCATGTTCTCCCTTGATACTTGCATGTTAGTAAGGCATAAGAGGGAGTGCTTGGTTATAGTTGGGTTTCTCCCACCGCTTCTTAAACTAGCTTTTAGGGTGAGATTGAATTGCTTTATATGACATTAGTGCTCAATTTCTTTCATAAGAGTTCAAGTTTTTCCTCAATACCCCTATGAATATGAGTAAACATATAATTCATGCAAAACCCATTATTGTACTATGTTCAAGGTAAGACAATTGCAATGAGAAGGCATGTAATTAGTGTACATATTCAATTTTACATTGCTAATTTGCTAATTCAATTTTACAATATCTTTTATTTTTTATCCAGCTTTTGAGATGTGCACGACATTCTTTACGGCAAAATGTAACAAATAACCTCACCCCCCCCCCCCCCCCCCCCCCCCCCCCCCGCGCCCCTTTTTTTTCATGTAATAGAAAGTTGGGCTGAGAAACAAATAGTCCACCGGTAAATCCCTTTTTTTTTTACTCTTTGTTGATAGCTAATCTAGATGTCTAATAATGCAAATACTTATAAGAGTTTTGAAATTTGTCAAATGTAACATTTGAGTTTAAATGATGATGATGTAATTGAACAATCTTGTAATTCTTTACAATGATATATAATTCTTAACCTTTCACCAAAATATTATTATTTGTAGTGATCAACTTGAACGACATTAAATGCCGAACGGATATAAAAGATTGGTAAGTGTGGTTAAGGAGACTGGGCTCTTGAGAAAAAAAAAAGAAAAAGAAAAAAGAAAAAAAAAAGGCATTGGAGTTCAATCTGGCCAAACAAGGACAATAATAAAAAACATCAGAAACGTAAAAGATTAAAAAACTTAAAATTCAATCTAAAACTAGATGGCTTCTATGTCCTTTCAACATGTTGGCTTGTGGCTTGTGGCTTCTGGGAATTTCTCTGCAACTACCATATTGTGGGAGTCTCGAACACGGATTTGACTCTGGGAGGCCACTGCAATTGAAAGCCAACGTCGGATGTTGCACCTTTACTTAATCACGCAACTGGCTCAACCACGGATGTCGTAAACTACAAGATAATAGATTGCATGTGGATAATGTTTTCCGTGCATCACGTTCGGTCTTTTAGGAAATGCAACACGCTTTCAATATTTTTAAAGTGCATCACTTTGGCGATAAGTCGGAACAAACCAAAGAGGTCTGAAGTCCGAAAAGCTAAACAAATAAACGACTACCGAATACCAATTGTCTGTTGCCACTAGTTTTTATTTTAGTGCCGCGGTTGACTAAATGTTATTAGAACTTCTTGGTGATATCAGTTAAAATTTCTAGGAACGATGGTCGTTACTGCTGTAACAGGACTTTTTTTTTTTTTTTTTTTCACTGGCCGTCAATGTAAGTTACCTTTATTTTTACAAGCATCTTTCCATGAGCTAAGGCGATTGAAATTAAATTAAGTTGATAAGTTAAAACAATATCTGGCAACAATACCATTTAGCTTCTATTAGAAACTGAAGGGCCTATCTAAAACACAGAACTGTGCAATAGTGGGTTGCCAGCAGAAGCTTATAAGGCCAGGCTCTCCTGTTGCCTTACCCAATGTGGGACTGGATATTTTAACACTCCAACACTCCCCCGCAGTCTCACGTTGGGCATGGTGAGAGGTGGGACCAGTCTAGAGGGACCACACTAAGGTAGGCAGAACACAGGGCCGGCTTTGATGCCATATTAGAAACTGAAAGGCCCATCTAAAACATAGAACTGTGCAATAGTGGGTTGCCAGCGGAAGCTTATAAGGCCAGGCTCTCTTGTCGCCTTACCTAATGTGAGACTGGATATTTTAACACTCCAACAGCTTCCTACTACTTGTCACAAAGGGAAAAAGAAGAAAAGCATAGCTTTGGGAAATTCTATATATTACTTTTTTAAGGAAAACTGTACAAGACTTATCTTTTTATAATGTAAAGACTGACCAATGTGAAAATTACACAGACAAATAATAAAGGTATTTCTTTACTATATACAAAAAAATTTTCCCAAAAGGACCTATGCCATTTGGAAAGAATATATGTGTGTATCTCCCACACTACCCTCTATTACCACAATGCTTCAGTGGCACTCTTTCGCTCATCATCAAGAAACGGTAGAAAACGTTCTCTTCAACATTGCCAGGGGAATCATTAATAGTTTGAGCGCCCCAGTGATTACCAAAAAACTCAGACAGTTTTGGTTTGCCGAAACGGAGCTTAAGAATGTCAAAGGTACGGTTTTTAGCAGTCAAAGTGGCTCTCCTACATGCGAAGAAACAACGGGCTTCCAATGCTGCACTCTATCTTTGGCTTGAAAGGCTAAACCACGTCCTGTATGATGCGGATGCCCTACTGGATGTTGCTTCCTCTAAAGGTCTACGACAAGAAATGATGAACCAAAATAAAAGGCAAAAATGGTACACTTATTCTTTTCCAAATCTAACCAGCTTGCCTTTCATCGTAAAATGGACCATAAGATAGAGGCAATCAGTGAATGATTAGATACCAAAACAGCCGATATCAAAAACTTCTAATTTGAGGAGAGCCTTGTAGAGACACCAATCAAGATATGGGAGGGACAACACTTACTCTTTATTGGGAGATATGTGACAACAGTCATTTGAGAAGAAATCTACTACCACAAAGCTTATAGGAGCTTTGACATGAATACTTGAAAAAAATGCAACAATTGGTAAACATCTATAATTCCTAGTAAACAACTATTCAAGTTTTTTGTGGGCCAGATAGATGTTCTCAATAAGATTAAAAGGAATAAATGTTTAAAAAGTTAAGATGAGATGATCACTAGCTTAGAGTTGGAGAACAATCCTACAAATTAAAAATAAACTTTCACAATTTATCACTAATTCAAAGTATAGCATTGTTAGAAGCTACTTAGAGTTGAAAGAGTAAATAAGAAGTTAAGTGAGCAAGACAAGTATAGAAATGAGGGACTTATCAAAGGAAACAAAGTAATTTCTATGAAATAACTTAATAAACCAACAATACAACATATATCAACAACAAGAAGAGTTAAATAAACATATATGAATAGGCCATCGAGATGGATTAAATAATAAAATGTCATTTTAAATGAGATTTGAAAGCTTTTAACCTCTATTTTTCATAGATGTAATAAATTTTGTAATACTTAGATTTATTCTTGTGCTTCTATATATTAATTTTTGTTAATGCAATATACCTTTCCATAAAAATAAAAAATAAAAAAGAAAAGAAGGAAAGAAGTGAACAAGATGATCAAAGATGTGACAAGCAAGAATTTTGTAGCAATCTTGTTGATTGTTTTTTTTAAAGTTACAATCTACCATGTTTGGAATGAAAAAAAAAAAAGATTTAGTGGTCAAAGTTTTGAAAGTACAACCATTCTTATAAGATCAAGAAAGATGTGATAGGTAATATCTCATCAAGTACAAAGATAAGATCTACAAATTATAATAAATATTTGTAGCAGTTCTAAAATTATCCAAAGGCCATTTTTGGACCTAAGTAATAGTTGTTTGGTTTGAACTAGTTGGAATATAATTTTTTGATATATATATATATATATATATACATGTCAATTCACCAAAATAAGTAGAGATTATTATTAGTTGGAAAATGATAAGAAGGCAATTATCCAAAGTCTATTAGATATCATCATTGAAGGGAATGTTTTAGTTCTTCCAATTGTTCAAATCAGTGGATTAGGAAAGATTATAGTTGCTCAACTTATATTCTTTTTTTATTTAATGAACATGTGAGTATATTCATAAAAAAATAAGAGAGTATGAAAACTTAAAGACATACTTCCACCTTATAATTTATTTAAGAGAAAATTAAATTTGTAATTTTTCAATTGTGGCACAATAAAATTTTCATCTAAAAGTATTTAATATTTTTAAATAGAAATTCTCTTTCATGTATTATTTTTTATTATTTCAATAGTCTTATTTTGAAAACACTTATAATTTCGTTTAGACTAAATACAATACCATGCAAGTTAAGAAAAGAAGCTTAAGAGCTTCGCAGCCAAAGCTTTAGGAGGTATTCATGTTTGGCATATGCCTGCTGTGACCGAAATCTTGGAGATGATTCCGTACTGCAATTCGGCGGAGCAACTTTATGGCATCCTTGGGGAAATACACCCGGTGCTGTAGCTAATCGAGTAGCTCTAGAAGCATGTGTACAAGCTCGTAGTGAGGGGCGTGATCTTGCTCGTTAGCGTAAGGAAACCATTCGTGAGGCTGCTAAATGGAGTCCTGAGTTAGCTGCTGCTTGTGAAGCATGGAAGGAAAACAAATTTGAATTCTCAGCAATGGATACTTTGTATTGTGATTGAATAGAAACTCAAAATGAAATATCGAAGTAGTTATGATGATTCAGTAATATTATTACTTCAATTCAGAGATCTTAGGATGGGATAATTAAGTCATAATTTCTTGGTTTATTGTATCATTAACTATTTACTTATTTTGGTATGAGGAGCTTATCATGAATCCAATGATTTTCTGCCGCTTCCGTTAATGCTGCTGGGTTGGGCGTTGGTCTTGCTTCTATTGGACCTGGGGTTGGTCGAGGTACTGCTGTGGGCCAAGCTGTAGAAGGGATCGCGAGATGGCCCGAGGCGGAAATTAAAATACGACGTACTTTATTGTTTAGCCTGGCTTTTCGGAAGCTTCAACAATTTATGGACTAGTTGGTAGCCCTCGCGTTTTTATTTGCGAATCCCTTTGCTCAACTTATATTCAACAACGACAAAACTGAAGAACATTTAGGGTTAAAATTGCGGGTGAGTGTTTCGATCCATTTGATATGAAAATTATTGTTGAAAATAAAATCTTAGAATCGGCAATAAGAAGAAATTAAAAACTTTTCCAGCGACTATATTAGCAGAAAAGAATAATTTCCTATATTGGATGATTTGTGGAACAATGATCCTGAAACAGGTTTTCACTTGAAGAAGCTATTGATGGATGGTATTGTACGTAGTAGAATATTGGTAATTATACAAAGTGAAAAGGTAGGAAGGGTTACCATATAGTTGAACCATATATTTCAAAAGGTTTAGGAGACAAAGGTCTTGGAATTTAGTAAAAGAAGATGGCTTTCAAGAATGGAGAAGACCTGGAAAGTTTAACTTATAAGTTAGGTTATATTTTTTGTATTTAGACTCTACTCAAAGATTGTATTTTTTTAATGTGAAACTCATTTCTAACATTCTCCTACACAATGAACAAACCTTTGACTCGAGTTGAAATCAGCTCTTCCTTTGAATGCATTCCTAATTCACCATCTTCTTTATCTTTCTCTTAGAATATAAATGGCATGGACATTGTAATTCTTTCTTCTCTAGGCTGCCTCAGGAAAGCAATTAAACTTTTACACAAGTTTATAACATATGGTTTATGCACAAACATGAGGAAAATGAAACCTAATCAAACATTAGCAAATGTGTAATGGATTAGAAAGAACATTTGCATTATACCAAAGGATAATTTTAGAATCCATAGCAAATATGTCTTATAAAATGTTTTATTGTGTCATAGTTAGAAAATTTCAAATTCTATTTTCTCTTAGTTGAATTATAATGCTGGGGTATATCCCTAAGCTTTTGTATTTCCTTATTCTTCGATGAATAAACTCATATATTCATAAAAAAAAAACAATATGCAAGTCATTAGACTTTAACTCTCTTCATCTTAGAACTATTCATCAACTCACAAAGAAATTTTAAATTAAGATATTGCTAATATATGATAATTATTATTTTGATACTTCTATCATTCTCAATATACAAATATAATGAAATCCAAGTTTATAAGTAATGAAATAATGGGGGAGAGCTTTTTTGTTTTAAAATAGAAAATTTTTACAAAAAAAATGTTATTTCAGTAAGATTTGGGGGTTTTTAACCTATAATTTTTTTTGTAATTTTTTGAAATTTTTGGAATGCTAGGGTTTGCCATTATATTTTTGTACACTACCTTTTCTTAATGCAAACTTATATTTTAGAAAAAAATAAAAAATAAAATCCTTAAACATAGTTTACACAAGCACCTAAATGTCATATTCTAATATGTACTATAATAATATGTTAGGAATTTTTTAATTTTCTCCCTTAATACCACTCGTTAAAAAAAAGAAGAGAAAATCTAAATATATAAAGAAGATATCAAACTAAATATTAGCATTTTGAAACAATCACAAGTCATAACCAAAGGTGGTAACCACAATCAGAATTAATGGAAATCAATCTCTACTTGAAGTGTAGAAGTTATTGGGAACTAGTTCATTTCTACATCACACTTTCACTTAACCAAAGGTAGGGAAAGCAATTTTGCTCATAATATTTTGACAAGCATAATTCCTTTCAAGCAAGTGTTCATAAAACTTGACAATATAGGTAATATAGATATGCATCGTTCTTACAAAGTAGCTTGGCAAATTGTTTGTTTACTGAAGAAAGAGGGGGGATTAGGTTTACTGAATCTCAAAATTTGAGATAAAGTTCTTTTAGGACGTATGTCTTGGAATCTCATAAATCTCCCAAAAGCCTCATTATCGAGTAAATGGATTCATAGTACAAAGTGTAAAAGAACCTTAGTAATGCAATTGGATATTAAAGGTACCATGGCTTGGAGTTGGCGGGGTCTCCTAAAGTTAAGGCCCACACTTACCTTTGTTCTCTTAAGTCCTACATATTGTTGCCAAAAGATTTATAGTGATCTTCGGTAAGTTGGAGAAATAGTGGATTGGTATGATTTAATTTGGATAGGTGGCATTAGCAAACATAATTTCATTAGATGACTTGTTTGTAGGGACAGACTTTTCTACAGCAATAGAAATTGTACGATGACTTCCTTCGGTAAACATATATTGTGATTGTTGTTAATCTCATTTAAAAAATAGAAGTCATCTCTTTTTTGAATGTGCATGGACAAGGATGATTTAGAAAAGTATTTTTGCTCATAATGGAGTCCGATGTGACATTAAAGAATGGAATGAAGAACTATAATGGATGATTAAAGCAATAAAAGGAAGGGATTTAGCTGCCAAACTTCTCAAGATATCTTTCTTAACTTGTATTTATTGTATATGGCTGAATAAAATAAAAGACATTTTCAGGGGAAAACAATAGATATTCCTATTCTCTTAGTGAAAATAAAGAAAATAGTAGTATGAGGGAGAGCTTCTTTGTTTAAAAATATAAAATATTCTCAATGTAATGTTATTTTGAGTGAGTTTTGGAGGCTTCCAATTTTCATCTTTTTATAGATATGGTGACTTTTGTAATACTGGGGTATGTCTTTGTGCTTTTGTACTTTAATATGTATTAATACAATTTACCTTTCCACCAAGTAAAAAAAAAAAAAAAAAAAAAAGATTGCAGAAGCCTAGATAACATCTGTATTCTATTGATATGAGCTAAATTAGTTGTTTTCTAAAAAATAATATAAGGGATTAATAAATTGCTTGTCAATCTTAATTAAATTTCTTGAAAATTGAGTTATCAAAATTTTCAACTCAGCCATAAGGATTTGATCTAATTTTTTTTAAAGAAAAATTAATATATCTTGTAAAACAAAGTTGTCATGAAAAAAGATAATAAAAGAAATTAGTTTGTGCAATATAATGGAAAGTATTTTGATGAAGTTGTGAATATTGGTTGTCGTGTCCCGTCTTTCGTGGAGTTCGTATGGAGCTGAAACAAGAGAGTTCAAGTTAATCAACAACTTTGATCTCCGGATTCCGCAGCCTGCTTGAACGTGACCACATAAAAATGATCTTGAACCAAGCCCATTAGAAGGGCTTGATTAGTACAGCCTTTTATATAAACCAAAAAAAGTTGAAGTTTGATGATAACTAAAGAAAGAAGACGAATGTTTAGAGCAACTAGCTGACAAGGGTTTCGGTATCCGGAGTCTATTCTTGTCGAAAGTTGAGCTTTGGATTTATTATTGTCCAACTTACATTTTACAAACATATAATCTCCAATATATTTTTCTATGTGCTGCTTGATTACAGGACTTATTTGTTAGCCCTAAATGTTGCTTTCAGACCAAGGACTTAGAACCAATTCAGCCGGCAATGCTTTCGTGGCTGTGTCATCTTGTTTTTGGTTATTATATGGTAAGGTTTGATTCCTTTATTTTTATTCAACGTGACATCAGGTAGCATACCATTGTCAATGATAATATTCAATTACTTTGATTCAGGAAAGATAAAAGCTAAAAATATTTTATTTGATTAAAATCATGGCGCACCATCACTTAGTAATGATTTTTTTTTTCTTCTTTTTATTAAAATATGAACTAAAGTCAACTTGAACCACCAATCGGTTTTGACTAATTTATTTCTAACACAACATGAGCTAAGATCAAGATAACGAGCTAATTGATGTGACTGAGTAACATCATGTTGTTGTACCGTCAATTAGTGATAATCTTTTTGATGTTAATATAAAATGAAGTGAGGCTAATAATTGCAACCAAAAAAATACCTCCACGGTGTTACAAGTTGGTTATGATTGTTTTGTTTATGGTACAAATATAGAGTAGGACTGAAAAAACAAATGCAGTTAATTAGTGCAATTGGACAGCATCCCGCCGTATCACCATGTGAATCCAAATAAGTCATGGTTGTTCCATTCACATCAGCAGGATGATTAGACTCTGAATTTGTCTTATCTAGTTGTATGAAAAGTGATAAGCAAATAAGAGTGTAGATTTTGCCTATGGTAAAATACTGTTATATTGGATTCTAATTTTGCATTTTTTATCCACCTTTGTTCTTTAAATGGGTTGCAACTATGGGAACTTCATAAATTCTTTAAGGCAGCACAAACAACCAAACCTTGATATGAAATACATAGGGTAGGGCATTTAACATGATCCCTTTAAGCATAAACCCAAAAAGGGGTGCAAAACATTACAAATAAATTGATTAAGGACTCACTTAGTGGCATAGTCAAATACATAATAAACAAATAAACAGAACATGACAAAAAAAAAAAGACCAGATAATCATTCTTAAGTGGCCTATAATGCTCCAAATCTAATTCATCTTCCTTAGAAATGTTTCAGTATTTGCTTGGTAAAGAACCAATTGTTCAAAATACTTGTAATCCTAATATGGAGTGGCCAAAACTTGCTAGAACATCTTTCAATTCTAATAATGTTGACGCTTAAAAGAATCCATAAGTCATATCTGCATATCAATTTGTAGCATTTTCTATTGTGAATGAGCTTTCTTTTATAAATATTCATTATCCATATCTTTCTTAACAGTTAGGCTTACTAAGATGAAGTATTTTGATTACTGTGATATATAAGAATTAAGAGAAAAAGCCATGACATATAATAACTTAGTTACGTAATTCTTGTAATTATATGATATGTCTATATATTTTTGTAATAATTTAAAAATAAAACTATTAATCTCATTTGAAGTATTATATTTTTATTTTCCTATTACATAATAAGATCTTAGAAATATGTACTAGTTTTTTTTTTTAATTTTTTGTTTTCAAATATTTGACTAATTTTCTTCTCAATCCTAAAATGTAAATGCTGTAGAACCAGGACATTTTGAAGGGCTTGATGCGCATAACCGTCAAAATCAAGCGAAAGAAGCTGTAGTCCTAAAAAACAACCAAACTGGGAAGGCGAGGACTTGAAGCAACGTATCTGACGACGCGTTCTTTGCTAGTAACCTAGGGACCTTATAAAAGGGATCTGGCTCCCAACCTTGGAATGTAGGATATATGTTAGAGGCCCATACACAACTCTAATGCATACTATGAATAGGTCATTAAGATGGATTAAACAATAAAATGTCATTTTGAACGCAATTTAAAAGCTTTTGACCTCTATTTTGCATAGATGTTATAATTTTTGTAATACTTGAATATATTCTTGTGCTTTTTTTTTAAAAAAAAAAATTTGTTCATACAAGTTACCTTTTCATCAAAAAAAAAAAAAAATGAAGGAAAGAAGTGAATTAGATGATCAAAGATATGAAAAGAAAGAATTTTGTAGCAATCTTGTTGAGTGTCTCCTTTAAAGTTACAATTTACCAGGTTTGGAATGAAAAAAATAGAAAAATATTTAGTGGTCAAAGTTTTGAAAGTACAACAATTGTTATAAGATCAATAAAAATATGATAGGTAATATCTCATCAAGTACAAAGATAAGATCAATAAATTATAATAAATTTAGTTCTAAAATTATCCAAAGGCATTTTTTGACCTAAGTAATAGTTATTTGGTTAAAACTAATTGAAACATAATTTTTTGATATATATATATATATATACATACACATGACAATTCACTAGAAAATGGAGAGACATTATTAGCTGAAAAATAACTGGAAGGCAACTATCCAAAGTCTACTAGATATCAACATTGAATGGAATGTTTCAATTCTTCCAATTGTCCAAATCGGTGGATTAGGAAAGATTATATTTGTTCAACTTATATTTTTTTTAATGAATATATGAATTTATTCATCAAATAATAAGAAAGTATAAAAACTTAGGGACATAGTTCAGTATTACAATTCATCCAAGAGAAAATAGAATTTGAAAATTTTTAATTGTGACATAATAAAATATTAATTTGAGAGTGTTTAATATTCTTAAATAAATATACTCTTCCATGTATTGCTTTGTTAATTATAACTAATAAAATTGATATTTCAACAATTTTGTTTTGAAAACATCTATAATTTTGTTCAAACCAAATACAATACATACAAGTTTAAAAAGGAAAAAGCTTCATAAGTTTCATAATCAAAGCTTTAGGAGGTACAATACATACAAGGAAAAAGCCTGCTCTGACCGAAATCTTTGGAGATGATTCCGTACTACAATTCGGCGGAGGAACTTTAGGACATCTTGGGGAAATGCACCCGATACTGTAGTTAATCGAGTAGCTCTAGAAGCATGTGTACAAGCTCGTAATGAGGGGCGTGATCTTGCTCGTGAGGGTAACGAAACCATGCGTGAGGCTGCTAAATGGAGTCCTGAGTTAGCTGCTGCTTGTGAAGCATGGAAGGAAATCAAATTTGAATTCTTAGCAATGGATACTTTGTAATTGTGAATTGAATATTAATTCAATGAATAAAGAGATTAAATCAAGAAAAAAAATAAAAAATTCAAAGAGAATGGTTTAAAAAAAAGAAAGAAATGGAAGAACAAAAGTAAAGGTTATATGGATTCACAAAAATGATTTGAATAGAAACTAAAAAAGAAATATCGAAGTAGTTCTGATGATTCAGTAATATTATTACTTCAATTCAGAGATCTTAGGATGGGATAATTAAGTCATAATTTCTTGGTTTATTGTATCATTAACTATTTACTTATTTTGGTGTGAGGAACTTATCATGAATCCATTGATTTCTGCCGCTTCCGTTATTGCTGCTGGGTTGGCCGTTGGTCTTGCTTCTATTGGGCCTGGGGTTGGTCAAGGTCCTGTGGGCCAAGCTGTAGAAGGGATCGCGAGACAGCCCGAGGCGGAAGGAAAAATACGAGGTACTTTATTGCTTAGCCTGGCTTTTCTGGAAGCTTTAACAATTTATGGACTAGTTGTAGCCTTAGCGCTTTTATTTGCGAATCCCTTTGCTCAACTTATATTCAACAACGACAAAACTGAAGAACATTTAGGGTTAAAATTGCGGGTGAGTGTTTCGATCCATTTGATATGAAAATTATTGTTGAAAATAAAATCTTAGAATCGGCAATAAAGAAGAAATTAAAAACTTTTCCAGTGACTATATTAGCAGAAAAGAATAATTTCCTATATTGGATGATTTGTGGAACAATGATCCTGAAAAAGGTTTTCACTTGAAGAAGCTATTGATGGATGGTATTGTACGTATAGAATATTGGTAATTATACAAAGTGAAAAGGTAGGAAGGGTTACCATATAGTTGAACCATATATTTCAAAAGGTTTAGCAGACAAAGGTCTTGGAATTTAGTAAAGAAGATGGCTTTCAAGAATGGAGAAGACCTGGAAAGTTTAACTTATGAGTTAGGTTATATTTTTTGTATTTAGACTTTACTCAAAGATTGTATTTTTTTAATGTGAAACTCATTTCTAACATTCTCCTACACATCGAACAAACCTTTGACTCGAGTTGAAATCAGCTCTTCCTTTGAATGCATTCCTAATTCACCATCTTCTTTATCTTTCTCTTAGAATATAAATGGCATGGACATTGTAATTCTTTCTTCTCTAGGCTGCCTCAGGAAAGCAATTAAACTTTTACACAAGTTTATAACATATGGTTTATGCACAAACATGAGGAAAATGAAACCTAATCAAACATTAGCAAATGTGTAATGGATTAGAAAGAACATTTGCATTACACCAAAGGATAATTTTAGAATCCATGGCAAATATGTCTTATAAAATGTTTTATTGTGTCATAGTTAGAAAATTTCAAATTCTATTTTCTCTTAGTTGAATTATAATGCTGGGGCATATCTCTAAGTTTTTGTATTTCCTTATTCTTCGATGAATAAGCTCACATATTCATAAAATAAAAAAAATATGCAAGTCATTAGACTTTAACTCTCTTCATCTTAGAACTATTCATCAACTCACAAAGAAATTTTAAATTAAGATATTGCTAATATATGATAATTATTATTTTGATACTTCTATCATTCTCAATATACAAATATAATGAAATCCAAGTTTATAAGTAATGAAATAATGGAGGAGAGCTTTTTTGTTTTAAAATAGAAAATTTTTACAGAAAAATGTTATTTCAGTAAGATTTTGGGGCTTTTAACCTATAATTTTTTTTTTAATTTTTTGAAATTTTTGGAATGCTAGGGTTTGCCATTATATTTTTGTACACTACTTTTTCTTATATTTTAGAAAAAAAATAAAAAATGAAATCCTTAAACCATAGTTCACACAAGCACCTCAATGTCATATTCTAATATGTACTATAATAATATGTTAGGAATTTTTTAATTTTCTCCCTTAATACCACTCGTTAAAAAAAAGAAGAGAAAATCTAAATATATAAAAAAGATATCAAACTAAATATTAGCATTTTGAAACAATCACATGTCATAACCAAAGGTGGTAACCATAATCAGAATTAATGGAGATCAATCTCTACTTGAAGTGTAGAAGCTATTGGGAACTAGTTCATTTCTACATCACACTTTCACTTAACCAAAGTTATTGGGAAAGAAATTTTGCTCGTAATATTTTGACAGGCATAATTCCTTTCAAGCAAGTGTACATAAAACTTGACAACATAGGTAATATAGATATGCATCGTTCTTACAAAGTAGCTTGGCAAATTGTTTATTTACCGAAGAAGGAGGGGGGATTAGGTTTACTAAATCTCAAAATTTGAAATAAAGTTCTTTTAGGACGTATGTCTTGGAATCTCATAAATCTCCCAAAAGCCTCATTATCGAGTAAATGGATTCATAGTACAAAGTGTAAAAGAACCTCAGTAATGCAATTGGATATAAAAGGTACCATGGCTTGGAGTTGGCGGGGTCTCCTCAAGTTAAGGCCCACACTTACCTTTGTTCTCTTAAGTCTTACATATTGTTGCCAAAAGATTTATAGTGATTCTCGGTAAGTTGGAGAAACAGTGGATTGGTATGATTTAATTTGGATAGGTGGCATTAGCAAACATAATTTCATTAGATGACTTGTTTGTAGGGACAAACTTTTCTACAACAACAGAAATTGTACGATGACTTCCTTCGGTAAACATATATTATGATTTTTGTTAATCTCATTTAGAAAATAGAAGTCATCTCTTTTTTGAATGTGCATGGACAAGGATGATTTGGAAAAAGTATTTTTGCTCATAATGGAGTCCGAGTGACATTAGAGAATGGAATGAGTAACTATAATGGATGATTAAAGCAATAAAAGGAAGGGATTTAGCTGCCAAACTTCTCAAGATATCTTTCTTAACTTGTATTTATTGTATATGGCTGAATAAAATAAAAGACGTTTTCAGGGAAAAACAATAGATATTTCTATTCTTTTAGTGAAAATAAAGAAAATAGTAGTATGAGGGAGAGCTTCTTTGTTTAAAAATATAAAATATTCTCAATATAATGTTATTTTGAGTGAGTTTTGGAGGCTTTCAATTTTCATTTTTTTATAGATATGGTAACTTTTGTAATACTGGGGTATGTCTCTGTGTTTTTGTATTTTAATATGTATTAATACAATTTACCTTTCCACCAAGTAAAAAAAAAAGAAAAAAAAAAAGATTGCAGAAGCCTAGATAACATCTGTATTCTATTGATAGGAGCTAAATTAGTTGTTTTCTAAAAATAATATAAGGGATTAATAAATTGCTTGTCAATCTCAATTAAATTTCTTGAAAATTGAGTTATCAAAATTTTCAACTCAGCCATAAGGATTTGATCTAATTTTTTTTAAAGCAAAATTAATATCTTGTAAAACAAAGTTGTCATGAAAAAAGATAATAAAAGAAATTAGTTTGTGCAATATAATGAAAGTTTTGATGAAGTTGTGAATATTGGTTGTCGTGTCCCGTCTTTCGTGGAGTTCGTATGGAGCTGAAACAAGAGAGTTCAAGTTAATCAACAACTTTGATCTCGGATTCCGCAGCTGCTTGAACGTGACCACATAAAAATGATCTTGAACCAAGCCCAGTAGAAGGGCTTGATTAGTACAGCCTTTTAAATAAACCAAAAAAAGTTGAAGTTTGATGATAACTAAAGAAAGAAGACGAATATTTAGAGCAACTAGCTGACAAGGGTTTCGGTATCCGGAGTCTATTCTTGTCGAAAGTTGAGCTTTGGATTTATTATTGTCCAACTTACATTTTACAAACATATAATCTCCAATATATTTTTCTATGTGCTGCTTGATTACAGGACTTATTTGTTAGCCCTATATGTTGCTTTCAGACCAAGACTTAGAACCAATTCAGCCGACAATGCTTTCGTGGCTGTGTCATCTTGTTTTTGGTTATTATATGGTAAGCTTTGATTCCTTTATTTTTATTCAACGTGACATTAGGTAGCATACCATTGTCAACGATAATATTCAATTACTTTGATTCAGGGAAGATAAAAGCTAAAAATAATTTTATTTGATTAAAATCATGGCGCACCATCACTTAGTAATGATTTTTTTTTCTCTTTTTATTAAAATATGAACTAAAGTCAACTTGAACCACCAATCGTTATGACTAATTTATTTCTAACACAACATGAGCTAGTAACCTGGGGACCTATAAAAGGATCTGGCTCCCAACCTTGGAATGTAGGATATATGTTAGAGGCCCATACAAACTCCCACTACTAGCTTCCCTAACTCTAATTTTCTGTCAAGCATAATACACTAAAAATGGATGCAGCAGCAGAGGGAGGGTTCGTTGTGAGCGTGAGCAAGAGGGAGGTAGTGACAGCAAAACTGCCGCTTCAAGAGCATGGCTGCCACTCTCCAACCTAGACTTGCTTCTTCCCCCGTTGGACGTGGGTGTATTTTTCTGTTACAAGAATGCAACCTCTGGGCACGACCGTGCGTTTGGTGCCATGGTCGAGGTTCTGAAGAAGGCCTTGGCGGAAGCTTTGGTGTCCTACTACGTGTTTGCCGGTGAGGTAGTTCAAAACTGAAAGAAAGGATACAGCGGAGAAGATGACCGGAATTGATTAAATTCCGGCGACAGAGGAAGAACCCTAGGTATCTGATTTCGTGAAATTTCCCGATAGATCACTTTATTCACTAAGAACAATTACAATATATACGATGCTTTGCATCATTTACAGAATCGAAAGACATTTACAATTAGATACAAATCAAATCTGGTAAATCTGGAAAGAAATCGTAGATGGCGACGGAGAAGATTTCGGACGAACGACGAACGCGATCGCAGGGAAGCGGGTCGCGGCGCGGGTCGAGTGACCCAGTCGGGCGTCCGGGGCTTGAGAGTCTAGGGCTGACGTGGCGCGACTGGTGACGTGGCAGCTCCGGTTGACGTGGCACGGACAGGTGGCGTGGAGTCCTTTAACATCCCCCCGCAAGCTGATGGGGCAGATTGTACCGTCAGCTTGGAACGGAGAAGACGAAACCGAGCAGAGGAGAGACCTTTGGTGAAGATGTCAGCAGGTTGATCCACGGAGGAAATGAACTGCAAGTAGAGCTGACCACGGGCGAGGCGTTCACGAACAAAGTGGAAGTCAATCTCAATGTGTTTGGTGCGAGCATGAAACACGGGGTTGGCAGTCAGGTAGAGGGCAGAGAGGTTGTCACACCACAAGGTGGGGGGGTGAGGAGGCAGGGCACGAAGATCTCTGAGGAGATACTCAATCCACATGAGTTCAGCAGTGGTGTCGGCAAGGGATTTGTACTCAGCCTCAGTGCTAGAGCGGGCAACAGTGCGTTGTTTGCGGGAGCTCCAAGAGATAAGATTGGTGCCTAAGAAAATGCAAAAACCACCAACAGAGCGACGATCGTCACGGTCACCGGCCCAACCTGCATCAGAGAAGGCATGAAGAGACGTGGAGGTGCTTCTAGTGAGGCGAAGACCAAGGCGAGGAGTATCAGCCAAGTAACGCAGGATGCGCTTAACAGCTTGCCAATGTTCGGTGGTGGGGCGGTGAAGAAACTGGCATGCAGTGTTAACAGCATAGGCAATGTCAGGACGAGTGAGAGTGAGATACTGCAAGGCACCAACAATGCTGCGGTAAAGAGCAGGATCAGGGAGGGGGTCGCCACTCCACAGGGAGAGGGGATCGTCAGTAGTGCACGGGGTGGACACAGCCTTGGCATCGGTCATCTTGGCACGAGCGAGGATGTCATGAGTGAATTTCGCCTGGTGAAGAAGAAGACCATCCACAGTCGGTTGCACCTCAACCCCAAGAAAGTAGTGAATGGGACCCAAGTCTTTAAGAGCAAATTCCTGCTGAAGTATCTGTAGAAGAGCAGCAATGGGGGCCTGGGGGGACCCGGTCAAAATAATATCATCAACATAGACAAGGAGGATGATGCTATACCGCTGTGTGTGGCGGGTGAACAGGGAGGTGTCAGCAGCGGAGATGAGAAAACCAATGGAGAGGAGAAACGAGCTCAACCGCTGGTACCAGGCACGGGGTGCTTGCTTGAGTCCATAGAGGGAGCGGTGGAGACGGCAGACATGAGTTGGACAGGAAGAGTCCACAAAGCCGGGTGGTTGCTCCATGTAGACGACTTCATTGAGATGGCCATGAAGAAATGCGTTGGAGACATCGAGCTGGCGGATGGTCCACCCACGAGAATATGCCAAGGAGAGGACGGTGCGAACAGTGACTGGCTTGGCAACTGGACTGAAGGTTTCAGTGAAATCAATGCCTTCTTGCTGGTGAAAACCTTTCGCCACGAGGCGAGCCTTGTAGCGTTCAAGAGACCCATCAGAGCGAAGCTTGACTTTGAAGATCCATTTGCAGCCAATGGGACGAGCATCGGGAGGAGGAGGAACGAGGACCCACGTTCCATTGCGGATGAGGGCAGTGTACTCCGCAGCCATGGCCTCCGGCCAGTGAGGATCACGAACAGCTTGAGTGAAGCAGGTGGGTTCTGGATAAGGGTGAGCAGAGGCAGTGAGGGCATAGGTCTGGTGGCGAGTGAGGGTGCGACGGGTAATGGTGCCATCCTGAAGACGGGTGACAGGGCGGGGAGCGGGTGGAGGAGGGGGTGGGGAAGGCGGGGAAGGTGGTGTAGAGGAGGGGGAAGTAGGGGAATCTGGGGGATCTGTGGGAGGAGGGGTCGAGGGAGAGGCAATCTCTGGGAGAGGTACGGGGATAGGAACCAATGTGGGGAGAGGGGAGGGGGTGGGAGAGGGGGTAGAGGATGAGGGACGGTGGTAGGGGTAGACATCCTCATGAAAGATAGCATCAGCAGCAATGAAGATGCGATGCGTCTGAGGGTTGTAGCAACGGTAGCCTCGGAAGCCAGGCGGGTAGCCCAAAAAGACACAGGCCTGGGAGCGAGGCGCCAGTTTATGGGGAGCATAGGGACGAAGGTAGGGGAAAACTGCACAGCCAAAGACTCGAAGGTGTGAGCAATCAGGGGGCTGGGAAAAGAGTACCTGCCATGGAGAGCGGTGGTCCAGAAGTGGGGTCGGGAGGCGGTTGATGAGAAACACTGCAGTCTCAAATGCAAAGTCCCAAAAGTGCGACGGAATAGAGGCTTGGGTGAGGAGAGCAAGACCCATCTCAACAATGTGACGATGCTTGCGCTTAGCGGTGCCATTCTGAAACGGAGAGTAGGGGCAGGAGAGGCGTTGGTGAATGCCATGTTGCTGGAGGTACGTCTGGAGCGCGGAGGAGAGAAACTCGGGAGCCCCATCACATTGAATGGCTTGAAGGCGACACCGTAGTTGATTTTCAACAAACGTGTGAAAGGCAGTAAAAATATGGAGAAATTGAGAACGAGAAGAGAAAGTGTATAGCCAAGTGAATCGGGAGAAATCATCAACGAAACACACATAATATTTATTACCACTAAAGGAGTCAATAGGGGACGGGCCCCATACATCAAAATGGACCAACTGTAACGGAAACGACGACCTAGATGGGGAAGGAGGGTGGGGTTGGCGGTGGCTCTTACTAAGGGCACACGCCGTACAAGGAGGGGAGGGAGGGGTGGTGTACTTTATTGCAGAGGACTTCAAAAACTGGAGAAGAACAGGAGAAGATGGATGCCCGAGACGACGATGCCACAAAGGGAGAGTGCTGGGGTTGACAACGACATAGGCATGAGGAGAGGATGGGGCACCCGGGGGGGTCAGACGATAGAGACCACGATCAAGGATTCCGTGGAGTAGGACCTGACCAGTGAGATAAGAGACAGCCCAAAAATGAGTAGAGGAGAAGAGAAAATAACAGGAATTATCGGACGTAAATTGAGAGACAGAGAGTAGATTTTTGGTAATGGAGGGAACAACAAGGACATGGGATAAAGTAAAAGAGGGAGTGCGGAGAGTACCTGTGTGGGTGATGGGAAGGGAGACCCCGTCACCCATGGTGAGTTGTTGAGAGCCAGTGTAGGGTGTCACGTGAGAGAGACCGGCGATGGAATCAATGACATGATGAGAGGCCCCAGAATCAGGAAGCCAAGAGGCAAGGTCAAGGGCGGAGGGAGGGGGGTTGGGAGGGCCATAGTGAGAGACCGGAGGGGGAAGAGAGGAAAAATGAGCTGAGGGAAAAGATTGGGTGTGGGAGGGTGCATGGTAGCTATAGTGGACATGCGGGGTAGGGTGGGATTCGGTGGGGTAGGGTGCATGATAAGTATAGTGGGCATGCGGTGAGGGGTAGGATTCGGTGGGATAGGGTACAGGGTAATTATAGTGGGGCGGCAGAGGAGGCGATGATTCGGTGGGGGAGGGGGCATGGTACGTATAGTGGGAAGGCAGCGGAGTCGGGGATCCAGTGTGGGGCGGTCCAGGGTAGGTAAGATGGGCACACGGGGAGGAGTGGGCCGGGGTGGATGAATAACGGGGCGGGTTGAACTGCGGGTTGAACCGCTCTGGGAAGCTGCTGACGTGGTGCCCGGCCCGTTTGCACAACCCGCAGAACGGCCCAGAGCGACGTCGACCCCGATTATTCCCATGATTGGACCAGGCCTGGGTGGGGGGAGTAGGAAGCAGGCTGGTTCGGGTGGATGGGTTGGGGTGCGGGTGAGTCGGGTGAGCGGGTGAGTAGGCCGGGTCGGGCTTAGGGTTAGCGACAAGCGGGTCGGGAGGGGGTTAGCCGTGGAAGGCGCCCGGATAGCCAGCGAAGGCCGCCGGAGTGACGGCGGCAACCCCGCGACCACGTAAACGGCCCTCCTGAGCCAGAATCAGACCATGAATCGCCTCACGAGTGAGGGGATTGGTCTCGTTCTGGACGGAGACGGAGGTCGCGAAGGTGTTGAAGTCGTCACCCAGGCCACGGAAGAGTTGGCGTGGAGTCCTTTAACAGTATTAATTACATCATGTGTTTGGCGTTATGTGAATTCATGTTATCAATATGACTGAAAAGGACTAAGACCTATTTTAACAACAAAAAAAAAAAGGTCTTTGTTCCATTTTTTGTGCTTTCAATGTCATGGTACAAAATCCTAGGTTCAATATGTTAACATGTAATCCTGTAGGCTTTGCTTTGAATTTTAATGCTATTTTCATAAAACTTTTTAATGGAATGCTATTTTCACAAAACTTTTCAATAGGGCTTGGCGTTGTTTCATGACTCCGTCTTTGAGATTAATTGCTATTCACTTTCAATGTAAACGGGCCGACACAAAGTCAGCACTGTACAAAGCGACGAAAACCAGAGGGGACGGGTTGGGCGTGCTAAAGGTTCGATATTCTCATCAAGACTTTGAATTGCGCGGTTATTCTGCACATGTGCCCTTCACAGCCCGCCACAGGCTGCTCTAATCATCTCCCTAGAAGTGCCTCCAATGGAGAAGATTCTCGAACTTAGACTGGAAAATGGGAAATTAATATTTAAAGTCTTTAATGATAATATGGTGTCAGATAATGTCCATTGTCATAAATGAACTTCTAAAGGACCTGGAACAGTCGCAAAAACTTGTTAGAAATTCAGAAATTGGAACGTATTGAAAACCCAAGAAGCTGAAACCAGTCGCACTAACTCTGATCGAACGATCTTGAATGGTCTTGGGCTAAAATCTGTGACAAATATGTAGAAGATCAGCGAGTAGCAAGAAGCAAATTGGGTCCGCTTTATATAGGGCAAGTGAGGGTATGCACAGCGAAAGTTTAAGATTGCTTGTCCCAAGGATTCTCAAAAATTTCCGAAAGACGTTAACTTAAAGTCGTTCACACCTAACAGTCGATTATATAAGATCCGGGGTATGACGACTAAAGAGGATGGATGCAGAACCCATTGCATGTTGTCTAAACCTCCCTATCATGTCATAGTCTCTTGCTAATTACTTTATAGAAGTGTTTCAATATTTTATTAATTATTTTGCTTACGTAACTATTCGAGACCCAGAAGTTTTGTGGCTCCGTAATCGAGCCCGAGTGGTTTTGTTGTTTCGTAATGGATCCAGAGTGGTTTTGTGGCTGTACAGTGGATCCCAAGTGGTTTTGTATCCAAAGTGATTTTGTGGTTGCTAGGGCCATATGCCAAAACATAATAATGACCAATATCATATTAGAAAGCCATAAGTCTATTTATTGATACAAAAAATTTATAAAGACCTTCAACCAGTTAATGAAGAAGTTGGAAAGAGGAGTCATCTTTTTTTTTTTTATGTACATGGACTAGCATGATTTGGAAAACTATCATTGCTCATAATAGAATCCAACATCATATTGGAGGATGAAATGAAAAACTGCAATGAATTACTATCGCAACTAAAGGAAAAGATTTAGCCATAAAACTTCTCAAGATATATATATATATATATATATTATGAATATGTGAATTTATTTATTGAAGAATAAGAGAATATAAAAGCTTAGGGGCATATTCCAACATTACAATTCATTTAAGAGAAAACCAAATTTGAAACTCTCTAGCTATGACGCAACAAAACATTCATCTAAGAGAGTTTAATGTTCTTAAATATCGAATTTTTTCACAAACTACTTTCCTGATTCTAGCCAACAAAATTAGTATTTCAATAGTCTTATTTTGAAAACGTTTATGATTATGTTTATATCATATACAATAGATATATGCTAAGAAATAAAGTTTAACAAGCTTTGCAGCCAAATCCTTAGCTACTTTAATCATTCATTGTAGTTTGGAAGTCCAATCATCGATGTTCTTACAAAGGCTTTGTTGTGCTAGAATAGCTTTCCAAATTTGCCTAGTCCAAGTACTAAAAAAACAAGTGTGATTTACTTTCATATTGAAAACTGTATAAATTACAATACAAATCAATTAAGGGGAGCTATCGAAAAATCACTTCTGCTTTAAGAAGTATATCCCTACATATAAGCCAACCAATGAAGTTATGTTTGTTGATTCCTCTTGACCATATCAAATCATATCATTCAACCTCAGTATTTACTTGGCACAATTCCTTATATATTTCTTTACAACAATAAAAAGGTTTGGATAGCATAGAGCTGAAAATTTTTCATAGCTTTAAAAGACCTCTCCAACTCCATGCCATGTATATTTTGATATCAATATACATAATTGAAGTTCTCCTGCATTTAGTACTATGAATCTATTTACTCCATAAGGATGAAATTGGATAATTGATGAGATTCCATTGTGTCTGCCCTAACAAAACCTTATTCTACACTTTAAGGTCTAGTAGCCCAAATCCTCCCTCCTTTTTAGGTGAACAAATAACTTGTCAAGCAACCTTATGAGTTTATGGTCTTCTGAATTATCTACCCATAAAAAGTGTTTAATGTTCTTCTCAATCTCATAAATCATCTTCATCCAGAAGGTGCAGATAGAAGTAAAAACTGATTTTACCAATTGTAATCGTTTAGCATAGCTTAGATCTCTTAAGATATATTTTTTAACTTGCATTTACTGTATATGAACCAAACACAATAGAAGACATTTTTAGAATAAAACAATTGACATCCCAATCTTGTTGATGAAAAAAAGGAAAATTGTTTTAGAGAAAGTGCTTTTTTATTCAAAATATAAAATCTTATCATAGAAATATTATTTTGAGTGAGATATGAAGACTTTCAACTTTTATCTTTTCATAACTTTCATAAGTTTTGTAATGCTAGATATATCCTTATGTATTTATACACTAATTTTTATTAATGTAAACTTATCTACTTACCTAAAAAAAAAAAAAAGTGCCAAAAGCAAGATAGCAGGAAAACAAATTGGGCAAGAATAACTAAATTGGGGGACACTTTGTCTAAGGCATTCAGCACTTATTGTGATAAAAAATAAATGGGTAAATTGTTGTGGGCCATATACATTATGGGCTTTTGTTACATTGGGCTTTGGTGGTTTTTAGGTAACTTGGATCATGACCCAAGTGGGTAAGGATGAAAGAGGCGAGGCATAAGGGTTAGGACATATTCTAGTTGGTGGGCCTCGTGTGAAGGAGACAAGAATGATAGCAACCTCTTATTGAAGTTGTAAAGTTCGAGGTGATAGCCTTTTATAGAAGGTGTGAAGATCTGTTTCAAATTCTCCTACTTGTAACATAGAGTGTGCCTTGAAAGTGGCAAGGGAAGAGGAAAATCTCAGGTCCTCAAGTGGTTTGGTCTAGTAGTTCCCTTGAAAGAGATAAAGAGGAAAATCAAAGTGGTGAAGCTAAGGAACATGAACCAAAAAGGATGGTCATGGAGTTCAACTACCAACTTACCATCTTGATACCATAAACCTCTGTGGAGCTTTAAGACGGTGAGAATCCATCTCCAAAAGCATTTTCAAGGTCCTTAGAGGCTGAAAAGGCTAAATCCCTAATTCTAAGTTGTCAAACCAAAACTGCACTACGATGATTGCAAAAACTACTTAGAACTTTCAAAATTAAAAAACCAGGAAGCTAAAACCACACACTAACTTTGATCAAATGATCTTGAATGGTTTTGGGCTAAAATTTATGACAAATATATAAAAGATCAGTGAATAGCAAGAAACCAATTGGGTACAATCAAAAATGGAAAATAGTCCACTGAAAAATTAAAATTGGCCAGAAAAAGGAAGAACATGACAATATGGAAAGCTTGCTTTCTATTGATAAAATTCCCAATCAAAACAATACAATTTACAATAAAAATATATGTAAAATGAAGCTACAACAAAATCAAACAAAACATCCAAAATAGGAAAGTAGATTATGTATGATATCTACATCAATTTTGGGTTAGAGGTGCCAACATCACCAAATTATGTATGATATCTACAACAAATTATGTCTGATATCTACATTAATTTCCTAGTGAAGGATGTAGTCACGCGTTACTTTCTTGAAGTTGACGTGGCTAAGGCTGACATGGTAGGTTGACATGGATTCATATAAGGCGGGTACGTTAGCAAGTATGCTTTGTACAAGACATGAAAATTCACTCATTAAAATTCAATAAGTAAACAATTGAATTGGCTTCGATTGAACAACACCAACTAAATTGAATGTAGTACTAAACCTCATTTCATTTCTTATTGAATTAATCAATCATGTTCAAATATGAAAGGAGCATAGGCAACCACATCACTTATGGCTGCCACGTCGGATCACTAGACAATAGCTACGCACATAGTTGCTATGCAGTCTACTTACTCCTAGTGACTGTTCACAACAGTATGCTCACAACACACTTGATAAGGACGAAGACATAAGGTAAAGGCTCACTAACTATAGTTCATTGTTTTCATTATATAAGAATGTATAGCTCATAGTTAAAACTTAACACGGGAACCATTTTCCCTATTTGTAATCTAGATTGTATTAGGGTTTTCCTTATTATTGATGAAGAAGCAAGCTTTTTACCCAAATACTATCACATTTGGATATGGTATTAGTGCCAGGCTAATTTTCTTTTTTCTCGATTTTTTTATTAAACCCGAGAAGCCTGTTTCTTCCTCATTTTTGTTTCTTTGATCCAAAATTTCTTTTGTATAACCCATAAATCAACTGGAGGTTTGTTTCTTATTCTTTCTTGGTTAGAATTGGCCACAGAAAACCCTTCATTGCTTTTCTACCTTCTTTTTTTACCGAGAAACCTAGCTCTACAACTTTTCCTATAATCCCTACCAAAATGGTGCATTTTTGTCCTTTAACCAATACAACACCATTACATCACAAGAGTAACAACATAGTTTCATTCTCTGCATAGTTCACTGCCAGAACAATTTTGTATGCTCCTTGCCTTTTCTTTCAACTGAAAATGATATCGTCTTACAAAACTACAATGACATCGTTCATCACTTATAGCTTGTAACGACACCATTTTAGGTGTCCCTGCTCTAACCACCAAGATGCGAGATTTAGGTGACATTTCGCCTTACATACCACCACATCAAATGGGTGAAGCAAAATTGGACCTCGTACTCCTCATTGCACACCTCCAGGCACTCCATCGACGCAAGATTTGGAAAATAGGGTTCAAATCCGAAACTACTCTGATCCGTTCCACCTAGGGACACCAATTCGATAGCGCTTATGGTAATTAAACTCGCTAGAATGTCAAATTATGCAATCTAGAGTGAGATGATGACAATTGCCCTTTCAATTAAAAACAAATTCATCAACAAATCCTACAAAAGGCCCGAACTCAATTCTTTAACCCAAAAGCTCTAAGAACGCTACAACGACCTTTGCAATTAATGGATTCTTAATTTCATCAATGATCACCTCCATAATGGACTGATCCACACCATAAATATAGTTGAAATGTGGGCAGAGTTTTGTGCCTGGTACTATTAGGTCAACTTGTCTAGGATTTATGACCTAACCACCAAACTCTACCTAATTTGGCAAGGGGGCAAACTAACTTTAGCCTATTTTGGTTGATTAAAGCACCTCTAGAATGAATACAACTCCTTAATTGAGCTTAGGAAGCCTCACATGGAAACTTTCGGACCATGGTGAGAGCATAAAGAAGAGATGAAATTTTATCAATTTCTTTGAGGTCTAGATAAGTGTTATTTGACACTAAAGGAGTAGATTTTGGTTATATAACCTCTTCTGGATCTTTTAAAGGTGTATTTAATGCTCTATAAGGCCAAATACTAGTGGAACATGGCGAGGAAGACAACCAGAGAATTTACTTTTATCACAATGAAAAATCAGGTCAACACAACAAACTTAAGAGGGGGGTCAAGAGTTGTTGCGGCGGCTGCACCTATGGGGTCGACTTTAGGTGTTGAACAACTTATAGTAAACGACCTGTTGTTTATGCTAAAAGCAACACAAAAAAACTGATGGTTTAGGGTTGAGCAAAATGACAAATGTGCCCTTCATGGAAAAAAAAAAGGTCATAAAAAGGAGAAAGGCTACTAAGTGATGGGCCCATAGTGCGATTATTGCAATGGATATGGGCATGAAAAAAAGAAGTGCTACAAACTCCATGGTTTTCCACCAGGGCATAAAAATTAGAAGGAAAAGGCCAAAGCCAACCTAGTGATAAAGGATCTTGATCATGTCTTCATCATCAAGATAGACTGCTAGTAATTCTTGCAATTCTTGAATGCATACGCTTGGCACTTAGGATGCATAGGCTTGGCAGGTACCTCTGAATTGTTTAGCAAATGTTGGATAATTGATTTTGGTGCTAGTGATCACACTACTATAAACTTGCCATGCTTGAATTCAACTATTCCATGTACCTCTAGATCTAAAAAAGTTAAATTTTCAAATGGTGATGAAGCGTTGGCAACACTTATTAGAAATACATGCATATCTAAGACCTTGAAATTAAGCATAGTGCTATACTCACTAGACTTCAAATTCAATCTCATATTTGCATCATATTTTATGCTTAATTTTATGTATTTCAAGACCTTTGGACAAGTGAAGTCAAAGGACTTGGTAAGGTTAAGAATGAGCTTTACTATTTTGTCACATGTCTCAGTCAAAAAAAATCACACAAGTTTCAGGACATTTCTCATCTTTTGTAAACACAACATCTGCATGTATTGTTTCAAATTATAAACTTTGGCATTATAAATTCAGACATATGTCCACTAAAAATTTTCAATGTATTAGTGATTTTAAATCTATAAAATTCTCCCAACTCAAGCCTTGCATGATTTGTTCACTTGCAAAAAAACTCACAACCCATTTCCCATGCATGATTACACAGCACAATGGATCTTTGACCTAATCCACATGAATGTTTGGGGACCCTACCAAATCCCCAACCACGAAGGCTCAAGGTACTTTCTCACAATGGTTAGTAACTTCTCACAAGGAACTTAGATGTTCCTAATGAAAGTCAAAAGTGAGACCTATTCATAGTTAGAAAAATTCTTTAACTTGTTGAGAAACCAATTTAACACAGAAGTCAAGTACATTAAAACTAACAATGCACTTGATTTTTTTAATTAACACAAAAAATAATTGTTTTCTTCTGGTGGCATCAGACATGAAAGTTCATATGTACACACACCATAATAAAATGGTGTAATTAAGTGCAAACATTGCTATATTCTAGATGTTGCGCTAGCTTTGAAATTTCAAAGTTCAATGCTTGATAGATTCTATGAGGAATATATACTCATGGGCACCTATCTTATTAATAGGATGTAATCTTCTGTTTTGCATGGAAAGACATCTTTTGAAAAACTTTTCAAAAAGACACCCAAGTTTTCACATCTTAAGGTTTTTAGATATCTATGTCATGCCACCACCGTAGGGCCGAAGGATAAGTTTACCCCTCGAGCAATCCCGAGCATTTTCATGGGATATGCTCAAAGTTAGAAAGGTTATAGGCTTTATAACCCTAAAAAGGATAAGTTCTTTGTGAGTCAAGATGTAAGGTTTTATGAGGACATCTTTCCTTTCTCACAAGTAGGGTTTAAGTAACAACCTACTATGTAAGTACCTTTGACTCAACTCACTCCGGAAGTCCTAGAGGTGCATAATTATAAGATACCTTCTAACTCCACACAATCATCGCCCACTACTGGTGACTTAAATGGCCATTAATCAAAACAAATTCTATCACCCACACCACATCACACACCCATACCACCACCACCATCAATTGAACCCTATGACGTCTTTTTTTATGACGACATTGATGATATCATATCCATATTAAAGAACTCTCTAAAATCGCAACCATAAGCAGTTACCAAACGTTCCACTAGACCCATCAAACCACCTTTATAGTCGAAAAACTACATTTGCCCTACCATTGATACAATAGAGAATGAATCCTCCATTTACCCCATTTCAACCTACATTTCATATGCCCATCTGCCATTAGATAGCCAACATTTCACTGCATTTACTTTTGTTGACACTAAACCAATCCATCACCATGTGGCAATTGGCAATCCTAGATAGCAAGATGTCATGGAATAGAAGATCAAGGTACTGGAGACAAACAACACCTAGGAGATGGTACAAAGCTCGACTAGTGGCTAAAGGATACAATTAGAATGAATGGGTGGATTACTATGAGATATTCACTCTTGCTGTCAAATACATCACAATCAAGTCTACCTTTTCCTTAGGTACTCAACATTAGTGAAACATCCATCATATAGACATTAACAACACTTCTCTACAATGATATCTTGATGAAAAGATCTATATATGGCTTCCACCAGGTGATCCAACAAAGAATAGTGGGAATGTTTAGAAGCTGAAAAAGTCCATCTATGGACTTAAGCAAGTGACCAATTAATTGTATGAAAAGTTCATAGAGGCACTACTTACAATTGGATATCAAGACTCCATGCACGACACCTTACTGTTTGTCAAACAAAGAGGTAATCTTGTGGTCATTCTCATGATTTACATTATGTCTTCTATATCAAGGACTTAGGAGATCTTAAGTTTTTTCTTGGAATTGAGGTACTTAGAGATGACAAAGGTATCCATTTAAGTCAATGCAAGTACATTCTTGAGTGATAAATGAGATAGGACTAAGGGCAGTAAGTTAGTTGATAACCGCATAGACACCAAATTATCATTGACCACTTTCAAGCATGATCAAGGAGCATAAGTACCCCAAGATGATGATCCACTTCTAAGCAATCCGCTTAAGTGTTAACAACTCATAGGAAAATTAAATTACCTTATTATCACAAGACCTAACATTTCCTATATCGTGCATAACTTGGCTAAGTTTACACACTCACTCGAGAAATCTCATTAGGAAGCAGCCATTAGATTGGTAAGATACCTAAAGAGCTATCCAGGCACTAGTTTATTCATTCTTGCTTTTGAAGGTTACAAGATGAGAGCATACTATGATCCAGACTATGTCATTTGTAAAGTTGGTAGAAAATCAGTCAATGGCTTTTGTGTTATACTTGGAGATGCACTTATCTCTTGGAAAAGAAAGAAATAAGTAGTGGTATCTCTTTCTTCCACAGAAGCAAAATATCGAGCCAAAACTTTCACATACTATGAAGTCCTTTGGTTGCTAGGTCTTCTTGGAGACATGGGGGTTGAAGTCCTTCACCCAATAACCTTGTATTGTGACAACAAGGCCATAATAGAACTTGCGACAAATCCTATGGTACATCAATGTACTAAGCACATAGACATTGATTGTCATTTTATTAGGAAAAAAATCATACCTGGCCTCATCAAAACTCAACATGTTGGAACACAAGACTAACCAGTAGATGTTCTTATTAAAGCTTTAGGAGCAAATCAATATGCTAATCTCCTTGGCAAGTTGAATGCCATTAATTCCTATCAACCATTATCTTAAAGGCAGATGTTTGGATACGAGAAGGGCATCGGCAGCCATGTCACTTGTGGTTACCATGTTAGATCACCAAACAATAACTACTCACATAGCTGTTGTGTAGTCTACTTACCCACAAAGACTATTCATACCAATTTGTTCATAGCACACTTGATAAGGATAGAGACATGAGGTAGAGGCTCACCGACTAAAGCTCATTGTTTTCATTATATAAGAATGTACAATTCATAATTAAAACTTAAAATAGGAACCATTTTCCCCATTTGTAACCTAGATTGTAGGGTTTTCCTTGTTATCAATGAAGAAGCAAGCTTTTTACCCAAATACTATCATATTTTGACAGATCAACTTTCTTTACAATCTAACATTTATGTTATTTTGGATTTCCATCACTTTGGTGAAAGGATGGTAGACAAAAGTATAAGAGATGATTAGCCTTACCCAACCAAGATATACCCTAACCCCCTTGTGCTACAAGGAGGTTTCTTCTAAATTGTGTAGGTTGTGGCCTTCAAGTCTAACTTCTAATGTGGGTGCTAAAGGTATAAAAGGAGGTTGAGTTGAAGAAAAAGGAGGTTTTCCTTGTTATCAATGAAGAAGCAAGCTTTTTACCCAAATACTATCATATTTTGACAGATCAACTTTCTTTACAATCTAACATTTATGTTATTTTGGATTTCCATCACTTTGGTGAAAGGATGGTAGACAAAAGTATAAGAGATGATTAGCCTTACCCAACCAAGATATACCCTAACCCCCTTGTGCTACAAGGAGGTTTCTTCTAAATTGTGTAGGTTGTGGCCTTCAAGTCTAACTTCTAATGTGGGTGCTAAAGGTATAAAAGGAGGTTGAGTTGAAGAAAAAGAAAGTGCAACTTTAAGTGGAATTAGTGGTAGTTTTACGCTTAGTTTCAGGAATTTGTTGTTTGGTTGATGCAAATAAGGCTACAAATGCAGGATCTTAAGAGCTCGTGCTAATAAGCTCTGATAACATGAAAGTTTTAAGGAAGAAAATGGAACCGACGTGAGTCAATTGATTCAACTGAACGGAGAGGAAAAAGGAGGACAAACAGGGTGAGAAGAAAATATAAAAGGCGAAGAGAGGAAGGAGAGGATTCAAAATATACTTTTCAATAGCTCATTTACAGGAAAAAATCTTAGATGCATTAAATAACTTACACGACTTTGACTTCACTATGATTCACTTCAACTTTGGAAGGCGTGACAACAATACAAGCACCTAACCCCGCTGGACAAAGAAACCTCCAGCGGTTTTGCGAGGCTTCGTTGAGGTGAAAGGCGGTTTTGAGGTTATTTCCCACGTGTTTTGCGGCCGAAGTCCCCTCACGACGCTGTGGGGGATAGTGGTTTTCGGTCGTAAACTTCCATGCAGCATCGCCCATGGAAAACCATCAAATAAATCTGTGCTTTGATGCACATCATGTCTTCCGTCGTTATAGAATCTTAGACCATCCGTGACCACTTCCTCAGTAGGAACTAGTCGCAACCCGTTTTATAATCTGAATGATAAATTTTCACGTCTTCCTTAAACCCTATTATTATCCAAATCCTCCGAAACAACGCATAAAGAAACCCCATGGAAGCCCGCTAAACATTGAATATAATATTATCAGTAATCACACATTGAATATGTAACTTTTAAGTCTTCATTAATATAATATTTTCCGATTTAAACGTAAACATCAATAATTTGGATTGAGTACTTTCATTGTCAGATCTTGTCGAGGGGAATTCTTAAATCCAAGTGTAAACACTTGGCAGACACGTTCATGGAAGTTACATATTTTACGCACTTGTGGATTTTTTGGTTGCTTAAGGAATTCATGTCCTTTTAAAGGAGATGTTCACATTTTACATTATTCTTTGATCTAAATCTGCTCAGTTCAATTGAAGGAGGTGCCACTTTCTGCCTTGTTCAATTAAGGAGCAAAGAAGCTAACTGGCGAGTCAATCAAATGATGCTAGTCTTTAAAGCATGAATCTGATATCTTAGAATTAAATTTATTCCAATCTTTTTTAGGCTGTCCAAAATGTTGTGACCAACTTATTTACCCGGTACAGATTATCAATGTTCCCCTTTTGAGTTGCCTTTCCATTGACAATTTTTTTTTTCCTCAAATTCATTTAAAGTAAAAGGAAAAGGGCCTATTTGATGAAGCATATTCATTGTGGATATTCTCAAGTGTTTGTCACCTTTTGACTAGGGAAATTTCGTGTTCCTCAGTTTTAATATTACTGAACACACAAAAATTTGAAGAAAAACAAGAAGATCATTATATATTTCATATATATATATGCCAATTCATTTCTTTAGCTTATGACCTTTAAAATAATTGTGATGCGGAGGCTTTTGGACCTCTCCATCCCTTTACCTTTTAACATCTCTTCATTTCTCTCCGTCCTAATGATACTAAGAGAAGCGTGATGGTATATAACATTCACTCATGTTGATCGAGTTTAAAATAGCCAAAAAAACTCGGCCAGAAAACTCCAAATGTTCATTAAACCATCTCCTTTCTTTTTTTCCTTTTTTTCTTTTTCTTTTTGGCTTCATTATAATTTCTTGCCAAAATAAGAATTATTAATCCCTTCTTTCAACATTTTCTTTAGTCTTATTTTGTTGAAGTATCGAATTTATTGATATATGATAGATATGGATCCAAATTTGAAAGAGACAAACTAGACTCACATATACACAATTACATGACCTAAAAATGTGCAAGACAATCTTTCTCCTTTGCAGCTAGAAATGACTGCATATTTTGTCTTTTTTTCCTAAGCCAATTCGTTTCTGTAGTTTATGACCCTGAAAATAATTCTCATGCAGAGACTTTCTGGGAGGTAAGTGTGTCCCTGAAAATAACTGTCACAAGAAAAATGGTCTATTTTATGAAAAAAAGAATTCATGGTCAAATTTCTCACCTTTCGACCGGGAAATTCGTGTTTCTAAATTTTAATAGAATCGAACATAAATATTCAAAAATGGTCTATTTCACCTATGGAATCATGCATGCATCTCGATCTGTACGAAGAGGCCTCCTTTTGTTGGGTTTCTCCACAACCAAACAGGTAAGTATAGTTTAAGACCGACAGAAATTTTCCACCTATCTTAGCTCGTTTAAGCAACAAAGACTAATGTTTTCTCGTTCCACAAAATTTTCCTTCTCTTTCTGGGAAACCAAACAGAAGCGTATGGATATAAGCAAACTAATCAGAAAATGTAAGCAAACTCATTCCAGTCGTAAATAGACTGGTATACAGTATTGCTCAGAAAGAATAGGAAAACAGAAAAGCCAGGACCCCATAAAACTGCAAAAGAGATGACCACTGGAAAGTGAAAAAAAAAAAAAAGGAAGAAGAACGGGAGAAGAGAAAGATCCATTTGTATCCACGTAGAAACTAATGAAAGAGCCCTTACATGTTATTTGTGTCTTCGCCTTGTAGATTTCCATCCATGTCAGTGTCATCTGGGCGAGTCAGTTGTGTGGTCGCCGGAAGCTGTACGGTGTAGTCGATATTAATGGTCAGAACTGGTCGAAGAGCGGCATCCCTTTGTGGATTAGCCTCCAAGTCAACGTCGTCTGGGCAAGTTGGTTGCGTAGACTCCGAGAGTGTTACAGTGTAAACGGTATCAGTTGTCGTAGCTGACCGGAAAGCGTCAGCCAGCCAGCAGATGAGGTGCTTGAAACAGTTGAAGAGGGAAAGTTGCCAGCGTTGGAAGATAAGGGCCATGGCCAATGTCCAGAGGAAGGTGGTGGGTCTCAAATAGTTGGAGGCAAGGTATAGAGCTGTTAAGGGAATGGAAATCCCTCCCGGGTGCGACTGAGTTGGCACCCCCTGCGGTGGAGCTGTCTGAGGCTCCAATCGGCGTCTAAGATCTGTCTCAGTTAGCGTGACAGAGAGGATAAAGAAGGGCACAAAGGTGATGGCGAGGAAGATCAAACGTATCGAATTTTGCTCGGTCGGAACCCCCGTGGCTTTGAGGAAGGCCCAAAGGAGGTTGATAGCTAGAAGAAAGTAATATACGTCGCTCGGCATCGTGCGTCTGTGAAGGTGAGTCTTCAGTAGTGTGTAGTGTGGTGGGTTTCGTACTGTTTTATAATGAAGAAGCAACGTTTAGTGTCATGAACTTCCCCATCCTCTTGTAATGCCAAGGATTGACCGGTTTAGTGTGGTGGTGTTCTTACCATTTTCTAGAAGAAAGCAACGTTTAGTGCATGAACTTCCCCGTCTTCTTGTAGTGTCAATGTGTGTTCTCACTGTTTTAGTACCTCTTGTAGTGTCAATGTGTGTTCTCACTGTTTTAGTACCTTTTGTAGTGTCAAGGTGTGTTCTCACCGTTTTACTATAAACAAGGTTTGACCCACTCAAGAGATGATACGCTTTACCCGTGAAGACGTGTAAAACGAGGTCATTCTACTTAATGAGCAAAATTTAGAAAGAGATTATTCCCTGAGAGCTTGTTTAGTACCACCAGTACTTAAAATCATTGTCAAGCTTTGACCGGTTTAGTGTGGTGGTGTTCTTACCGTTTTCTAGAAGAAAGCAACGTTTAGTGTCATGAACTTCCCCATCCTCCTCTTGTAGGGTCAAGGTGTGTTCTCACCGTCTTAGTATTCTCTTGTAGGGTCAAGGTGTCAAGGTGTGTTCTCACCGTCTTAGTATTCTCTTGTAGGGTCAAGGTGTCAAGGTGTGTTCTCACCGTCTTAGTATTCTCTTGTAGGGTCAAGGTGTGTTATCACCGTTTTAGTATGAACAAGGTTTGACCGGCCCCTTGTCAAGGTTTGTCTCTGACCTTTTGGCTTCCATTAAGCCAAACGGAGACGCGGTTCGGACATGGGGATCTCTTTGATCCGGCTGGGTAATCGTCGATGTGCAACCCAGGTGCCGTGGCTTACCTATTAGAGTCTTAATATTTTTCATTTATGACCAACTAAGTCGAAGTTCATAATTCTTAACCTAGAGAAACTCAAACTTTGACTAGATGGACTCAACTTTTGGTTTTCATATTATTGCCATGAAATTTATTGACTATGTGTTTGTACTGGTCACTTTTTGATAGATTTTATGATTAGACTGCACCCGCTTGTTGGGTCTATGAGATATGGAGTTAAGTTTAATGCCTTGCTCTTTGTATTAATTACATCATGGGTTTGGCGTTATGCCAAAACCATCTTATCAATATGACTGAAAAGGACCAAGTCCTATTTTTTTTTATAAAAAAAAATAGGTCTTTGTTTCATTTTTTGTGCCTTTCAATGTCGTAGTTGGTCCGAAATCCTAGGTTCAATGTGTTAACATGAAATCCCATAGGCTTTGCTTTGAGTTTTAATGCTATTTTCATAAAATAAAATAAAAAATTAATGGAATGGTATTTTCACAAAACTTTTCAATAGGGCCTGCATTGTTTCGTGACTCTGTCTTCGAGATTAATTGCTATTCTCTTTTGTAGGCATATGAAAGTTTGTGGGCATAGCTTAGTGGTAACATAGATTCAGTCAAAACAAGGAAAGCGTATAGCCTCCGGCGACTATGCTGATACTTGTTTCAAACTAAAAAAGAAAGCAAACAGACAAAAAAAGATCAATTCATTTATCATATTGACGTTAGAGGCATACAATAAAAATTCAGTTTTGAAAATGATTTCCTTTAATTGATTTATATTGTGATTTTTTTCGATCTCAAGTGGAAAAGAAGAGTCAATTTTTTTTTTAATGTACACGAATAAGGATGATTTGAAAGACTATCATTACTTATAATGGAATTCAATGTTATATTGGAGGATGAAATAAAAAACTGTAATAGATAATCAGAACAACTAAAGGAAAAGATTTAACTGCAAAAATTTTTAAGATATTTTTCTAGTTTATATTTATTGTATATAAGCAAAAAAAATAGAAAATAATTTCAGAACAAAATAATTAACATTAGAATCTTGTTAGCTAAAGTAAGAAAATTTGTATGAGGAAGAGCTTCTTTTTTTCAAAATGTAAAATTTTCATAAGAAAATATGATTTTGAATGAAATTTAGAGTCTTTCAACCTCTATCTTTTTATAATTTTTAAAATTCTTATAATACTGAAGTATGACCATATACTTTTGTACACTATCTTTTATTAATACAAACTTACATTTCTATCAAAAAAATAAATATTCAATTTTTAATGTGTAGCCATAATCCACTATCTTGTCTGACTTTGCATGTGTTTAATAAATTGTTTTAAATAAACAAAAATCAGAAAGCCCCAAGATAGATGCAATGGGGGCCGCCTTACATTTTTGACTTGCAATGGTTAGACGTTGAAATATATACCCCTTTTTGTGGAGTTACACGTTAAATTGAGAGCGATTCAAAAGGTTGATTCATAGAAGGCACATGTCTTGTGTAATTGTTTTGGTTGCTAAAGGAATTCATGTCCTTTGAAAAAAGACGTTCAAATGTCTTATTTTTCTTTAATTTGAATTCACCCATTCACTTCTAGTTGAAGGAGGTGCCACTTCTACCTTGTTCAATTAAGGAGAAAAGAACTAGCGACTTTGTCAAATGATGCCTTATTCAATGTGAAAATCTTATTGAAAGGATTTAGCTGCAAAGCTTTTTAAACTTTCTTTCTTAACTTGTCTTTATTGTATATGGTTAGAACAAAATCGTAGATGCTTTCAAAATAAGTCTGTTGATATACCAATGTTGTTAGCTAGAATCAAGAGAGTAGTCCGTGGAAGAGCTTCTTTATTTAGGAAAACTAAACTCTCCCAAGCAAATGTTTTGTTGCGTCATAGTTGGAGAATTCCAAATTCTATCTTCTCCTAGATGAATTATAATGTTGGAGTATGCTCCTAAGCCTATGTACTTCTTTATTCTTTGATGAATAAACCCACACATTCATCAAAAAAAAAAAATCTTATTGGCTTAGTTTTCAATAAAATTGGACATATGATACATATGTTATGATCATATTTGCTGCATTTGAACAAACCATCTTTCCAATAAAGTAATGCCATATTCTTCTCCTTCAAAAATGAAGTAAATGCAACTCGTAAACACAAAGCACTATGATTGAGTGAGTAATATTTAATGAATTTCCAAATGCATCTCAAATGACTAAAAGTAAACTAAAAGATTCTAAAGGCCACTTGATTTTATAAATTCTACTCCGATGTTCCCCAATAAAGGTGAGGTGTGGGATGCAAACAAAAACTTCGGATTAAGTGGTCCCCTTCTTGTTGGAGCCTCATCAAAAAACTCAGCATAAATCTATGGAATCAAAGGGAATTGAGGGAAACCCCGTATCCTATGGGAGTTACAACGAAAAGATACTACTTTTGCTCTACGTGACAGGCTTTCCACCAAACAGATAATTTTTGTAACAATCAATTCCTATTGTTAGTGGAAAAGTAGTTGTGGTCGATTTTTACGATTAAAGGCGTCAAGATTTAGGGAGTGATCGGAAGGGCGGAGGAAAGTCCCTGTCTCTTTCTAAAGATGCTTCATTCTTTACCAAAACCATTATAGATAAACAAAAAGCACTATGACTATTGATGTGTAACCACAATAACATTAGGCACTATATAATACTAGAGAATGCTTAAAGACAGCAGATTGAGTGAATAATATACAACGAGCTTCCAAATGCATCTC